>JAXQQM020088702.1:0-325370 GCA_034641835.2 Pinus albicaulis | reverse complement strand
ATTATTAATTCAGATCAATCAATAAACTGTTACCCATTCCATGCAGAAATACTTCAGAGTGAAGTATTCATTAACACCCAGACTTCAGAATAGATATGTAGATACAAACTCAACCCTGAACAGACATTGATTAAAATAGCATACGCTACTTTGCTTTACTGAAGCCGCGTACATACACGCTTTCCTGCACATCAAACCACGTATACTTCTATGTATTTAATTCTTCAAAAACCCTAACTGCCATACGCGCCTTTCATGAAGCGAACCCGTGTATATACGCGCTTTTACAGAGACAAACTAGCGTATAGAACTGAAAAAGATAAACTTTGCAGAACAGACCAGATCTATAAAATTACCCAAATTTCTTCAATTTCTTCATCAGACTTGCACCAGGTCTTCATCATTTATTTTGCATATCATCCTAGAGATTCATCATTTCTAGATCTAGAGATCTTGAACCTTCATCATATCCATAGGTGCATCATAGATTCAGATCTAACAATTAAGACCAGAGTTCATCCATGCAGATATTCCTTAGAGAGATTTATTCATTAACAACCCTTACACATGCACACATTGCACTATGATCCTCTTCTCCTTATATATTTTTATCCTTTATCAATACCATGAGTCAAAACCACTTAACCGCTGATGGTATTCCTGGATGGGATCAAATAGATAATCCAGTGCTCAATACAGTGGGCCAATACCATGGTAATGTCCCCTGGTTTTATAAATTCAGAGCGCAAATAGGCATACGCTACTTGGTACGTACTTTTCCACGTACATACGCTACTTTGCCTTTACAAACCCGCGTATGCTTTGTGACATATCTTATTCATCATTACTCTGGCACTTACTGGAATTTCTTTCTTTGTTACTTCTGAATTTATCTATAGATACATCAGATTTACATTATTAACAAATAGGTTTCTATCCAAAGTCAACTCATCAAGTTAGTTTCCATCAAGGACAACTTCATCAAGTAGGTTGCCATCAAGGACAACACATTACATCATATTGCCAACAATCTCCCCCTTTGGACTTGATGGCAACCATGATGGTGCTTGATCACCACAACAGATAGATACATTGAATATAACCATTATTCAAACACCATGATACTCTCCCCCTTTGACATCAAGGGCAAAGGGCGGATCAAAACCAAACAATGTTTTTCTTCTCTTGTAGAAAGAAGAGCTCTATAGATCTGATGTGCACTGAAGTTACCATGCTTGCTCCCCCTGAGTTCATGCTGAATCTTCAAACATATTTTTCAATGAAGTACATGACTCTATGACCTTTCCTATCACCAAGGACTCATATTTACATCAATGATCAAACCAAGTGGATTTACATATGTGACTCAAGTACCCAACCAAGTGGGTTTACACATTTTGACTTAATTACCCAACCAAGTGGGTTTACAAATTTGAAGAAGTCCTTACATGAATGAATATAACAATTTACATCGTAGGTATAACATTTTCATCAAAATATAGAAATAACTTATACAATCAAGACCAAAGAATCTCAAGCATGAGATCAGACCACAACAAATAATTAGAATGCCAACAATGCATCCTTTCCATATGACCAAAGCTCCCCCTTATCTTGTGCATCCTGAACACTTTCAACAGCAAATCATCAAGGCATCTTCATCAGAATCATTAGAGAATGAAACAGAAATATGAGAGATGGAACATCACCAGAGATACCCAACAGCATGGCAGCTGTGCTGAAGAATGTTGACCCAGAAAAAATTTGTCAGCAAATACCCATACGCGGTTTTCTGTGTATAAAATTGCGTATATACGCGACTGTCGTTCAGGAATCCGCGTATCAAATTTAATCTTATATATTTAAGTAGATCTGATCTTCTGCATGCCAGAGACTACTCCCAACTTCTGTCTAAGATATTCGAACGCTTCCCTGGGTAAAGGTTTGGTAAATATATCAGCAACTTGTTCTTTGGAGGGAACATACTCCAACTTAACCTTTTTTTCAAGCACTTGTTCATGTAAGAAGTGATACTTGATGGGAATGTGCTTTGTCTTGGAATGCATAACAGGATTCTTTGAGATACTGATGGCACTTGTATTATCACACATAATGGAGATAGTAGGTGAACATTTGATTTGAATGTGTTGTAAGGTTTGCATCATCCAAAGAAGTAGAGTGCAACATGATACGGCAGCCACATATTATGCTTCTGCTGTAGATAAGGCAATGGAGCTTTACTTCTTGCTGAACCAAGATACCAATCGAGGCCCCATATAGAATGCACCACCACTAGTGCTTTTCCGATCATCAACATTTCTTGCCCAATCTGCATCAGTGTAAGCATGAAGAGCGAGATCAACATTCTTTGGATACCATAGTCCAAAGTCTTGAGTTCCTTGTAGATATTTGAATATTATTTTGACAGCCTGAAGGTGAGAATCTTTTGGATTAGCTTGGAATCGTCCAACAATCCCAACTGCATGCATAGTATCTCGTTTAGTCCCAATGAGATAAAGTATACTTCCTATCATAGATTTGTTTTCTGGTTGATTCACCATGAGAGAATCATCATGAGAACTGAGATTACATCTGGTTATCATTGGTGTACTTACAGGTTTTCACTCTTCCATGCCATACTTCTTCAGAATTTGCTTAATTTATTTTGCTTGTTGTTGTGGAGGTGAATCCCCTCTGCGGACAGAGGCGATCCTGTTGGAAATGTTGTCATTGATGGCAAAGGAGCACAAAGGAGCAGCACCTGAACCAGCAATAAGGCAAAGGAGATGAAAAAGGAGGAGCACTTGAAACATTAGCCAAGGAGCAGAGAAAGCATAAGAAGAGGTAGCAGAAGCAGCAAAAAGGAGAAGCAGGGCAGCAAAGAGAAGCAGAGACAGGACCATTTGAAGAAGCAAGGAGCAACAAATACAGAGGAAGAGATGAAACGGACATGCAGTAGAGGCAAAGGTCGAGCAGCGTTGAAGCTGAAACAGGCAAAGGAAACAGGCGGAAGAACACTGCTAGAGTGTAACAGTCGAATATAGAGGCAGAGTGAAACGGTCGAGCAATGGAGACAGAGGCGTTAGCACATCAGAGGCACATAAATTCCAGGAATCGCTGAACCCCTGGCGGAAGGATACATACATATATATATATATCCATCACAATACATTTAAATGCCACACATTTCATATTTTGCAATGGTCCAAGGCATATATATTAATATATATATTTAAGTGGAGCGTGTTATGATCAATGGAAAGGAAGTAATATAAAGTGGGACCCTCACCCAATCGCATCGGAGAAAAGGTTGGCAGCGGAACATAGTGACAAGAGCTCCGATTGAGTTCCGGACCTGATAGGGCATACAAACAGTGGCTTGATAAGTTTGAAATCTGGTTTAATCGCATCGGAAAGAAACAAACCATCGCAACACATATTAAAAGACTTGTGATTGCGATTAAGAGTTCAGAACCGATGGGTGTATAAACAATGGTTAATATATATTTGAATTCCGGCCTAATCGCATCGGAGATTATAAGAACATCACAACATCGCAACATCGTGTCATCGCACCATCGCAACATCGTAACATCGCACCATCGCACCATCACAACATCGCAACATCGCACCATCGCACCATCGCAACATCACAACATCGCGCCATCGCACCATCGCACCATCGCAAATGTTACATTGTGCGATTTTTTTGTTTGATCTATCGATCGTCGTTGCGATGTGTTGTCTGTCGTCAGATGTGGGGCCCGACCCTTTCATATATTAGAGGCTGTGATTCGACTTATTGGATTGTAATATAAGACCAAAGGCTTAAGGTGGAGGGCGATTGTTTATATAAAATGATTGTTGCTAGATATATAAAACATGGTTGCAGTTGTATTAAAATATGCCACATGGGCTGTGAACCCACGGGCCTCGGCTTAATGGGAGGGCGATTATTAATATACAACGACTATGATATATGTCCGTTCCGCTTGCGGAATGTTCCACATCAACAAGACACTCGTGGCATGAAAAGCGTTGGAATATGGCCTAGAATTACAGTCAGCAGATTCATTTATATATAAAGCGCTGATATAAAAATGAAAAATGCAGTTACACAAATACAGAAGTTACGCAACAACCACAAACAGAAAGGCATACAGAGAAGAGAAATGGACAAAGACACAGTCAGAGAAAAGACAAATGCGCAGTAAGCCAAGAGACAAAATGAGTGAGCTGGAGTTTTCATTTGTAATTTGAATGTAAATGTTTTATTTAAATTTATATTGTTGTGATGCATTGGCAAGTCTCCGGAAGAGAGCAAATATCCCACTATAATATTAAAATAAGCACCTACTGTTATATTTTCTGAATGAGCAGATAAAAGAGATGAGAAGGCAGAAGGCAAAGAGACATGGCCGTCCATTTCAAATTCCCAGTGGAATAAAAACAGCCATGAAGTTGTTTTTGTATAAAACAGGGTAATATCCAAGGGGAGAAGAGGTTGACGAAAAAGAGTGAGAGAAGAAGAGAATAAGCAAGCTGCAAGAAGAATGTGAATAAGGAGGAGCTGAGCAGAGATGATGCAGGTCTGGTATAAGAGTTGATGAACAACAAAGAAGAAGGTACAGAACAGAGCTGATATCCAAGGTAAATCAGCAAGTGTTTTTCTTTTGAAAGAGTAAGGAAGTTGGAGCTTCCCTATCAAGTTGTAGCTTGATAAATGTCAGTTGTAGCTGACTGAGGTAGGAGCCTCCTGTAGGTTGGTGCCTGCAGAAAATAGATGGGAGTTGGTGCTTCCACATCAAGTTGTAGCTTGATAAAATGTCAATTGTAGCTGGCTGAGGTAGGAGCCTCCTGTAGGTTGGTGCCTGCAGAAAATCAGTGGTGAGAGGGAGTTGGAGCTTGCCTTTGCATCACAACAATAATAAGATGTGGTTTTCTCCCTTTATGGGTTTCCACGTATATCTGGTGTCTATGTGCATAATTTCTATGTGTTTATATTATATATCTATTCTGCTAATACTTGCTGCTAACATATTAAGACTGCTGGTACATTATCTAATCTTCTTATTAATTGCTGCTCATAAATAAAGATTGCTCACACATTATGTTGATCATGAAATGAAGGTGTTAATGAAGTAAAATAAGTTTTAAAGGAAAAGTTTTAAAAGTCCATGAATGTGTTAAACTGATTCACCCCCCCCTCTCAGTTTAACTAAGAGTTCAACAATTGGTATCAGAGCAAGTTTCTTTGTTGTAAGCTTAATAGCTTGAAGGAGATCTGGTTAAGTCATGGAATATCAAAATGTACTTGTGTTAAATACAACAAACTTTCTTGAATGGAGAGATAAGGTTAAAACAGGATTATTGGCTTATGAACCTGAAGTATGGGAACTTGTTTGTGATGGTTGCCGCACGGACTCCCCCACAATGAAATAACAACAGAGGAATGCCAAGGCAAAATGTGTGATATATAACAATCTTCATAACAAGGATCTTGAGTTAATAATGGATTTAACTTCAGCAAAGGAAACCTGGGACAGATTGCATTTTATGCATGGAGTAGACACAGAGGACTGCATTGTCAAGAAGGAAAAGAGAATTAAGAAAAAGAGAAATTCATGTCAAAAAGAAGATGTTCAAACAAATGAGGTACCTGCTATTGTGAATGGTAGTAAAAGCCATGAAGAAATTACAACTGAAGAAAAAGCTAAACTTGACACAGCTCTGACTGAAATAGAAAAATTGAAGAGTGAAAACAAAGACCTTAAGAGATTGATACAAATATGTGATGAGAAAGAATATGAAGACAGAAAAGAAATTATTTGCCTAAAGACACAAATTGAAGAGGCAAAGAAAGTAGAATACACTCTGCTGCAACAAATGAGAGAGAAAAGTCAGGAATGTGAAAGATTGGAAGAAGAAGTAGTGAGCCTAAGAAAGAAATTAGAAAAAGCCCAAAGAGAACTATTAAAGAATACACCTCTAATGAAAGGCTCTGGACAGTTGGATCAGATTCTAAATGCACAAAGGTCACCTCTCATAAAGGCTGGGATAGGATATGAAGGAGAAACTAGTAAGCCCAAGGTAGAAGATAACAAGAAAATCATCTTTGTGAAGGCTGTAAAAGATAATAAAGCAACTCAGCAGATTCCAACAAAAATAGAATCTAGCAAGAACATGAGTTGCAGAGAAACAAATAGAATCAAGCAGCAAAATGAAAGAACAGAGAATGAGAAGATGAAAAAATCAATTGCTAAAGGCTCATATGCTCCTAAGGATGTATTGAACAAATTCGGAAGATGTCAAAGGAGGTTCCTCCCTCCTATGAAAAATAGCACATGTTTTTCCTGCCACAAACAAGGACATAATGCAGCATATTGCAAGACAAAGCCAATTCATTCCAATCAACAAAGGATGCAACAAAAGAGAAGAATCCCTCAAGCAAGCAAATGGAAAGAACAATCTTTCACCAGGTACACAAATCATTTCCATGGCTATTGTTATGCATGCAATAATTTTGGACATAAAATCGTTGATTGTAAAATGTATCCAAGAAGAGAAACCAAATATTATACATCAGCTCAAATGCACATTGGTCAAATAAGATGTTATGTATGCCTCAAGCTTGGCCACAAAGCAAAAGACTGTAAACTGCCATATATATTAAAGAACTCCAGATAGATGATGAAATCCAATCCAATCAAACAAAACTATGAATCGGAAAGGAGTGCAGACATTATGATGAACCCCAATAAAGTATGGAAAGAAAAGAGAAAGGGGGAGCCTATTATCTCAATAACATAATGAATACATCTTAGTCTCAGTGGGAGTTGCTCTAGGAAACAAAGAAAATATCTAACCAGTTACAAATATGAAGCAACATCCTAGGGGGAGAGCAGTTCATATATAGACCCCATGAAAGTAGTCTAAGAAGAGCTCCATGTAATGAGAACAACTATGAGATCAGGAAGAAAAATGAATTAGAGACAGAGCAGTGGAGTTGAAAAAGGCCTGAAGGGGTGTAATATAGTTTGCAGATGAATTATTGAGCAATTAGTTGAGCATAGACTTTGATTGAAGACTAAAACCCTGTGATAAGACTTAATATGCTTGGGGATGAGTTGGAGCAGTGCTTAAATGGTAGAAGAGGACTGGAGAGGGAGCCCGAGAGCTGCAAAGAGACAGAGAACCTCTTCAGTAACAGTATAGGAGGATAATGGCCATCGAGTTGAATATCTGGCCTGTTATGAAATTGTAAGAATTTGCTCTAAGATCTATCGCCTGTATATATACATATATCTGTTTATGAATAATTGTGAATAAGTTCCATGTATAGTTTTATGTCTTCCTGGTCGAATCATATGAGGAAATTATCTCAGCGTAACTGTGCATTTGTTGTTTAACTCTGTGTGGAGGGGACCTTTTGTAATTGTGCATTTCCCGAGTTAAATCATGTATAAATGTATGTATGTCTTCTTGATGAAGGATAATGGATTTTTGTAATTGATGTTCGAATCCCATAGCCAAGGATACAGGCAGAGCGATAGAACTCTGTATACCCTATAATAGGAATCTCTATGCAGGAAGACGAAATTGAAATCATGTATATGATTGAGTTCTAGTGGTGCTCTGGGAATGCGTGAGAGTGCTTTGACTCTGCAGTAGCGTACTCCGTCCCTGTGATAATGCATATACTCCGGAATGTTCGTGGTTATACGCTTCGGTGTGTATATCGAATATATAAATTGTGTGTGAATAGACCATGGAATGGAAATGGTTGAATAGTATCGTTGAACATATTGGAACCACGAGTTAATGTTGTACACAGAAGTGTCGGACCGGAACCTGGAGCATAGGAGGAAGTGGAACCACGACTAGATGAACAGTGAACGCGGATTGCTGAAAACCACCCTGCCATTTCGCACCGCTTCTCCAGAGCAGGTGGTATTTTCTGAATTGGAGCGATTCCATACAGGAATCGACACGTGGCAAGGGACCCATTTCAAAACCGCCCTTTAAAGTGCTCCTTCGCGCGTTATATATCGTACCAGGACATGGAGCGAAATGGACAGGAACCGTCGATCTGATGGGCCGACATCTGACGGTGATCGCTCGCAGGACCCGCACGAAGTTTAAAGGAAGAGCCCGAGGGTTAACAAAGGTACAGTGCGCGCGTTTGATTGGTCCTTGATTGTACTGTGGGCCCGGGGCGGAGTCATATACAATGAATTTGGTTTATATTGTTTATTAAAGTCTAACAGGTTATTAATATACGGTGGAAGAATAAGGTTTCTAATTAATAAAAGATTGCCGATTATCTAATAATATATGAGTGGATATATTATATATAATGACTGTATATGTGAAGGGCATCGTAATATGTATATGGAATATGCATATATGGTTAAATATGCCGAGGGTCAATTTGCATGATTTTAATAACCAAAGTATTATGTTGATTATAATAGCTGTATATGGTTAATTGGCGCGATATGGAATATGAATATGTGAACGGGGCCTAATACATGTACATGTAATGTACTGTCGAATTATAACTGAAGAATTGAGATATTAAAAATGACCAGACTTTTTTTTATTAAGTTTGTCAGCGTGGAATAAAGAGAACATGCGAGAGTGCCCGGATTGGGAAAATGACTGGACAATGAAATTTTGGGATGCATTTACACACAGTTAAGTGAAATATTGGAATTTACTGGGATAGTGAACAGATGAATAGACACAGAGGTGAACCAAGATATATAGAACAGTTTAATTGTATGTAAAGCAGCAATGGTTCTAGAGCAGTCCTAGAAAAGAAAATGCTATGACTTCCTTTGAACATCATGACAGAAAAAGAAAAAGATTAATGAGACCAAGATCAGATTCAGTATATTGATGATTGTTGTTGAAAACAGTGGAGAGCTCAGTAATAGATGTCTTAATTATGGGTAAATGTGCAAGCTGAAGTGAAACCTCTGCATGGTTTACCAAAGTAATATCAATTGGTGTTTAGGTACAAGCAAAATGCTTATCAACAGATTACCAAGCATTATCAGTGGAGCAGCAGTATGATACAGGTCCATAGGATCAAATAACTATGGCAAAAGAACCTCAAGGCCCCTTTCTTAAGGTCAGTTACAAAACAGTATGAAGGCTGTTTGCTGGGTTTTCAATCAAACATCTTGAATATGCCTTTGTGGAAGTTCATCCTGATAGAACAGTCAAAGTATCCGAAGAATAAAGGACTAGCTGTGATTACCATCTAAAGCTCAAAAGTTTTTTAAATACTACTTCAGCACAAAGAATTTTCTGGTAATCAACCTTTAAAGAGAGATTGATTACTGACATATATACCTCCTTATGTCATAAATGAATTGCATGGTTGATAAGTGAGATTGACAAATACATTGAATGCAAGAAAAGTGAAACACAACTATAACAAACATATTGGCTTCATCAAAATTGAACAAATGTTGTACTGCAGATGAGTATTGCAGAAGAAGACATATTCCATCTACAATCTTCCTCAACAGAAATATATTGGCTCACTACATCAGACAGAGACAGAAGTATATTTGAAGCCTTATCAGCATTTTACTTTTAAATCAAATGATGCATCTCTGATTAGTTAAATATAGTACAATGTGTTCTATGAAGTGTCATTATCCTCACTTTCAGCTCTATACAAGTGAAAGGAGTCAGTGCTTTGGGATTGTATCAACTTGTAGTGTACATTCAAGAGCAATAATCCTCAAAGTGTTCTCTCAACAAGTCTTGTACATCACTCTGGAGCAGCATGTTACAAAGTAAGCAGAAGAGGGCCTAAACATAACTCAGAGAGAGGAAATGCAAAGACAGAATCAACACTGAGAAATGTGCAACCCTTTGCCATTGATGTCAAAGGGGGAGGAAAAGTAGGTAATAGAAGAAAGGGTCTTCTAAAAGAAGCCAGGCAGAGAAAGACTTGGAGGAAGCATTGGATTATCAGTGGAGGTGTTGCCATCAATGCCAAAGGGGGAGACTGTTGGAAATGTTGTCATTGATGGCAAAGGAGCACAAAGGAGCAGCACCTGAACCAGCAATAAGGCAAAGGAGATGACAAAGGAGGAGCACTTGAAACATCAGCCAAGGAGCAGAGAAAGCATAAGAAGAGGTAGCGTAAGGAAGAGAGAGAAGCATGTGGCAAAGAAAGAGAAGCAAGAGGACAGACTATTTGAAGAAGCAAGGAGCAGCAAATATAGAGGAAGAGATGAAACGGACATGCAGTAGAGGCAGAGGTCGAGCAGCATTGAAGCTGAAACAGGAAAAGGAAACAGGCAGAAGAACACTGCTAGAGTGTAACAGTCGAATATAGAGGTAGAGTGAAACGGTCGAGAAGTGGAGACAGAGGCGGCGAATACAGAAGCAGTGAAGTGGTCAAGCGGTAGAGTCGTTAGTATAGCAGAGGCAGAGGAGTTAGCACAGCAGAGGCAGAGGCGTTAGAACAACAGAGGCACATAAATTTCGGGAATCGCTTAACCCCAGGCAGAAGGATACATAAAATAAATTCCGAGAATCACCTCCTCCACTGGAAGATACACTAAAGGTCAGAGCGACAATGTAATGCATATATATATATAGACAAACCTTATTCCGGGAATCGTATACTCTAGCGGCAAAGTATTGCGCTTTATATTCAAAGGACCAAAACATATATATATATATATATATATATGTATGTATGTATGTATAGCCATATGCAGCGCGAGATCCAAAGAAACATAGTAATATAAGGTGGGACCCTTCCCAATTGCAACTATCGCAACATCGTGCCATCGCACCATCGCAACATCGCGCCATCGCACCATCGCAACATCGCAACATCGCGCCATCGCACCATCGCAACATCACAACATCGCGCCATCGCACCATTGCAACATCGCGAAATCGCAATATCGCACCATCGCAACATCGCACATCGCAAATGTTACATTGCGCGATTTTTTTTTGTTTGATCTGCCGATTGTCATTACGAAGTGTTGTCTGCCGTCAGATGTGGGGCCCGACCCTTTCATATATTAGAGGTTGTGATTCGACTTATTGGATTGTAATATAAGACCAAAGGCTTAAGGTGGAGGGCGATTGTTTATATAAAATGATTGTTGTTAGATATATAAAACATGGTTGCAGTTGTATTAAAATATGTTGCATGGGTTGTGAACCCACAGGCCTCGGCTTAATGGGAGGGAAATTATTAATATACAATGACTGTGATATATGTCTGTGACGCTTGCGGAATGTTCCACATCAACAAGACAATCGTGGCATGAAAAGCGTTGGAATATGGCCCACAATTACAGTCAACAGATTCATTTATATATAAAGCGCTGATATAAAAATGAAAAATGTAGTTACACAAATACAGAAGTTATGCAGCAGCCATAAACAGAAAGGCATACAGAGAAGAGAAAGGGACAAAGACACAGTCAGAGAAAAGACAAATGCGCAGCAAGCCAAGAGACAAAATGAGTGAGCTGGAGTTCTCATTTGTAATTTGAATGTAAATGTTTTATTTAAATTTATATTGTTGTGATTCATTGGCAAGTCTCCGGAAGAGAGCAAATATCCCACTGTAATATTAAAATAAGCACCTACTGTTATATTTTCTGAATGAGCGGATAAAAGAGATGAGAAGGCAGAAGGCAAAGAGACATGGCCATCCATTTCAAATTCCCAGTGGAATACAAACAGCCACGAAGTTGTTTTTGTATAAAATAGGGTAATATCCAAGGGGAGAAGAGGTTGACAAAAAAGAGTGAGAGAAGAAGAGAGTGTGCAGCAGAATTAAAGAGAGTTGAAGAGAATAAGCAAGCTGCAAGAAGAATGTGAATAAGGAGGAGCTGAGCAAAGAAGAAGAAGGGGCTGAGCAGAGATGATGCAAGTCTGGTATAAGAGTTGATGAACAACAAAGAAGAAGGTACAGAACAGAGCTGATATCCAAGGTAAATCAGCAAGTGTTTTTCTTTTGAAAGAGTAAGGAAGTTTGAGCTTCCCTATCAAGTTGTAGCTTGATAAATGTCAATTGTAGCTGACTGAGGTAGGAGCCTCCTGTAGGTTGGTGCTTGCAAAAAATAGATGGGAGTTGGAGCTTCCTTGCAAGTTTTAGCTTGCAGAATTGAGGTTGGAGCCTCCTGTAGGTTGGTGCCTACAGAAAATCAGTGGTGAGAGGGAGTTGGAGCTTGCCTTTGCATCACAACAATAATAAGATGTGGTTTTCTCCCTTTATGGGTTTCCATGTATATCTGGTGTCTATGTGCATGATGTCTATGTGTTGATATGATATATCTATTCTGCTAATACTTGCTGCTAACATATTAAGACTGCTGGTACATTATCTAATCTACTTATTAATTGCTGCTCATAAACAAAGATTGCTCACACATTATGTTGATCATGAAATGAAGGTGTTAATAAAGTAAAATAAGTTTTAAAGGAAAAGTTTTAAAAGTCCATGAATGTGTTAAACTGATTCACCCCCCCCCTCTCAGTTTAACTAAGAGTTCAACACTGTGAAGTTTCTAAGTGAAGTTTCCTCAAGAGTATTGGGTTTCCGTCCAACACTCACAAATCACCTGAGGGTTTCCGTCTTGGGGCTACAACTAAAGTAGAGAACCACGTCCTCAAACCTCTCATACACAAGCAAATGATCTACTCCCTAAAGATATCTCCCAATGGCCTCCTCCCTTTCTTTTATAGATCCCTTGGAGCCTTCTAGAGAATTATTTTATTATTATTTTATTCATGGAGCACTTTTCCCTTTTATTAAAATATTCCTTTTTAATGAAGAAAATGGTAAATCAGCTACCACGCCTTCTCTAGTCACTGAAATCTGTGTCTAACTGTCCCACCATGTAGGTATTCTCGTCTCGATTCCAATGAGCTATTTACACTAAGGTGTTCCATCATGTATTCCTCCTGGAATGCCACCTTGAGCATAATCAACTGAGTTAAGCCCATAAATAACTCAAATTTCTGAAAGTTATAAAAATGCATCGGAAAGAAATTCAAACTACTCGGATGATGGAGTATATCAAGCGAATGCCTCTGGACACCATGAAAACTCCTCAAAACTCCTCTGAAAAGCTCTTGAGCCTGTTGATAACACCAATCTGTACCTGTGACCTGTCTGCTCCTAACTTTGGAAGACCAACCTGGCCCTGTCGTAGGTGTCACCAAAAATGGGAATATTACAGACCTTCTACCCCAATATTGCTTGCCCTTAAGCAATCGAAATATGTGGGCCACTCTGTTGGCCCGCCGCATCTCAGACCCAATGCCTGGATCCCATACCAACCTCTGGGTGCTGCTATGCACCTGTGTCAAACCTCTCGGAACAGACCCCTCAATGCCGGGATCCCAAACTGATCTCTCTCTGCCCCAGTCAACAAAAACTCCTCCCAGATCCCATCGCCACCCTGGCCAATCATCGCCCAAGTCCCATGGCTCAAACTGCGCATTGCCTCTGGCTATGACTGATGCTATAAGAGGTGAATACCATGATTCCTACTACGCTGTATCTGCGACTGTGTAAGCTGTCCCATCAACTGTGTACCAACTCATCACCTCTCTCCAATCCAAGTCCTGAATCAATCCCACGCTGATTCTGCTCTCCTGAAATTAGGATGGAGTGCTGATGAAATGACTTGTACCCTCTTTCCATCTAGAATCTGTAATTTCTACTATGTCCGAGGGCCCCTGCTCTGCTGTACTCCCCACATAAAATACCGTACCATCAAGAGGGTACCAACTCATGATCTCCCACCAGTCCATCCTGGAAGAAGAATCCAATGTAGCAACAACTACACATGGAACATGCCCAGGGTGTTGCCGCCAGCCCGTAATCAACTCCCACTGCTCTGCCCTGTTTGCTAATGGAAGCTACCTGTAGAAGGAAGCCCCTCTTTCTATAGTGGGCCAAAGTGGGCAAGACATGCTGTAAGCCCCATCGATGTACTCCTGGAGAGTACTACTCACAGAAAGTACTGCAGCTCAGCTGACTGTATGTACATCTATCTATACCTCATCAATGTGTCGGCCCAAAGATGGATGCTCCACCATCTCCAACAACTCATCCCTCTCATCGGGAATGTAAAACTCATGTTGTCCCCTATCTCCCTGCAAAACTATCCCATCGACCTCCAACATCTCTAGAGGATATGGATCTGCAATTTCCGTCACTGTACTTGGTGTCTGTGCATCTAACTGCTCCTCCTCAAAGGCTAACCCCAATGTTAGCTGCATATCCATCATAGGCTCAATGTGGGCATCCATCTGGATCTCAACCAAGGAAATGTCATGCCTGATGTCCATAGTATCCTCCTCTGCTAACTCAGGCTCCATCATATTCTGCTCCGGATGAATCGTCACAAGTGACTCATCACCCAGAGTATCTCTAATAGAGTCCCATGACTGCTCGCCCTGCACACTGGAACACAACTCCGGTCTACTGTCATCCTCTCTGCATGACCAATCTCGCTCCCCAGAAGCATCCTCAACTGATCCCATGGACTCATCTGAAGAAGAGCCTGCACCCTGGCATACAGAAGGAATTCCCTCCTGTCCTGTCTCCACCACATCATCTACATTTCTCAAACATGAGTGATTAGGCCCCCAAGGTTCTTTGCAAATGAAGAAAAGTCCCTTCCTCCTCAGCTCATTCCTGCTCCTTGACCTACCAAATTGGAACAACTCCTCCTTGGTCAACTGTCTCCTGAAAATCTCAATGTTCTGCTCAACTAGCCCTTGGGCTAGCTCATAAGCAGCAGGTGAGACCGACTACTCTCTCCTCCAAATGCTCAACAACCTAGCCTGCAGCTCCCGAAAAATGGCATCACGGTCTCCCATACATGACGACGGGATGGACTATATGTGAGCTATGGCTAAGTTAGAGTGATGTCTCCTAATGTTGAAGAAGCATTGGAACATCTGCAGTGTCAAGCCATCACACTCAAGATCGATCATGACCTCATAAGTCCGAGTCATGGCCATGACTTCTAGAACCTTAAGCTTCCTCCCAAATGTAGAGCTTGCATAAGTGTCCAAATCCCGAAAGGTTCCTACTATCAATCTAAAAATTCTTCTCATAATATCATCATTGTAGGGAGGGAAGGGTGTTTTTATCCTCAAAATATCACTGAAACAAGAGGCAAATATAAGCTGGACTCTCTCACTTGGATGTTCCAAGAATATGGCTTGTATCAATGCAAGCATAGATGGCTTCAAAGCCCAATTTAAAATCCAATCAGATTTCTCTACCTTTGGAAGATGTGATTCTAGTTCCTCCAACATGGGAAAGTCATTTCCTAATCTTCCACTCTTCAAGTCCATCCCAAGTGCATAAATCCAATTTCCCACTTCTTCCTCCTTTTGTAGGTTCCTTGGATGCTTTTGTTGGAGAAAATTATGTACCTTCTTGGAGAAGGGTTTGTTGTTCTGTTTTGTTCTCTGGTTTTCTGATTCATGGTGGTTCAAGGAATCAATTTTTATCCTTCTCAAGTTGCTTAGGAATCCCTCCATGGCTCAACCAATGATGTAGTCACTGTTTTTCTGAGTGTGTTTGGGTGTAATTTCTTTGAGAAGTATTTTCAAGATGTTAGGTAGAAAATTTGTTGTAGGTGACTGACATTATTTATTCCCAAAATCATTTGCAGCATTCCACACATACCCAACAGACTTCAAAATAATTTCATACTACTCAGAAAATAATATTCAGCTGATAATATTGAAACAACATAGACTATCCTAATTAGACAACGGTTCCCTACTAAAGAAAATTGAATATACAATGGAACCTGGATAGTCGGCTGAACAATGCTTAAGTTCTTGCTCCAATCATCAAAATGTGCTCGCTAGAACCCTCGCAAAAAACAAATGACTCCCAAAACTATATACAGTCTTGTAATTTTTCCACTGTGTATAATCTAACACATCCAGATCAACCTCTTTACAATAGGAACTTGGCCCTTTTAGTGGCTTCGTTCCCTCATTCCAATATAAAAGAAGGAAGCAGGAGTAACCTTTGTGTAGAAGGAAAATTCCTCTGCACCCATCATGGGGGCACTATCTTAAAATTATGGAGACCCACTACATCAGCCGCAACTCTGTGTACATGTTTTTGCATATCCTTGTCATTGCAAGTTGGAGGATAAAACTGATCCTCTTTTTCAAAGAAATCTACAACTACAGTACACCTATGGATAGTAGCTTGTCCTAAAATAACCTCTTCTTCTCTCTGCCTGAGTTTGTAAAAGCTGTCATTTGAGAAAGTCCGAAATGTGCCACCAATAGTAACAAAGTCTGGAGTGACATTGAGTGCACCACCTCCATTGAATGTAGCAACAGATACTACTGTAGTTTGATCTCTTCAGATGCCAACATCCTCAAGTAGATTCTACTTGGTTTCTCCAATAAAATTGTGAGATAATTCAATGATTTGGTCCTTTTCCCCTTAAAAACAGAGATGCCTACCTATGAGATTATAACTTGGTGAAAGGAGTGGATACAATGACCGCAACAATACCTTCGCAGAAGGTGTGTCTAGAGCTTAGCTTCAGCAGTTTGATTTTTTTTGTTTTTCCCATGAACCCAATGTACACCCAGTTGGAATTAGGGCCCACGATCAGTAATTAAATACTACATCTCAAAGAGAACCCCCCTCTCCACGACAGGAGTTTTGTCCTTATATGATTCCTTGGTCTGCACCCACGAGTTTCTTCAAAATTTCTTCACCTTCTATCTGAGTATATTTCGACTTTGAGATTTTATAAATTTTGCTTAATTGCGACTGGATCTACTTCCTTCTTTGGTACCCACGGTGATGTCTTTAGAAGGACTGGTTACACTCCCAGCAAGTAGAGAGAATCTTCAAATCTGAGATATTAAACAGTGATGAAAGCACTGGTTGCACAAATGAGAGTGATGTAACCTATACAATGTCAATGCATCCCCCCACTACGTCTGCCTCAACGCATGCAACAAGGATTTTTTGATCTCTTCAACTGAACTCAGTGGAGGAATGATCAAGAAGCCACGATCGAACGTTGTAGACATGCCGCGTCCGATCAAAAAATATTGCCATGATTCCAACTATAATATTTTTCAAGGACTTCGACTCCTTATGACGGTGATATACAACCACCAGGTAAATCAAATTCTCTGGAAATTTGACGCATTGGAAAATTCGATGCTTGGAACCCTTGTTTCCTAGAAGAAGAAATTTGGCGTGGTGTCAAGCTCGAAATATAGATTCGATCTCCAGGATTTGGTCCCTGAGATTTATAATGCGACGACCCATAAAAATTAACATTGTATTTCCCATAGAAATTGATTTTAATAAAACTGCATCCTTAATTCAAATCCATGACCCTCCACAGTGACGATGATCTCCACGGTGACGACGCTACTAAGTATGACGGCTACGATCAATGAATAACGCGGCTTCCAATTTCTGATTCCGGCATCAAGATTTAATTCGATTTTTGTTCTCTGCCCTTAGCTTGGCATGATATTTGCGACCCACTCAAAATCATATGATAGTGCCCTCCTCAGTATCGATTTGCAGACTTGCTTCAATAAAAATTTGGACGTCCCTCGATAAGCTTGACCATTCCCAATGTTTCACGCCCAAAATTTTAATTCGATGATTTGAAATAAAATTGTCAAACACTTAAGTGAGAGACAATTTCTTATGGCTTGAGGGAGAAAATCTCCAACAACTTAGATTTCCCTTCGGCACTGAAAATATCTGACAAATAGTTCTTCTGAAACCATTTTTCTGAAGTTGTTCTACAATAAACCCTTCAATATTCACTTCAATACTCTCTACAAATAAGAACTGAAACCCGCAGGCTGAGCCAAGACTGCGGCTCCGATACCACTGTAATATCCCAAATGGGATATTTTAACTAAAATTGCAAAAATTAACTAAAACCCCAAATTATACCAAAAAATCAACATTACTTCAACAGAAGATTATCATGTAAAATTAGATACATAAATACTGCAATTGAATACCACATAGAACAGGAGAAATCTCAGCTTTTATTATAAAATAATAAGAGGGGCTTACATATAGATCTGACCCAAAAAGTGTTGAGATAGAAAACTGGCCAACAATATAATCTACTGCATTGCTATACGGCACTGGCCTCCCAAAATTGAACTGCTGCACTCTCCCTCCAGCAACAGCTACTAGTGAATCCACTGAAGATGATGAAGTTCAAGTTGAATATCTGAATGATCCTCACACCAATCTCTGAAGCTCTGTGAAAATTCTAAGTGAATTTTCCTCAAGAGTATTGGGTTTCCGTCCAACACTCACAAAACACCCGAGGGTTTCCGTCCTGGGGCTACGACTGAAGTAGAGAACCACGTCCTCAAACCTCTCATACACAAGAAAATTATCTACTCCCCAAATATATCTCCCAATGGCCTCCTCCCTTTCTTTTATATATCCCTTGGAGCCTTCTAGAGCATTATTTTATTATTATTTTATTCATGGAGCACTTTTCCCTTTTTTAAAAATATTCCTTTTTAATGTAGAAAAGGGTAAATCGGCTACCACGCCTTCTCCAGTAATTGAAATATGTGTCTAACTGTCCCACCATGTAGGTAGTCTCATCCCAGTTCCAATGAGATATTACACTAAGGTGTTCCATCATGTATTCCTCCAAAAATGCCACCTTTAGCATAATTAGCTGAGTTAAGCCCATAAATAACTCAAATTTACGAAATTTATCGGAATGCATTGGAACGAAAGCCAAACTTCTCAGATGATGGAGTATATTAAGTGACTGCCTCTGGACACCATGAAAACTCCTCAAAACACCTTCGAAAAGCTCTTGAGCTTGCTGATAGCACCAATCTGTACTTGTGACCTGTCTACTCCTAACTCTGGAAGACCAATCTGGCCCTGTCGTAGGTGTCACCAAAAATGGGAATATTACACACAACACCACTTCTAGAGTTGATATTTCAAATGAGGGAGCTTCTATTCCTCTAGGAGGCCAGTGAGGAAGATTCAAGAGCTGATTTCATATCTTTGGCATCAGGCCAAGCACTTCCCATCACCTACAGCGCAGTCCCTCTCCTTGACTGCGTTATTTCTAAGTATATTTGTAGTGGGGGTTTGCACCACTATTTTGGAGGGTGAGATCTTCAGTGATTAGATCAGCCTTTCACTTGAAAGATCCATTAGAGGAGGTCTAATTCAGATTGGACATCATATTTAGCCATATCCATTCAATTCATGAGTTGCAGCTGCTATTCAGTCTTGCCCCTGCAACTCCGGCATTTTGTATTTGTGCATATTTCAACCAATCCTTCCAAGATTGTCTAGAAATTGCCTTTGGGAGTCTATATCTTTGCTCCCCATATTGCATGAGCTGTATATTGCTATATTCATGTATTGAAATCATTTTTCAGCAGTTATTCCTCATAGACTGCGCAGTCATAGCCATGGCTTTCTTCATATAAGCAGTGTTCTTCATATTTCCATGTATATGTTTCTTGAGGCTTGTATTGCCTAGTTGAGTGATTATTTCCTCAAGGATTTGTATATATTATGCTGCTATAACATAATAAGATGGCTATATGGATCTTCTGGCATTCTATGTGTTAATGTATCACTGCTACTCCATTGTTGTGTTTACATATTGTTGTATCTCCACATTTGGAATATCTTAAGATATTCCCAATAGTGTAGATTTTCCCTATTTTGGGATATTAGAGTGGTATCAAAGCTTCAATCTTGGCTTAGCCTGTGGATCTTAAGCCATTATACTATAATAAGAAGGAGAGATGGATAGAAAGGAAGACAGGCTTACCAAGCTTCTTCCAAGATCGATACAAAGCTTTCAAGGAGATCTGAAGAAAATAAGAATGGAGATGGAATCTCCAGAATAGTTTGGATCTAGAGCTAGATCTAGATTTTCACATGGTAAGTGTGAGCATGAAGCTACACACCATGATGCACAACGCAGTCAAATGCCCAAATCTATCATCAGATGGATGAAAGGAGGGAGAATGCCTAAGTGGAAAACTCTTAGTGATTTGTTGCAAGAGTATGAATCTCAAACTAAGAGGTTTAGAGATCATACCACTTTCCAAGAATTTTGAAAGACCCAGGTGAAGAGAAGAAAGCAGCAGAATATGGATAGATTCTTTCTGTCTACCTTTTATGGTCCACCTACATGTTCAACCAAGGCTTGGGTGGAAGAGCTAGACACCTTTTTGTAGCAGCATCAAATTTCTGAAAGTGAAGCCATTAGAGTAGCAGTGCTGCATTTTGGAGGTAAGGCTTATGCATGGTGGATTTTTTAATCTTTTTCTTTAAAAAATTAAAATATTCCCTCTTATGCAAGATTCATTAAAACATTGGTGGGAAGGTTTGATGGGAAAATTCCTAAGACACATGTATTGGAGCAAGAAAAAATTGAGAGGACAAAAACCTTGCATGTGATGGAGGAAAATATAAAATTCACTCCACTTCAGAAAACCATGGGAGAAGCTGAAATCTTGCATCATACATTTTTAGAGGCAAAACCTCTATCTCATCTTCCTAAACAAGAGGGCATGGGGATCTCTTTTTCACAATAGGATCCAATTATTGGAGGGTTGCCCATACACATTGATGAAGAAGAGGGCAACAACACTATCACATCTACAGCACATATAGTACCTCATGTAGAGGAAGGAGGAGCACATTCTCCAACAAAAGGATTTATTTTATCACTACAAGAATTTCCCCAGGATCTCACATATGAAAGGAAAATTAAAATCAATGAGCAACATGATTGTGAGATACTATTGATGGGAGGATAAGGTAGGGAGGAAGGACATCATCATTTGATGAGGAACACACACCCCTATCTATTTCAGAGAGCTGGTGCAAGGAGGAGGAAGACTATTTTGTGCTGTGAGGGCAAGGGCAAGGTTTCCCAACCATATGAACAGTCTTCTCTTGCCATTTATGTCTCCCTACATGAAGGCATTCCACCGGGAAGGCCACCAGATCTGGAGTTGGTAAGAGAAATCTTGCCATTTGGTTCACCACTCTTGGATTTTGGATAGGTGAAGATTTTGGAAGGACACTTTGGAATGGGGGATGTCAAAGTAGCAAGCAGTAGCATGAGCAGAGCTTCACATGCTAGATCACCAACACTGTCTCTTAAGAGGATTGATCCGTATTGGAGGTCTCAACTCTTGGTAGAGTACTCTAAGGATCTTGGTGGTTGCATGATTCTTGATGACCTTGATGGAGATGATAGATATATGGTGGATGATATGGTCATCTATGCTTATGGTAGAGTCTTCTTGACTAGAGATTCTAAGCTCAAGGAGAAGCTGCTACATGCAGCACATGAGGACTTATTTTCCATGCATTTTGATGCATATCTTTCCTTGGCAGAGGAGTTCATTTGGGAGGGCATCCAGCATGACATATTTCATCATATGGAGAGATGCATAACCCAGATGATGATAGAGAGGAGGTCACAACCACTTCCCTACTCTTTTTAGGTGAGGGAGAATTTCCAGTTGAGCCATTTCAGCTCAAGACCTCAAGTACATGATGGAGAATGTACAATTTCACTTTATGTTCTGTACTTCTTTTCTCTATATGAGCAAAATATTGTACCAAGGAGGATTATTCCTTCTTTCATATGGTATAATAATGTACTTGAACCCATTTCTAGCATTGATATTGGCTATCTCATTGGTGGTTTGTGGGGGAAGCCGCATGATTTTTGGTGTGCACCACTGACATCACTTTGTACTTTCATGTTTATATCTTGTAAAATGATTGTGGCAGAAAAAAAGTGGATGGAAAAGAACTTGTTTTTTTTTATTTGGTGTAGGAAAAGGATGCACTTCATTGGCTCCTTTTGTGGGACCTTGATCCACTTTCCGGTTGTCATATGACAACTTGTTTCTATTGGTTTTTTCTTCCATGTATTGCCGATATTTCTATGTTCATGGGGAGCTTTGTTTGGAAAGTGGGATATGAGTTGAAGATTCCCATTGGGAGTATGATTCTCCCTAATTTTCATGATGCATGTTTCAGGAGCAGAAATGGGTAGCCCATGATTTCCAAATTACATCTCTCTTCTTCATGTGGGAGGAGCCATTTGGAGAATTTGAGTTTTTGAAGGAGGCACTTCATGGTTTATTTGTTTGGTGGGGTAGCTTGGGCCACACTTAGAGGTCATGATATTTCAGCCCAAGATCAGAAGCAGCCCCATAATTATCATAAATGGAGAGAGAAACCACTTGGTTGGGAGGATCCAATCTCTCCATGCAGCCCCAACACATTGTATGAACCTGGGGTTGAGGATCTTTTTGAGCTAACTAGATTGGCTCATTTCATTTGGATGATAGCATGGGTGTGGAAGTCACTCATTGGGAATAATATTCCCCATGGTTATCATCACTCCTACCTTGAGGAGTCCACTGGACAGCAAGGAGGTTTCCACTTACATCTTCCACCTTTCGATGATGTAAGCCATATGGTTTTGCATGCTTGGGAAGGAACATTGGAGGGAAAATTTGTAGCTGATCATTTTGAGTAGTGGTGGGGACTTTTGATGAGGAGACCACAAGAAGAGGAGGGGAGGATTTTTTTGCTCCTTATACAGTAGCTTGAGGACAAGAAAAATTTTGGAGGGGAGGACTGTAATATTCCAAAATTTTAGCCTTCAAGCTAAATGGAATATTAGAGTTGTTTTATCACTAGGTAGGCAAATAAATGGGTAGGGAGGCCCATTAACCTCTTTATAAGGATCAATAACACTCCTAATGTGAAAGGAGGGAGAATAAGCAGCTAAATTGAGTACCCTTGGGTTTGAACAGAGATGGGGTCATGTTGATTCAGTCAACTTTGACCAAGTCAACAAAGCTATCTAGATGCATTGAATCTCCTTGATGAACAACGCAGTTTTGGTGGAGGAAAACTTGCATGAGCTTGATGGCACATGTGAATGGGACCCAATGTGAAGAGGTTCACTTGCTATATATGGAGAGGATGGGAGCCTTTTTTATGGATTCTTTTTTATTTGATCATTTGATCTTGTCTATTTAGACTGGGCTTCCTCTTGCTGTTTAGCAGGGTTGCAATGTTTTGAGCACAGGGTGTTCCCGAGTGGGAATCCCACCTCTTCCCTTGAGAGGCCTCTTGGGAGAGCTTGTCCTGTATTTCTCCACTTCCAGGCTTGAGGCCAAGCACCATTCTTCAGTCCCACCATTATTTCTGTTGCAGAATAACGTTGTGTTGCAGGGTGTTGCAGTGGAGGGTTCCACAACACCACTTCTAGAGCTTATCTTTCAGAGGAGGGAGCTTATATTACTCTGGGAGGTTAGTGAGGAATATTCAGGAGCTAATTTCATATCGTTGGCTTTAGGCCAAGCACTTCCCATCACCTACAACACAGTCCCTCTCCTTGACTGCGTTATTTCTAAGTATATTTGCAGTGGGGGTTTGTACCACTATTTTCTAGGGTGAGATATTTAGTGATTGGATCAGCCTTTCACTTGGAAGATCCATTGGAGGAGGTATAATTCATATTGGACTTCATATTCAGCCATCTCCATTCATTTCATGAGTTGCAGTTGCTATTCAGTCTTGCCCTTGCAAATCCGGCATTTTGTATTTGTGCATATTCAGCCAATCCTTCCAGGATTGTCTAGAAATTGCCTTTGGGAGTCTATCTCTTTGCTCCCCGTATTGTATGAGCTATATATTGCTATATTCATGTATTTACATCATTTTTCAAGAATTTATTCCTCATAGACTGTGCAGTCATAGCCATGGCTTTCTTCATATAAGCAGTGTTCTTCATATTTCCATGTATATGTTTCTTGAGGCTTGTATTGCCTAGTTGAGTGATTATTTCCTCAAGGATTTGCATATCTTATGCTGCTATAGAATAATAAGATGGCTATTTGGATATTTTGGCATTCTATGTGTTAATGTATCACTGCTACTCCATTGTTGTGTTTACATATTGTTGTAGCTTCACATTTGGAATATATTAAGATATTTCCAATAGTGTAGATTTTCCCTATTTTGGGATATTACGCATTAGGTGTCTTGAACTGGTTATTCTAACTATCATATTATTGCAGCCATGTCATTGGTCTTATCATGGGATTTTTTCTTGAACATTCCAGGTGATGTGGAAGCTGAACTTGATTGTGTCTCAATATAATCTGCCTCAGGCAATATGGCACCCCCAATGATCCGGAGACAACAAAAGATCCCATATATTGATGTTCTAGAGAGTGATTTAACTCCATTGTTGACTCCCATCTATGGAGACACAACTTACGTATTGGGAAAGAGTTCCAAAATGTCTTGGTATGAAATCTATGAGGAATTTGCAAGACAAGAGTTCCTAGAGGACCTAGCAGACCGCCAAGTGTACCTAAATGTTAAGGGGTCTAAAATACACTTTGTCACAGTGCACCCCCCCATCTTCCCATGTGTAGAGGTTATTGATTGGATTCGGTAGAAAACAAATTCCACGAATTGGGTCATAAGGGATCACATCGGGGTAGCTTTTGCCAACCTAGCCTCCATGGACACCAATGTGTATTATTCACTGCTAGAGAAGGAAGCGTCCTTCAATACCCGATAGGTAGCAACACATAATGTTCAAGTTCAGAAGACTTTAAAGAGCTGGTGGGAAGACCCCGAGAAGTTCAAGGGAAAGAAATACCAAGAGTACAAGATGGAAGGCCTCAAGAAGTTCTATAGGCTCATCGTAGCTATGATGTGCTAGATTTAGGGAAGAGTAGATGCCAAGACCTTCAATGGAGCGTGGGTCCCCTTAATGCACGAGGTCGCCACTCGTGGGATGTGTTTAAATTAGGCCCACTTGTTAATATCAGCTTTGAGGGCAAACATATCAGCAAAAAAGGTTCTTGAGGAGGGGTTAGCATCTGAATTCCACATGGCCTCATATATATTGGATGTTGTTTGTTCATGATGCCACTTTTACCAATGGTATCATAACTGTGTTGGACATTGGATAAACCAACGCTCCTCGTGTGTTTCGCGACATGGACTAACCACTTTTCGTGGATCCTTATCTCTGGTGATGCGATTGTTGACTAACACCTGCGGGTTTTGGTCTAACGACAATCATGATTCCCACCAAGTGGTATCAGAGCGTAGGTCACGAGTTCGACACACACCTGGCTCGCGTTGGGGGGGAGATTGTTGGACATTGGATAAACCAACGCTCCCCGTGTGTTTCGCGACATGGACTAACCGCCTTTCATGGATCCTTATCTCTGGCGATGCGATCATTAACTAACACCTGCGGGTTTTGGTCTAACAGCAATCGTGATTCCCAACAAACTGGGACCCAAAATCTAGAGGCCCAATCCACAAATATTTGAAACTTTTCTGGGATTCTAGATACAAACAAGACATCGATCTTATATCAGAAAAAAATTCACTGCACTCTACCAACTACCATTCATTAATGTGGAAAATTAGTTCCCCATGCATAAAGGCACCATCATCAGATTTTTCGGGTCCTTCAAGCCACCCCATGCATTGCAAATATTTGTCACGGATAAGTTGCTACTCCAAGAAGTTTTTCACCAGATGTCAAGCAAATTCTATAAGACATTATGCAAATGAAAGAAGAAACCATGGCTGACCCCCCTATCACCATTGAAGCTTATATAGTTAAATATTTCAAAGAGGTAGAAGCTGAGGTCGAGTAGATGAAAGGGTTTTGATTCATACCCTTAGATTTCTGATCCTACGACCCAGAAAGGATTGTGCCAGCACACTGCAAATAGTCCAAGTCAATTGGTCCTACCAACACATTGAGACAACTCTAGAGGATGACATGAGGAATTGTTATAACACACAAAGGCATTTAGGCCTTAAAGAAGAGATTGAAGTGGGAAGAGAACAAGGAGGACACTTTCAGGCGACCTAATTTTACAAGACAGAGCCTCCACCATGAAGAGAAAAACATAGATGGGCGGGGCTTCTTCCTACCAAGCCAAGAAACCAAAGAATAACACGGGAAATGATGACCCAAAATATCTGGAGAAAGAAGGGGATAAAGAAAATTTGGAACAAAGAAATATTTCCCTAGCAAGGTAAAATATAGAACTCAAACAGAAAATGGAGGAAGATCTCAAGAGAACACAAGATGTGCTAGCCCAGTAACAAAAGAAAGATAGCCAGAGGTAACAAGAAAAAGAGCAATGCAAGAGGAAACATAAGGAAGAGAAGAGAAAGAAGCAGGCTGAGGAAGTGCGTTGAAAGAAAGAGGAAGAGGCAAGAGGAAATGAAGAGGAACAAAAAAGGAGAAAGGAAGAAGATAAAAAGAAACAAGATAAGGATAGAGAAGAAGAGAGGAAGAAACAAAGAGAAGAAGCAGAAATAAAAAGGATAGAAGAAGAAAATCAAAAACAACAAGAGGAAGCAAGCAAAGGAGAGGAGGAAATTAAATCACAACCATTTCAAATTGGAAAAGAAACATATTTTCCCCCACTTTAAATTCCCTCAAATACTCCTATGACAGGCAGGAATCTACCCCTCTCAGAGTTAGGTATTCCAGAGGAGTAAGAGGATGAAGTACTGTACCTAACAAGGTTGTTAATCGATCAAGTCAAACATAAGATTAGGCAAGAAAGGAGGAAATGCCTTGCCCGAAACCCAACCAAGCCTTTAGAAGTCACAACAGAAAAGGACATAGTTCTAGATACCAGGAAAAATCCTATAATGATAGCCTCGGATGGGACCACCTTCGTAGCAGTAAGGGAAGAAAATGTTGGCAGGATGAGCAGATAGATCATGGAGTTGTAGAATAAGCTCCATGTAGATGAGCAGAAGGTTTCCCAAGAAGAAGAAGAGAAGAGAGCCATAGAGTCAGAAAATGAAGCACCTCAACTGACACTCACTCATGCCAGTGGACTACAAAATACTATTCAAAGTGAGTTGGATATCCTAACTAGAACCATGGTAATAATTTATGAGGAAATGATGATGTTGTGGAAAACTTTCGCTCCATTGACAAGAATCCAGGCAGACACAAGGAAGAAATCTATCTTGTTAAAGGAAGCCTCCACAACACTCGATAACATGTTGGATTGGTGCGAGAAATACCCAAAGCCCATGGATACACTACCAAAGAGGGATTGAATCAGCAATCAAAATGATAAAGTGGAGATGCGCATGAAGTTACAATCGCGCGACAAGATCTTAAAGGATGTGGACAAGGTATTTTCCACCTATGAACACCTCATCAGTGTCATTGACTCAATGGTCGAGGTCCATCGCATAACCTCCATGGGTACATTGACATATCAGAAGAGTCGGGAGGAGGTGTTGTAGGGGATCCAGTCATTTATTGAACCAATCAAATAGGAAACAAGCTCAAAAGATATTCAAGTGACCAAAGAAAACATTACAAAGTACATCATGGAGCCAGTTATAATTTATACGAAGATGGCGTAATTATCTAATCATATCAGCACAAATAAGTGCACGCTAGTCCCTGACACACTGTAATGCTTACACAGACTTGGGGAAGATATGCCTCAACTAGACCCAATAGCTTTCAATTACCAAGCGTGGCAGATGTACCTCAAGGAGCAGCTACATATATATACTCCAACCTTATCAATCACCAGACTTCTCACTTAGAACTGATATGTCAACAAGAATATCATGTTTGTGCAGTACTAGAACCCTCCAAATAAAGAGACAACTCATAGGTCACAAATATCACAAGGTCACAGTTTTCCCAAAGGACCTTAGGTTGCAGAAGAACCTGGTCACAATTCATCCCAACAATTAGGAAGGCGAAGGGTTAGAGGGCAACGCAAGAGTCACTCTAGCCTATATGTACAACCTCGAGAAATATTGTAGGGACTTTTGAAGTTTGGACTCTTGAGAGAGACAAATTTATTTCTATTGAATGTATGCTTATGGATGAATACAAAGAAGTTTTAGTTGGATCTCGCTATTGAATCTAATGAAAGTCTACTATGTGGTTATGCTATCAATATGGTCCCTTTGAATGAATGAATTCTTCCTTTAAATATTGGTGCACATTTCTGCTTATATATTTCTGTGTGTTTTGAGTTTCCTTGCAATATGTGGATAGTATATGATGTTATAACTTAAATATGTGTTGATGAATTTCATTGTCGATATGTGTTTTAAATATTTATTGGGATGTGCATAGATGATAAATTAAACACTTAGCCATCGCGAACTATTTCTCATATGTTTAAGTGAATCTTAGTATGAGTATGATCTTAGTAAAGTTTTTCTAACAATAATTTTCTTGAGTTTCATGCTTTAAATTCAACTTTCCTATTCATGGTATTATGTTTCATAGGGCATTCGTCAATCACTGACTTTTGTTTGTTCAAAATCCGTACATTCTTCATCTTAGCGAGTCTTCTCTCTCTCCGAGAAAGATAATTTCTTTCACTAATCTAATGGAAACCAGGCCTACATACTAGATGGGATCCCCAAAACAAACGATGTAGAGTCAAATTGGGATTCTACATTGGGGATATCCCCTCACTATTGGGGAGTCATTTTCAACCGTCAACAAAATTGGCACTAGAAGGAGGGCCTGATCGCAGGTTTTGACACATGCTCTTGCCTAGAAGGTTCCCAAAAAGCTATTAACATTCCTCTGCAAACACCTCAAAACCTGTTCACAGGCCCGACTTTGGGAGATATCAGTTTCGGTAACTCCGGACCTCCATCCCTTCAGAATACTCCTCCCAAGGAGGATCCCCCATTCTATGAATTTATGTCAGATCAATTGAGAGCCTTACATCTACTTGCCCATAAGCTTGTCAGGGGTCTCCACGGCCTCCTCGCTACAATTTCACTGCCCAACCCACAAACCACTGATCCGCATCACACCCATAAAGGTGTCCTAGTCAATTTAGTGCCCTAGCTTATAAGTCTAATGCTAGAAAAAAATGTGGATGCAGTTGACCGTCTCTTGTTTGAAGGCCTTGAGAGCCCCCAAGAAGTTGAAAGAGAGGGCTGTAGGAGCATCGCTACTAGGGTCCCCAATATTTCCTAGAAATGTACCATTCCCTAGAATAACCAACCTTTTCCTGGAGATACCCAAACAAACGACCCACCAAGTAGAGGCTCCGGAAGGGGTCAAGGAAACAGGACCTAAGGAAATGGTCAAAATACAGACCAAACACACCACCTACACCGAACCAGAACCAACAAGAATTTATTTACAATTGGAATTTTGATGGTTTCAGAAATTTGAGGAACTATAGGGATATTGAAAATCTGAGGGTTCCTCAGGATGATGACATGCACTCCCAACATGAATGAAAAGCTTCGAGGTTAGGTACTAGAAGAGAATCTGAAGGTGAAGCTGAACCCATCATGATTCGACCCTTGCACAGAGCCAATTGAGTGCAACCCTTGGCCTGGATGGCATAATCCTCTTTAGGCATCCGAGGTCCACTTCATGACATGCCCCGACACCTTGAGAAACACTTACCCAATTTCGACCCTAAAAGGGGAACATTAGCCGAAGATCACATCAGTAACTTCTACCTTTCCCTACAGATGATGAGGGTACAATATGATGACGTAGCGTGTCGGATTTTTACCCACACCTTGGAAAACAAATATGCTACTAGGTATCACTCTTTTCCCATTGCCTTCATCTTTACATGGGAGGAGTTCCGATGGACTTTCCTCAAGAATTTTTTGGAGGATAAGACACCTTCCATTCTCCTGACGGATTTGAGCACATTTAAGTGTCAAAATAAGGGAAAGGTCAAATATTTCAATTAATGATTTACAACTATCGTAAATAAGTTCCACCCGAACATGGTCCTCGATGATTCCATCACCATAGACTATTACACGAGGGCCCTTCTGTGAGACATCGTTGTGTTCGTTAAATGCGAAGCCATGGTTACCTTAGCCGAAAATTTCATGGTGGATCTCGCCGTTGAGAAAGATATGATTTTCATAGGGGTTCGGGACCATGATAATCATGATGATACAGTCTGCCAACAAGAAGGCTCAACCCTCAGCTAGCAATATGGGAGGCAAGGATAAAGACCCTTTCAACTTCGAAAGTATTGCTAAGTCTCTGAAACTCCTAATGAACAAAGTATTAGATCTAAAAAGGAAAAATAGTGGTGTTTCCTTGAGTAGTAAGCCCAAAAAACATTTCTTTAGACAGAGAAATAAAACACTGAATCGGCCTCCTCTAAATCCCAACGCAAACTTCAACGTTGAGGAGATCGGAAAGGATATTTTTTTTCTTTCCAACAAGCCTCTCACTCACAGACAACTTGCCCCCAGTGGATCAATATCATGACCTCTATGTTGAATCAATTGCTAGAAGACCAAACAATAGGAGACCCCAAGGAAGAAGCTGACCTACCTAAGGAAGAAGTCCCCCCCCCCCCCTTGATGAAAATCAAGGATTGATTGTTTTAACTTTCGAAGTGGTCTGCGTGGAGGAAGCCCAATCCTTTGTGGAAGTTCATATGGCTGATAACCTCCAGACCAAGCCTTCACAAACCTACAACCTTAGAAGCAAGGGTTTGGTAGCTAACCAAACCCTTGAAGAGAAAAGGAAAGCATTTCTAAGGAAAATACTACCTCATAACAAGTCGAACCAAGCCACAACTCACACTTCTGAGAAGGCCAGCCTCACTGCTGTTGGGTGCACACTAAGAGCTTTTGCAGTCCCAAAATTCACCTTAGTCACCCACAAAAGGACCCTCACTCGGAGCCTAGATACAAAATTATCGAAGATATGAAGAAAACATGGGCCAAATTTTTTCTTTATGAGCTTTCCAGGATAGCCAACCAACACAATTTGACTCTCAAATATTTTTCCAACCCCTCCTCAGCAAGTAGGTCATCCCCCTCTTCAAAAGTTTGCATTTCAACACCTTCCCAAGCCACGGTCAGCCTCCAATATATTTTCATCACCGTAAATGTTAACTCACAAGGGTCAACGCCCCCATTTCTCTTATCATTTGAAATTTTCAATTTCAATGTTCATAATTGCCTCGTTGACTCAGGGGTGTCTACCAACTTCATGCCCTTCTCTGTGTGCAAAAATTTGAATATCCAGCTCGAGAAGACTGATGCCAGGATCATCCAGGCTGACGGATCTCAAGTTCCCATTGTAGGCGAGCTAAACAGTGTTTTATTTCGTTTATCCTTAGATTCAAGAGTTAACTAGTGCATCAACATATTTTTCGTTGATATTCTAGAGGCTTACAGTTTGTTGTTAAGCTGATACTGGTCAATTAAGCTCCAAGGCTACTTCACCACAGATTGGCCCCACTTGTGGCTCTCGTACAAAGGGGGGAAAAACGAAATCAAGGTAAAAAAAAAGCCGTACATGAAGTACATTGTCATTGACCTTGAAGTAGCCAATGAGCCCCTTAGTTTTGCCCAGGAATATCTAGGAATGTGCTTCTTAGAAGCCGCATTTGGGTGTTACCAAGCCATCCAATCCCCCATTGCTTCGGACACTCAAATGGAGTTACTCTCTTGTCCCCCACCTAATTCCAGCACGACATATGATACGTATGACACTATTGATCTAGATGCCCTGTATATAAGCACATGAAATTTGGAAGCATCCCAAAGCGAAATTTGGACCCTATACTATGACGAATCTAAGACCCATGATGGATTCGGTGCTAGTTGCATCATGAAAGACCCCCGGAAGAATAAATTTATGATTTCTTGTAGGTTAGAGTTCCAATGCACCAACAATATCACTAAATATGAAGCACTAATCCTCGGGCTCAAGAAATTGATTGATCTCAAAGTTAGATGCTTGAAGGTAATCATTGAATCTTAAATCATTACCATACAGGTACACAACATCATCCGCTATCTATCACCACATTTAAAGGGATATTAGCAAGAGGTATGGTGTTTGATTGTAGCTTTCGACGCTTTTGACATTAATTCAGTCCCTAAGATGCATAATGTTGTAGTTGATACTATAGCTTATGCTACTGCTAGGTTTACCCCGTTAAGGGATGGTTTTTCTATTGAAATTGTATATAAACATGTAGTGCCTAACAATGTGACTAATATATGTGTTTTCAACAATGATCAACAAGTTTTGGACTTGATTTTGAACGCAGAGGTGTTCAAGGATGTTTTTATCGAAGAAGAGGAACACGAGTTGGCTTTGCAAACAGAAGTAGATGAACGCAAAGGAAACCCCATGCCTAAAGGGGTTTTTTTTCTTGAGAAGTTATTTGATTCACAGAGCTAATTCTGAGGGCCACCTAATACCAAAATGAAAAGCTCCACATTATCACACGAGGAAGTGAACCTTGGGATGGACACCGATATGAAATTTGCTAATCATGGTACCAAGTGTATGCCCGAGTAAAGAAGATCATTCATCAACTTGTTTAAGAAGTATCGAGATGTTTTTATCTAGAAATATGATGACCTATGGACATATGACACACAAATGATCCAGCTAGTGATACCTATGAAAGAAGGCGTTAGACCCTTTTAGTAGAAACTAAGAAAGGTACATCTGACTCTGGAACCGCTGATTTGGAGGGAACTCAAGAAACTCCTCAATGCTCGTATCAATTTCAAAGTCAAGAATTCGACATGGGTGTCAAACCTGGTCTCCATGTGTAATAATTCTAATGAAATTCAATTGTGCATAGAATTCCGAAACCTGAATTGGGCATCTGATAAGGATTACTACCATGTTCCCCCTATGGAACATATTCTTTAAAACATGTTGGGCTCAGATATGTTCTCTTTGCTGGATGAATTCTCAGGATACAACTAGGCACTGGTTTCCAAGCCTGATCATTTGGAGACAACATTCAAAACCAAGTGGGGAATGTTTGTATTCAAATGCATCCCTTTCAGTTTAATCAACATCGAAGCTACTTTCTAGAGGGCCATGGACATCACCTTCATAGGGTTAATGGAACAAATTATGGTGGTATACCTAGACGATGTCACGGTATTTTATAAATGCAAGTATGACCATCTACACCACCTGAAGCATATTTTCGAAAGATGCCTAAAGTATGGATCTCGTTAAATCCCAAGAAAAGTATTTTTGTTATAATATTCCCAAATGGGAAAAGCAGGAATAGAGTGCATAAAACTGGAAATATGTAGAAATATAATAGATAAAAACATGAGACAATAGTAGATCCATTCCATTATGAATATAACAGCAAAATGGGTACAAGATCTTGAGGAAAAGTTCAGTTAAGTTGGGCAAACAAGTCTCCCATGAAAGCATACACCTAGATCTAAAATGTTGTTAATACATGAAGTACAAGAATGCATAAAATGACGTTGTCTAAGAGAGAATAGCAGCTTAAATATATAAACAAATATTTCTGCTAATATAATGCTCCAAAAATGCTAAGGCTAGAGATCAATTCTCCAAAACAGAATTCCAGGACAACCCATAAAAGGTTTCTGGAAATACACACTATACAAAATATAACAGATTTGGCCCTAGGGCTGAATAATCTCTACAAAGGAATCACTGATGGGAGATGGCTGATCTAATCTACAATATGGTTGATCCTCCTCCAACAGATCTCCTAAATGAAGGGTTGATTCCCACACAAGAAACTCAAACACTCCAAATAGGGCAATAAACCCCCTGCTGCAATTGCTCTCCAAAATAACACAATCCTTGAGGAAAAATACGTTGTAGTTGATGTTTGCTACTTGGTCTGATGCCAAAATATGTAATGAAGCCCTGAGGTCTTCCTCACAAGCCTTCGAATAAAATAATGATCCCTCCAATGGAAAACTAGCTCAGAATTGGAGATCTCTCTCCTCCACTGCTACACCCCTGCAACACAAACCAACTCTAAATAGAACTGTGTTGTACATGAGACTGAAGCTTGGCCAAATGCTTGAATGTGGAAGTATAGTGAAAAATCCTCCAAGAGCTTCTCAATGGAAGAGGTGGGATTCCAGATCAGGAACACCCAGTGCTAAACATCACATGCAATCTTAGCTAAACAACTGAAGAAAGCTATAAGTCTAAACAAACTATAAATCAAAATATCAAAATATCAGGATAATCAATATGGATGTCATCCTCTTCCTTTTATAATATATGAGCTTCCAAACCATAAGCCCCATCCATTAATGACACTACTCCCATGCAATGTGTCTCCATCTAAAATTGCGATGTCCCTCCATTAATGTCCAATCCTCCATGAAAACACTGTTGATTTGGTCAAAGTTGACCCAGTCCACGTGTTTTAGCCCCTTATCACACCTTAGGGTGCTTTATAGGGATGTAAAGATGATCCACTTTCACATGAGAATTGGTTTTATTATTCATGAAGAGATTTATGGGTCTCCCTACCCACTTATTCACCTATCTAAGTGACAAAAAGAAAAATTTAGTATTCCAATTATATGCAATATAATTTAGGATTATTACAGTCCTCCCCTCCAAAATGTTGCTTGTCCTCAAGCAACTGCAAGGATACTGCAAAATTTCCAATGGATATGTCCCCTCCCAAGAATGAAAGTTTACCTTTGGTGAATAAACCAAATAGCTCTCGTCATGAAAAGGTGGAAAGAGTGATATGCTGCCCATTGGCCTTTCTCAAGGCATGAGAGATGGTAAATGTTGGGTGCCTCAATCCCAATGAGAAGCTACAATATACATGCTATCATCCAAACAAAATGAGCCATCCTTGGTAGCTCATAGAAACAATCACCAATCCCCTGCTTATGCAATGTTTAGGGGTTTCATGGCTGTAAGTGAGAGATAAAATTGTTCAAATTACATTGTCTCTCTCTCCATTTATGATAAATTTGGTGTTGTTGATCTTGGGCTGCAATAATATAGTCCTCTGAAGCCAAAAGATACTTGGAATCTCATGATCCCACCCATTGGTTCTAGGAAGCCTTCTTGCCCAATCCTTCATGCATATAGTGAATAGAGTGTCATCACCATATGGGCTCCAAAAGAAACATGGATTAAGTTTCATATGACACATTGGATGGTGACAATAGTCCCTCAAGTGAGACCAACGATTTTCTTCTTCTTATTGTCTCAAAACATGATATGATGAGTGGCCATCCAACCACTTGTTTGATGCCATAAGCTTCCCAAAATCTTGAAAATAGTAGAGGACATTAGGTGTTGGCTGAATATGATCCAAGAAAAATATATTCTGCCCAAATTCCTCCATAAAGTGGTCATCCCCATCACTGAATGTAGTCCCAAAGGACCATGAAATCCACAAAGAGGTTTTCTCTCTTGTGGAGCAATGTGCTGCAAATGCATGGTAAAGGAGTGCACATACATTTTTAGTTGAAAAATAATCATCAAAACACAATATTTACCATATATTGTAGGCAAGTTGGTGAAGAGGTCCATATATGAACCTTCCCATTTCTCCATCAAAAGGGGAAATTATTGTAACAACCTTGCAAGGTGGTTGCTTTCCCACTCATACATCAAAAAAGCTACATATCTCCTGATATGTTGGTGCACATCTTCTTTGAGATCCTCCCAATAGAATCCCTCCATGATGGTGTGATAGGACTCAATGGAATCCTCATGCTCAGAAAAGAGTGCCTCATATGCTGCATGTAGAATCCCCTCCTTGAGCTTGGAGTCTCTATTCAAGTAGATTTGATCATGGAAATAAATGACTCCATCAACCACTCTATTCCTCCCATATACTACTTACCCATCAAGAACCTTACATGTGAGGAGGCTCTTGGAATATTCCACCAATAGTTGGGACTCTCAATAGGGATCTTGGCTTCCCAACAATGACAATGCTATAGATATATGAAATGAAGCACCTGTCACATCATAGTTCTCCTCTTGGACATGCCTAATGCCAAAGCCACATGTTGGAGTATTTCTACCCCACCTTTGTTGCCTCCCTTGCAACTGATCTTGCCCAAAACAATATTGAAGTATATGGAGGTCATCCTCCTCTTAGAAGGTATTTCCCATCCAAACCTTCCATAGTTTAGCCAATGCATGCAAGAGTGTTAATAACCTCTTGTCATATATAGGAATCTTCCTCATGTGTGGAAGTATCATTTGCTACCCCAAGGTTATGGATTATCCCTTTGACACCATGCTCATGTCATCATATATTTTTAAATCATCATCTTTCAGCGCAAATAGCTGAGTGGGAGATAGCAATGTCCATATTAGAAAATTTGTCACCTCTCCTTTGAACCCATCAAAGGTTCTCTACACTATGCTAGCTCCTCCCAAGGCTTCTTCCTAAGTCAAATATATCAATACTACACCTGTTGAGAGATATCTTTATTCATATTCCAATCAGGGGGTCTCCTTGGTGGAATGCCTCCATGTAATGAAACATCAATGCCTAAAGCAGGTTGTATATGTGAGTGGACTAATTTGTCCTTGTCCTCACTACGCAAACCCCCCTGCCTCTTCTGTGCATCAACCCTTTGAAATAGAGAGGGGTGTGTGCTCCTAATCACATGATGTTGGTCATCCTCCCTATCTTCTTCTTTCATCTTCCAGATCTCACAATCTATCAAAGATGGCACATGCTTCTCATGGAATGTGCCTTAATCTCCATATGTGAGATTCTTTGGAACTCCTTGCAAGGGTACAAGAATTCCTCTCTTTGGAGAAATTGCTCCATTTTCCTCGTTATGAGGAAGTAGATATGATTCTACTGTGACAACGTTGTTACCTCTTATCTTCTCTTCTCCTTCATCATGAATGGAGGTTGTCTCATCATCATTAAGAGGTTCTTTGTTTGGTTCCTCTTTTGAAAAGGAGATCTCCATGTCTTCCCTTTGAGAAGAGAGCTCTTTCTGAAGTGGGGATCTTGCCTCTAGCAAGGTATTTTGCAAGTTTTTAAATCCCTCAATAGTTTTCTAAAATGGAGTTGGATTTATAGATCCTTTCAACTCATGAAAATGTTTTGTTTGTTTATGTTTGGCTAGCTCAGCCAAGGAAGTTTCAGAATGTTTTTCATTAAATATTTTTACTAACCTACTAGTGAACCTTGCATAAGTATATATATATTTGCATCTTTTAATGAAGAATATTCATAAAACCACTAGGCATAAGCCTTACCTTCAAGGTGTAGTGATGCAGGGCGTTAGACTCAAGAAAATATTTTGTATTTTAATAGACATAGGGGGGTCTTGTGTTTTAAAAGAATATTGATTTCTTATGTATTTATTAATGTTTTGAGTGACATTTAGGAATTAATTAAATATTGAGAGAAATTGTAAATGTTCCTGAATGATTGGAGAACATGAGGGAATATGATACTTGAGATAAGAAATTTGATTGTAATTCCTAAAGTAGAATCAGTTTCATGATTTTTTTGGATTAAAGAGGATCCTTCGGGATATTAGAGAGATTTTAGGACTAAGGATTTTAGGGAAACTATTGAGGATCTGAAACTAAATTAGTTCAGATTATTCTGTATAAAAATAATAAGCCTCAAGGCAAAAGACAGGGTAGAAGTAGAGTTAGAGTAGGGATTTGACAAACAGAGTTTTGTTAAGCTTTCGGGCAGTTGTAGAAAGGGCCATTGATTTGAATATCAGACCAGGTGCAAGAAGAATTTTGTAATTGTTTGATTACATGGATATATATATGAAGGAATCTTTTTTTGGAATATATGTGCATTGATTGATTGAAAAAATGCGTGAATACCTCTGTGATAAGGGTTAATTAGAGATTTTGTATATATATCTGAGAAGACATATGAATTAAGGTTGTATCAATCACTGGAAGGATCGACCACACAAAAGAGAATATGAATTTAGAATTCGACATTTGAACACATCAACTATATGTATTTGAGGAATATCTGATCAAATAGTGAATTCGGATCATAAGTTTGGAAGTAGACCCATATTTTCCAGATGTCTGTATGTCGTAAGGGTTGAAGATTTGTTTTGAATTGTGAGTGTTGAACTCATAAATATAGTACTATGTGTGAATTGGAAGGTATTTTCTATATAGACAAAAATGGAGAATGGCACTACGAATAATGAACCTGGATTGGCATTGGGCTGTTTATTTAAATGCTCAGAGAAAGACCGCAGCTCAGTTTCATTGAAATCATTTCAACTACATCCTGTAAGCATTTAAATAAGTATTTAATTGGATTCAACTCTCATTTTACAGAGTTGAAGAAGCGGAATGATGGTGCAGTGAAAATACCACTGTGAAAATAAATGGAACTGTGCGTCGATAGAAATTGGAACCATGTCTCAATGTGGCATAGAATTGTGAGTCAACGAGAAGGAAAAAGTGAAACCAGAGTTAAAAATAATTGAATCACAGAACCGGAAGCAAAGGAATTGTGAGTTGATGGCAAGAGTTCAATGATGGCGTGAAGCGGTTTTTGAAAACCTTAAATGGGTTTCACGTAGTTTTGGAATGGTAATCGGTATGGAGAAAAATCACGCGATAGTGTTCATACTTTGACACATAGCATCATTGTTGGCGAAAAGTCAGGTCTCGCGGGCAAGACCCAGGTTCAAAGGGTTGTGGCCAACAAGGGGTCCGGTGTAGTCTAGTAACACGCCGGCATTTTCACCCTGCTCTGGGAGAGCAGAGCGTCTCACCCGAGGCGTGCTGCGACAACATGAGAAAGGGGATGGGATCACAGGTGAGGAATAAACTCGCAACCACAGAAAGAAAGAGAATCCATTACATATACCAGAATGTTCATGCAAGATCACTAATCAAGTATTCAGACAGTCGCAACTTAAAAATTTTAAAGTAGTGCAAACACATCATAACCCATAACCCAAAACATAGAGACATCAATCCTTCTTTATATTATTCTTCAGCCAATTACATGATTACATAGCTTCCTTCTCTGATAACTCATAAATCAGATACAGATGGATCTAAGAACAGAGAAGACGAACATAGAGAGTAGGAACCAATGGAGAGAACAGGTATGATTCCTCCGCGGCTGCTTCCGCATGCAATCATCCCTCAACCGCAACCGATCAACCAACCTCTCTCTTCTTCAGCCGGGTGATCGCCTTTTATTCACCCGCTCGTCGCGACTGGCGGCTTCTCTGCGTCTTTGCTCTGGCTTTTCCCGACTTCTCTTCTGATGTCTGCATGTTCTACCTTCTGTTTTCTGCTGTATCTCTTTCATCTGTACTTATCTCTGTTCCATCTCCAGTTATCAAGTGCTTCCGCGCCGCCTTGGTAGCTCCGCAACTCCTAGTCGCGCGGTGCGGTCGCGTTAGCTATGTGTATTTCCTCCGCAACTCAAAAAGAGTCCAAGTTCAAAAATGTCTTGGCTGAAAATTCAAAACTTGAACAAAAACAAGGGCCCCAACAGGCCCCGACCACAATCCTTTGACTCGTCCGCGAGTCAATCGCAAATGACAGTCTCTACCTCCATACCTTCGCTGGCCTCTGTGCCCTGCTCTGCTGTTCCCTCTCCTGCTGCCCTTTCCTGCTGTACTCCGCCACCTGCTGGTTCAAACAAGGGCCCCAACTCCGGGACCCGGCGGAGTGCTGAATCTCGAAGCTCTGTGAAAGTTGCCACTGCTTGCTGCCATTCCTGCATAAGCAGGTCAGCATCTTGAGAAATTCGGTTAGCTGCGGCTTCATCAATGGGCATCGGGGCAGCCCCGAACAGTGTGGCGAGTTGGGACTCGGCATTAGCATCCAGCTGATGCATTGCCTCGGCATGGGTGCGAAGGGGCAGCCGCATCTCCCGGAGAGTGTGCTTAGTCGCTGCTGATTCGGCCTCGGTCATCTGCATTTGAAATTCCAGCTCGTCCGACTGAGCGTAGAGCTGATCTAATCTTGCCGGGTCCGTGGTCGCCCGAATTTGGGTGGAGATTTGTTGCAGTTGAGCAGCAATGGGCTGCGTTTTGACTGTCAGTGCGAGGGAGCACTCCTGCAAGCTGCGTAAAAGGGCCGAAGCCGCTGCTGTCATGGAATGGAGAGTTTCTTGTAGATTGACTGCCTGTGCCTGTTTGGCAGTTACCTGTCCTGAATAATCAGTGGGTGGATCTGGTAGGGTGGGCCGTGCGGCTAACGCCGCCTGTAACTCCTGGTTCTCTCTGCAAATGGTGGTGAAAACGTCCCCGAGCTGGCGAGCCTGTAAAGCTATACTGTCTTCTTCTATGCGAGCAGGGAGGGGGGCATTGTGAGCCCGTGCCTCCGGCCATACGCTGGAGAGTGCCTGATTAACAATGTTGGCATGTTCCTGGAGGTAGGCCTTCTCCTGCAGCAGCTGATTGCGCTGTTCAGTAAGCGACGTGATCTGGTTCCGCTGCTCGGTGCATCGCCGCTGTAGCTCCGTATGAATCTGCTTGGCCTTGAAGGCCGCCCGCCGAATGAGCAGATATAACTGTGCTGGACTCAGTTGTTCTGCATTCGTTGTGCTCGGGGCACCCTGCTCGGGCGTCTGTTCTTGTGAAGATTGGCCCATGGCCGCTGCTCTGTCTGAAGGCTCTGGAAGGTGGACCGGCGTCTGCTGTTGCACCGAAGTGGCCATATCAGGCTCTGGCCGGTCCTGCTGCGTGGTTTGCTCTGTGGAAGGGGCGGTTGAATCAACCCCAACTCTGGCTGGCTGAACAAATATAGTGGCAAGGGGATCCCGGGATGTGGCCACGGGGTCAACAGGTGGTACCACAGCTGCAGTACTGGAGGTGACCTCCGCCCCGTGGTCACCGCCGAAGAGTTCCCGGATCAACGAATCGGACACAGTGGCTGATGAAGTGGACGGATTGGGGGAAGTGGCATGTAGTCTGCTGGTGGAGGGGGCGGTGGATGGAGTGAACGAGGTGGGAGGGAGACGAATGTTGAGGAAATCCGCTGGATCAATCAGCGGTTCCTCCGGAATTAGGGTAGCTGTGGGCGGCGTGACTGGTGGATCATCCTCCGTAAGGTCCACCACGGGATCTGTGGCCGTAGTGCGGGCCCTTTTGGATGGAGGTGGCCCGGAGGAATCGGGTTCGGGGCCCGGTTCACCCATTTTCGTGATGATGGGGGTGGTAGAAGTGAACAGGGAAGTGGGAATGGGGGAAGTGAGGGAAGCGGTGTGGGAGAGACCAAGTGACCGATTAAGACGAAATTCATTAAAAGAAGGAAATATAGGGGCGCCACTAGAAACAACCTGGGTTACCACGTTGAGTCTCCGAGCCTGGTCGTTGAAATGCTCCACGACGGGGACCAGCGATTCGGGCAGGGTCGCTGCGGTCCCCGCTGCTTCTGTGGTCGTCTCTACCGCAACTTGGGAAGATTCCCCGGCACTGGTCGCGGCAGGTTGCTGTGCAGCCCGCATCCCATCAAAGTTGTATCGGAGGACTCCATCACTAACGTGTTGGACGACCCCCGGCCAGGTAGAAACCTCTCTGTGGAAGACATTATCATTCAACTGGAAACGCAAGGGCGCCATATGAAACGTGTGGTGCGGTACACAAGCCGGCCGGATGAAAGTGTGGTTATGGCTGACGCCAAACCACACTTGTTCGTTGTATTCATCCAACAGGTTCCGGGGTACCCGTTGCTGAGAAGCGACCACATCGATCATCCGCCCATACCATTCTCGGAACGCCTCTGCGTTCACCTGCCTGCTGCTGGGGGCCGTGGACACCTGCCAGGGAGAATATCGCATCGCGAACGGTTGGCTCCCGGTGAGCTCCGCCGGTGTCCGTATCGGAGGAACATGCCATTTCCACATGGTGAATGCGAGGATCAAGTACCCATAGATAAAACTGGTGGTCCGTCTGTAATTGTCTTCGCAAGCCGCGAAGAGTTCCTTCAATACAAACGCACTCCAATTCAATCGGGCCCCCTTGACGCAGTGCTCCGCAATAGAAATGGTGTCCAAAGTGCATTCACCCTTGGTGTAATGGCGCATGGTCTTGCTAGCTATCAAGTAGCAAGCAAACCGGATTGCTGGTACGTTGATCAGATCTATCTTGGCACCTTTGCCACCCCGGTGAGTACCATACTTTGTGTAGAGGTCCGCCTCAGCCGATTTCCGGGCGCGCTTGGAGGTTGTCTGCCCCGCAGAGGAAACATCTGCACCAGTCTGGCAGAGCCCCGTAAGCCGACCAATGTCTGCTGCATGTATTGGAATTTCCTCGTTCAACCATAGGGACCCGTTCTGCACCCGACTGAGGAGGAACCGGGTGCATTGCAGAACTGGTCCGGTGGTGCCGAAGACATGAAGACTTCGCAAATTCATCAACGTCGACTGCTGGAGACCCCGGAATTCGTCATTCATTCAACTGTTAGAGCTGCTCCCTGGTGTATAATGGTGTTCCATGAACGTCTGCCAATGCAGGTGGGGAAACTCAGCCGGGTCGGACAAGTTAGCGTCCATGCAGGGTGCATTGTCGTACTTGCCGACCAGTGATTCGAGTCGGTGAATTCTGCGATCAATCGCTGGTTCAGGCATGGAGAGAACAGCTCTCGGCATCTTGGCGCGCCTCTGATATACCTGGACAACTCGTCTGTAACTTCCTGCTAAGTGCTGAGTGCTCTGGTACTGCGAGTGCTCCGGAGTCGCTGAAACTTCCAAACTGAATTGGTCCGTCATCCCGGTGCCGATAGCCTTCATGCAAATTGGGCCATCTGCTGGCACGCGCGGGGTTGATGAGACTCCATAACGGCAATTAATTCTTGCTATCTTTCTTTCCTGCGCTAATCGTGCGATCAATCGCAGGCCTATGTATAATCTGACAGTTGCTGACGGCGTCATTGGGAGATGGGCGGACCCGACGGCAGAGAGAACTGCGGCTGATGGTAAATGATTACGGTATGATTACTGTCCATTAAGGGAATTTATGACCAAATCTGAGCTATCCTACGGACTGATGAAAGGACTGACGGTTATGACCTGGACTGACACTGGCACGAGGATAGATCCTTCGTGCAGGACACGCTGGACTGGGAGCGGCGTCATGCTGGACTGGCGCGCCGCCACGCTGGACTGGCGTTGCGACAGGCTGGACTGGCCCGCTCCGCGCCATGGGCGGTTGCGGTATGGAGGCCGCAACTAACGGTTTATTTGACTGACTGCAAAGGAATGGAAAAGGCTGACTACGCTCATCCCGGTGGCGGGAGAATTATTCAACTACGCTACTCTATGGGTGCTCTCGGTTGCGAGAGTTATTAATGGAAAATGAGAAGTACCTACTCCTAGTAGGGCTTCAGGCGTGCGCCATTCACCCATCCTGGAAGAACTGTGCCGTCCAACTGTGCCAATCGAACGGCTCCGGAGTCGCGGATTTCGATGACAAAGTACGGTCCCAGCCAATGCATCTGGAGCTTGCCTGGAAACTTCTGGAACCGGCTGTCATATAAGAGAACTTTGCCGCCAACTTGGAAAGCTTTAGTTTTGATGTGGCGGTCGTGCCATGCTTTCTGCCTGGCTTTCTGAACCTTCTGGTGGAATTCCACAAGAAATCGAGCCTCATCCAGCTCCTGCAGCTCCTGGAGTCGTTCCTTCAGTGACGCATCCTCGGAGAAGTGAAGGGACGTTGCGATCAAAAGGCTGGGGACGGTGAACTCGGCGGGAATCACAGCTTCCCGGCCGTACACCAGCTGGAATGGCGTCTGGTTTGTCAACCGTTTTACCGTGGTCCGGTAAGCCCATAATGTCGCTGGCAGCCGCTCATCCCAATCATCCCGCTGAGCGTTGCAAATTTTCGTCAAGCCCTTTTCAAGAATTTTATTGAAGGCTTCCACCATACCATTGGCCTGCGGATGGTATGGGATACTTTTATGATGCTGAATCATAAACGTGTCTAGTAGCGACTTGACCGTGGCATTAATGAAATGCGTGCCTTGATCACTGGTCAAGCTTCGGGGGCAGCCAAAGCGGCTGATGATGTGCTCAAAGATGAATCGAGCAGCTGTCTCGGCGGAGCAGTCGCGTACCGCTGCTGCTTCAGCCCATCGTGTGAGATAATCAGTCGCCGTAATGATGTACTGGGCTTTGGAATGGCGAGCGATTGGTGCAATGGGCCCTACAAAGTCAACAGCCCACTTCTCAAATGGCCGCAACACATGCACCGGGTGTAGCGGAAGCTCGTCCCTGTGTGAAGGCCGTCCCGTCCTCTAACAAATATCGCAACATTTCACATAGGCCTTATAGTCTGTATGCACCGTTGGCCACCATAGGCCAGCTTGAAGTACCTTCCTTGCGGTGGGTTTAGCACCTACGTGTCCTCCCGCAACACCGCTGTGACATTCCCACATCACTGCTTCCCGCTCATGGTCAAGAACACACCTGCGCAACACCTCATCCAGGCCCAGTTTGTACAGCTGCCCTGCGATCAATTGATAATCGGCCGCCCGAACAACCAAGTGGCGTTTCTGAAGCGGCGTGTAATCCTCGGGGCACTGTCCCGTGGTCAGATACGTGGCAATGTCAGCCAGGTAGTCTGGGACCGCTTCAACTCGAAATAGATCAGCATCCGGAAGCTGATCATCCAACGGACCATCGTTTTCCCCCGACTCCAACCTGGATAAATGATCGGGACCAACATTCAACCTGCCCGGCTTGACAATTACGTCGAACGTGAACTCCTAAAAGAGTAGGAGCCATCGGCAGATTCTCCCTTCCAACACAGGCTTATTGACCAGATATTTTAAGGCCGAATGGTCCGTGAAAAATGTAAACTTACCGCCCAGAAGGTAGTGGCGGAACTTCTGGAGAGAGTACACCATCGCCAACGCCTCCCGCTCGGTCGTGGTGTAATTCTTCTCCACATTGGATAACCGTCGGCTGGCGAAGTATACCGGGTGGTCAACTGTCGTTTCCCCGGGTTGCGCTAGTACCGCGCCAAGTGCAATCCCGGACGCGTCAATGTGCACATGGAACTGCTTATCCCAATTCGGATGGACCAGTATTGGAGCCGTCGCCAGTTTCTCCTTCAATGTGTCGAGTGCCGTCCTGCACTCCGCCGTCCACTCAAATGCTTCGGACTTCCGCAACAGTTTCTCCAGAGGGGCAGTGATTTTGGCGTAGTTGCGGATAAACCGCCTGTAATATCCTGTGTGCCCTAGCAGGGCCCGCAACTGCTTCACGTTCTCGGGGGCCTCCATGTGGACAATAACCGCGACCTTGGCGGGATCAACGCAGACCCCTTGCTTACACACCACGTGACCCAAGAGTGTGCCGAATGGTACTACAAAAATACATTTCTTCAAGTTCAGGGAAATCTGCAGCTGGCGACACCGATCGAACATAACACGCAACAGGGAGGCGTGTTTCTTCAGCAGGCTGTAAACGGTCCAATCATCCATATAGACTTCCAGGAACTTGTGAATGTACCCCCGGAAAGCAGCAATGACAATCCGGGAAAACACAGCCGGTGCGTTCTTCAGACCAAACGGCATGACGTGGTATGCGAATGATCCCCACTCAGTCGTGAATGTTGTCTTCGCCTTGTCTTCCTCGGCGATGCGCACTTGATGGTAGCCCGAAAACCCATCAGTGAAGGAATAAGCTTCGTTTCCCGCGACGTGATCTAGAACTTCGTCGCTGAAGGGAGTGGGAAATGGATCATGAATACAAGCATTATTCAAACTCCGATAATCCACGCAGACACAGATTTCTGCTTTGTCCTTCTTGTTCTGGATGACAATGGGACTTACCCACTCAGCTTCTTCTACCGGAAAGATGAGTCCCGTAGCCAGCATCTTGTCGATCTCCATCTTGACCTTCTCTTTGATACGTGGGTTCAACCGGTAAGGTCGGTGCTTCACTGGCCGGGCTCTTGGTTTCAGTGTGATGCGCATCTCGCCCAAATCCCCTTTGATCCCCTTCAGGTCCGCAACTGAAGACGGGAATAGATCTTCATACTCTCGGAGGAGACTGAAAATTTCTCTGGTCGTCTCCTCGTCCCAGTAATCTCCCACCGTTGCCAGTTTCGGTTTCTCCTCCGTTCCAATGTTCAGCTTCTTTGTCTTTAGGGACTGCAAATGGACTCCTTCTGTCGTCGGCTCGTCACAGACACTCCGCTCGCCCTCCTTCTCGTCAAAATAGAGATGCCTCAGGTCCTCCAAACTGTCGTCCCCTGTTTCGCCGTCAACCCGTTGGAAAACCACTTCGCTCTTGACCCCTGAGCGTGACGCCACCGGGCCCTCATTGGGCTCGGGATGGCGGAAAAACAGAACCTCCTTGACGGCTTGGAGGGCCTGAGATTCCTGCGCCGTCTCTCTTTCGAACGAGAAGCTCTGGACGAACTTTTCCGCAACTACTTGCCAAGAGCGGGTCCCCCGTTTCCGCTCTTCCTCTAGGTACCAGGCCTGGGGGATTGTACCCAGGGAGTGGATAAATCTGTGGACCCACAATTCCTCAGGGTACCTGGCGCTGCGCCACTGTTCCTCGCACGCCCGCAAGTGCTGTCGCGGGTCTGAAGCTCCATGATGTTTAAGTGTAATGCAAGGCCCTTCATCCTCTTTGAAGCGTGCCCGTAGTGCATCCGCCACCAGCTCCCATCGCAACAGAGTGTTGCGGTGATTGTTCCACCATCGTCCTGATGTTGACTTCAAAGCCACATCCAACAGGGGTATCCGGCATTCTTCTGGGACCCGGTCTTCCACCTTGGTGATAAAAGTATTCACTGCTTGCATGTTTGACAATGTGGGGTACCCGCGGATCTCGGTCCCCACCCACCGGACCTGAGCGATGGCGGCACATCGCCGCGTGGTGGTCTCATATCCCCCTTGCTGCCAATCTTCCCACGCGAGCTCGAAACCGAGTTCCAAGCTTTGCACACTCCGCCAACTGATAGATCCTGTTGCGGTCGGGTTGATATAATCGTCCCGCCTCCCGGCGGTCATCTGATAGAGGTGGTCCATCATCTGAGCATCCTCCCGACTGTCCACCGGTTCTGTGTATTGCGGACCCTGATACGGGTCGAGAGGCTGAGTGACCCTTACCTCCCCGTCCTCAAAAATCATCAGCTCCTTCTTGAGGTCGATGATCGCGTAATTCTCAAAAGCCCAATCAATGCCAAGTAAAGCAGGATAGGGGTCCTTATCTCCCATGATATCAATAAACTCGAAGTCGGTGTATGTCTTCACCCCCGCAACGTCGACCTCGACACCCTCAAGTCGGCCGATTGGCAAAATACAGTACTGGTTCGCCATCCTGAGTTTGATTGGGGAATAAGCGAGCCGTGGCTTTCCAAGAGCCTCCCATGTCTTCCGTGGCAATATATTGACGTCAGACCCCAAGTCCAACATGGTGTCGCTGATTTGGAATCCCGCGACCTGCGTGTTAAGCCAGAATTCTTTGCCTGTTCGTTGCTTGTTCCGCTTGACGCGTTGCACGTACTGAGGCCTCGTGTCCACCAGATTTCTGGGTTCTGCGCGTCCCTGCAGTGCTCTGTCTAACACATGCTTGAGCTGCTGCCGCTGCTCAGCGTCATCGACAATCCTGAGAAATAGCCGGAGCCAGTCCTCGACCACAGCATCTGCGGCGTTCTGAGCACCGGTTTTCGGCCGCCGGGGCTCCTCCAGCCCTCCCTCGTTCCGCAACTGGGCGAATGCCTCAACCGCCTCCTGGAAGTACTTCTTCTGGACTTCGGGCCTAATCAACTTCTTTGGGGATGCCGGCCGCACCACTCGGGCTGGCTCCTTCTCATGGGCATCCTCTCCAGTCTTCTTTCCACCTCGGGTTACTATCGCAACGTTCTGCCCGTCGGGAGTTGCGGTGCTGCGCAGTTCTGAGTTTACCAGGTTCGCTCCCCTCTGCCACACCCGTTCTTCCCATTTCTTGATGAGCTCCGGACAGTCTTCTGTAGCATGGGCGTTGACCTGGCACTGGGAACACCAGGGCCGTCGCGGAAGGGGACATTCTCGAGCCACATGACCCTCCTGGTCACAGTTGTAGCACTTTACCGGACCGCGTCCTCCGGTCCGGCCTCCGCGCATGCCGCCACCTCTCCCCCTTGTAGCCTCGTTCACCCTGTACGAGGGACGATCCAGTCGATCCGCAAGTGCGTCAAGCGCCCTGCACTGCTCAGTGGTGTGTGTTGTAGACACACAGAATTCGCAGTATACATTGTTCGGTACCGTGGAGTACTTCTGTAATATCGGGCACATCCGAGGAGGATGCCCCATTGTCCGGCAAATCTCACAGTACTCTGGGGTGGAGGAACCCGGTTGCGGTGGAAACCCCGCAAAGGCCTGTTGCGGCTGGTATACTCCCTGCGGGTTCATTGCCGCGCCACCCCCTGGTGGTGGACCCCCCTGGATAGCCGCAACTGAGGGTCCAACTCCTGCGCCGCGCAACCGAGGACATTCGGTTGCGACGTGCCCCTCGACCAGGCACTGAGTACACCAAACATTCGGTCGCGCTGGTCTTGCTGGCTGAATTTCCTTGAGCTTCTCAGTCAAACTGGCGATCTGGTGTTGCAACCCTATCAGAGAAGGGTCTTGCGGGACCAGCCCCCCCTGTATTCCTGGGGGTATCCCGCCATGGCTTCAATCTTCATTGCCTGCTCCAAGGCATCCTGCAGATTATCGATCTTCTGCTGAGTGAGAGGGGTTCATGTCAAGGGGAGCAGAGCCTTGATGAACCAGTCCCTCTGGTGGTTTGGATCGATCGGGTAGCTCAGTTTCCCGATCGCATCCTTGAATCGCCGCATCAACTCCCACGCGGTCTCTCCTTCCTTTTGCTTAATTTCCCACAGCTCGGACAGGACCTGCTGGTCTGTCTGGGGAAGCTTGAATTCGCGGACAAAATCCCGCTTCACGTCCGCAATTACAGGGTTAGGGTGCGCCTCGGACCACTTGATGAACCAACGCAGAGCTCTCTCTCTGAGCGTGGTTTGAAACTCTATCAACTTCCCTGCATCCGGTGTCTGTCGAGCTCTCCAGATGGCTTCGCACAGATACCAGTGTTGTTCTACGTCGTCATTCCCCCGACCCGAGAACTCGGGGTACCGGGTGAAGGATCCGGCCATGTATGCTTGCGGAGAATTAACCAGGATAAAAGCTCCGGGTCCTGGTTGCGTAACGGTCCTACTGGGGAAAATACTACTACTAGTAACGCTGCTGCTACTGGGCGTTACCGACGCCACTGAACCACTAGATAACTGACTTAATGCTTGTAACTGAACAAAAATATTTCTTAAAGGTTGATAAAGTACCAGGGGAAGGTCGGGATCCTGACCATGCGGAAGGTGGGACGTAGGGCTGCCTGGAGGGGTGGGTGCCGTCTGATCCTGAAACATCTGCTGCATCACGTCGTGCCATTCATCATCGGAACTTTCTTCGAGCTGAATCTTTTCGTTATCCTTGCTAGTCGGTACTTCTCTTTCTCGCGTCGTTGGGCTCCCATGCACCCACTGTACGTCTGCTGCCGTCCCGTCTCCTGTCCGGGTATTCAAACCCATGGTTCTTGTCTTCTGAGGCACCTCCTTCTGATTCTTCTTCTCGATCTCCCTTCTCTTCAAATCTCTCATTACCCTTCTTCGCCACCTATCGGCGATCTGTGCCCGCCGATGTGCACGTGACTCCCGCAACTTGCATGCGGCCTCAACGTCCATCCCCCGCTCCCTACTCCTACAATCTACACAGCATCGGTCCCCTCAATCCTTCCCCCAGTACGGGTGGTTTACGCTTCCATACTCGTTTTGTGGAATTCAATCAACCCTTCGTCCACCATTAAGGCTTTGATCCACAGCGGAATCTCTTTCAACAGTTTTCCCCTCAGCCCTGAGTGAAACACAGCCTCAGCCTTCGAGAAAGATTGGTAGCACTCAGCGGCAAACTCCACAACGTATCCTTCCAACGTGGTCTTTACCCAAAAATCCACTGCGTGGGTTAGTTCAGTATCTACCCGGTGCAACGCTACCAAATCTTCGTGCGCCCACCTGCGGTTTATCTTTCGCAAGCCTTCTTGGGCCACCTTCACTCGTAACCTCCGCAACCAGTTGTAAAGATCCGTGGGAAACCTTCCCCAGAAAATTTTGTACGTATCGCTAGCTGAGTCAGAGAAAAGAACAAGCTCCCTGACCGTCGCCTCCTTTTTCTTGATCAGCTCCGCCTGCTGAGTAATGAAATGGTCAAGATGATCATCCCACCATCGCCGTATTGCTCCTTCAAAGATCCTCGAGACCATGATCTAGATCCCCTCAGAACATGCAGGTCCCGGCAATGGAACCATTTGTTGGCGAAAAGTCAGGTCTCGCGGGCAAGACCCAGGTTCAAAGGGTTGTAGCCAACAAGGGGTCCGGTGTAGTCTAGTAACACGCCGGCATTTTCACCCTGCTCTGGGAGAGCAGAGCGTCTCACCTGAGGCGTGCCGCGACAACATGAGTAAGGGGATGGGATCATAGGTGAGGAATAAACTCACAACCACAGAAAGAAAGAGCATCCATTACATATACCAGAATGTACATGCAAGATCACTAATCAAGTAGTCGCAACTTAAAATTTTTAAAGCAGTGCAAACACATCATAACACATAACCAAAGCATAGAGACAGCAATCCTTCTTTATATTATTCTTCGGGCCAATTACATGATTACATAGCTTCCTTCTCTGATAACTCATAAATCAGATACAGATGGGTCTAAGAACAGAAAGGATGAACATAGAAAGTAGGAACCAATGGAGAGAACAGGTCTGATTCTTCCGCGGCTGCTTTCGCATTCAATCATCCTTCAACAATGACCTCAACAGCAACCGATCAACCAACCTCTCTCTCTTCTTCAGTCGGGTGATCGCCTTTTATTCACCCGCTCGTCGCGACTGGCGGCTTCTCTGCGTCTTTGCTCTGGCTTTTCCCGACTTCTCTTCTGATGTCTGCATGTTCTACCTCCTGTTTTCTGTTGTATCTCTTTCATCTGTACTTATCTCTGTTCCATCTCCAGTTATCAAGTGCTTCCGCGCCGCCTTGGTAGCTCCGCAACTCCTGGTCGCGCGGTGCGGTCGCGTTAGCTATGTGTATTTCCTCCGCAACTCAAAAAGAGTCCAAGTTCAAAAATGTCTTGGCTGAAAATTCAAAACTTAAACAAAAACAAGGGCCCCAACAATCATCGGTTTCAAATTACCACCGATTTCGTGTGGATATAAAGTGATAAACTCTGAGGGTGAATGGAATGAAATTTTCGTCGAATCGTAAGTGTTCGAGATTTGACGGCATTCGCGCTCGGAAGGTGCGTGGATATTAATGCAAGGTATGTTGTGGGACCTACATTATCTGCCGGTGAGTAAATGTGGGACCCAAATATTTATATGCTTGATCTTTTTAAATCCAAAGTAAAAATATGTAATGAAATGTTCCATGAAGCATATTGAATAAAATCATATATGTGATAATTGGGTTGCCGAGCGCAAAGTTTATACTTTGTGTTCAGATCGAAGTCGAATGTTGATTCGAAATTATAGGTTGCATGATCGAATATAGGATGTTATGCTGTGATTGAAAGGAATATTGTATTTTTTGACAACTTTTGAACATGGAACATGATGTAGGCTGATTAGTGTTATGTTACCAAGATAAGAATTGCCTTGAGAAGACTGGTAAGTGTGTGGCTGAAGACTTCTTCTAGATCTTAAAACAAAGTTATGTGCATTGATTCCTATTTCATGAAGTAAGTTTATTTCTTTGGTTTATAACCACAGGTTTTGAAGGAAAAGAGAAGTAACTTCCATATATGAGGTTTGCCTTTGTTGGGTTTATTAATATGGTTTCAAATCAGAACTTGGAAAAGGTAGCTTCCACATGAGTTTGAATTTATATTTAGAGTTGATATGAATTTTTATAGTGAGAATGTGGGTTTGGCAACTTGGGCTGCTATCAGGTGGTATCAGAGCAGGAAAGACCCTTTTGAAAATTAAATTTTTGGAATGCATGTGTGATGAAGGCAATGAGGAAAGCTTGGAATTTTAAATTTGTTTGATAGTAATTTCATATTTGAATAGATATGCAGTGAAGGTATGATAAGGAGGAAAATTCAGATTTACAGAATATGAATTTGAAAGAAAATGTGCTTTGAATATTTACCATGATGTGTTTTGAAAGATGTGAACACAGGTATGATGGTGATGGAAAAACAGGAAAAGAAATCAGATTTGAATCTGATAGACAACATGCAATACAACAGAGTATTAGAGAAATTTGCAGAAGCAATTACAAGTGGGTGTTGAAACAAACCTTGAAGGTGAAGTATTTTGATTTTATTTGAAGATTTTTTTTGTAGAATGCAGATTGCAGGCAATTGAGGAGCATCTCAGCAAGAAGATCAAAACTTTAAAAAGCAGTGATGGAGGAAACCGGTGAAGGTTTCTAAAGAGAAAGAAGAATGTGGCAGAACCTAGAGGAATTCCAACAGAGGTTGGACAAAAAGAATAGTCGTGTTCTTGAAAGGGTGCAGATGAATTGAAGCCTAGAAGGAGCAGAGAGAATGCTCAAGAGGTTCTAGAATATAGAGGACCAGTGCTTGCCAAAATATCAAGTCCAGAGAGAGGATTGGTGAGGTAAGTTGTAACAAGGAGGACTTGTTATTGCAAAGGCTTTAGTGCAACCCATGATGAATGAGTGAGAACTCATGAAGGAGAAGATGACTGCTGAGAGTCATAGAAGAAATGGCAGAGGTTCTGAAAGAGACCACAATAGAATGAAAGGGAAGAAAGAAGACGCCAAGGCAAATGGCATACAGAGACAGTTAAGGAAGGAAGATTATGAGAGAGAGTTAGCTGAGATCAGAGAGAAGTTTAACAAATTGAAAATGATGATAGAGGAAGACCAGAGGTGTGGTTTTTTTATAAGGATAAAGATAAAGTGGCATCAGCTACAAATGAAGAAAGAGAAAATGATAAATGCTCAGTTGAGGGAGAAATTACTCAGAATGAAAGAGTATTTGGAGAAATACTTGAAGACTGAAAATTCAAGTGAGACCAAGAGGTCGAATGACTTTACATCTAATAATTTTTGTATGTTTTCAGGAAGAAAATTTGGAGAAGTACAAGCTGATGATATTGTCATAGAGGAAGAAAATGGGACAGCCAGATCTTTTGAAAATGTCCATACACAGTTGGGGAAAAGTTTTACTTTTCAACATATTGGAGGCAGAGGAAATTTAATTTAAGATGATGGCCAAAAGCTGGAAATTGAGAAATCAATTTAAAAGCTTAAGGAGACTGAAGAGAATATCATTGAAGAATTTCTAAATTGTATAGAGGATTTGGTGATTGAATCATCAAATGAGGCCATGAGTTCTTATGGTTTTACAACTGACAAGTTGTGTGTGAATGCAGCTATTGAAGAAGATAGTTCATATGATGAACTATATTGAATGAAGCTGAAAGTTGCCAAGTAAAGTATGATGATGATTATATTTCAGATGAAGATCAGATTGAATTATTGCAATAGAAGGAGTTCATAAATTCCTTGTTTTGTGAAAAGAATTGTTTAAATGGAGATATGACAATTATGTTTGATGATGAGAAATTTGTTATTGATAATGAAAAATTGATTTTATTAAATGGCCAAATAAAAAGTGATGGACAAATAATTAAACCTATTGCAGATATGGAAGATCATAATTCTATTCTGATGAAAGATGAAGAGATAGTGACAGTAGGAAACTTGACTTATGATAAATAAGAAGGTAGTGAAGATTGTATAAATGTTTTCTCAGATGAGATGATAGATTTGTGGCATGAGTTAAGTATTTTGGAGCAGAAGATAGAAACACAGAGGATAAGTGTTCAGGTTGTAAAGTCAAAGTTGAATGAGAATGAAAAAATTCATTTTTATCAACCAGAGAAAAGAAACATCCTTGAGAGGGATGATGTGGAAGAGAGACTAGCTGGCAGTCTCGAGAATTATTTGAAGAATTGGAATTAACATACTGATGTGCTGATAAAGGTGAAAATGTCAGAGCAGCAAATTGAAATGTTGCCTGAGGAAGAAGAGACACAAAGGTTTTATAATTTTGATGTTTGTTTTATGATTGCAGGTACTGATGAAAGGACTAAAGAATGTTTGGTCTAGGAGAACAAATTGAAACAAAGAAAATAAGATGACAGTGACTGGAAATTTAAATACCAGTCCAAGGAATTGTTGAATTCAAGAAATAAGGAAATTGTCATAAGTGACAATCAAGAAGAAGTTTCAGTTGCAGAAAATAAGAGGGTAAGGATGATAGGGTGGCAGTAAGAACTTGGCAAGAAAAATTAAGAGCTCAGCAAGCAGGAACAAGAGTAAGAGCTCAACAAGCAGGAGCAAGAGTAAGAGCTCAACAAGCAGGAGCAAGCGTAAGAGCTCAACGAGCATGAGTAAAGATATAAGTTCAGCAATCAAGAGAAAGGAGTACTCAACAGTCAGAAGATATATTAGACAAATAAATTGAATTGATGAGAAAGCTAATGGTGAAAGTGTATCAGAAGAAGACAACAACAAGAAAGCAAAGAAGTAGCAGCAACAACAGAAAGACAGTCACAGACTGTGAAAGTGCAACTAGTGGAGCAAGGAAGCATAAAGTATGGAAGCTGGGAGAATTACAACAAAATAATAATGCAGCTTATGGAAAACAGAAAAACAGAGTGTGGGATCCAGGAAGACAAGGACTAGAAGTACATGATCAGGAGATCATGATTATTTTTAACCTTGGGAGTCTGATGCAAGGGCATTAGGTTCAAGAAAATATTTTGTATTTTAATAGACATGGGGGGTCTTTTCTTTTAAAATAATATTGATTTCTTATGTAATTATTAATGTTTTGAATGACATTTAGGAATTAATTAAATATTGAGAGAAATTGTAAATGTTCCCAAATGATTGGAGAACATGAGGGAATAGGATAGTTGAGATAAGAGATTTGATTGTAATTCCTAAAGTAGAATCAGTTTCATGATCTTTTGGGATTAAAGATGATCCTTAGGGATATTAGAGAGATTTTAGGACTGAGGATTTTAGGGAAAATATTGAGGATATGAAACTAAATTAGTTCAGATTATTCTGTATAAAAATAATAAGCCTCAAGGAAAATGACAGGGTAGAAGTAGAGTTAGAGTAGAGATTTGACAAACAGAGTTTTTTTAAGCCTTCGAGCAGTTGTAGAAAGGGCCATTGATTTGAATATCAGGCCAAGTGCAAGAATAATTTTGTAATTTTTTAATTACATGGATATATATATATATATGAAGGAATATGTTTTTGGAATATATGTGCATTGATTGATTGAACAAATGCGTGAATAACTCTGTGATAAGGGTTAATTAGAGATTCTGTATATATATATCTGAGAAGACATATGAACTAAGGTTGTATCGATCACTGGAAGGATCGATCACACAAAAGAGAAGATGAATTTAGAATTCAGCATTTGAACACATCGACTATATGTATCTGAGGAATATCTGATCGAATAGTGAATTCAGATCATAAGTTTGGAAGTAGACCCATATGTTCCAGATGTATGTATGTCGTAAGGGTTGAATATTTGTTTTGAATTGTGAGTTTTGAACTCATAAAGATAGTAATATGTGTGGATTGGAAGGTATTTTCTGTATAGACAGAAATGGAGAATGACGCTACGAATAATGAACCGGGATTGGCATTGGGTCGTTTATTTAAATTCTCAGAGAAAGACCGCAGCTCAGTTTCATTGAAATCATTTCAACCACATCCCATAAGCATTTAAATAAGGATTGAATTGGAGTCAACTCTCGTTTTATATAGTTGAAGAAGCAGAATGATGGCGCAGTGAAAATTCCACTGTGAAAAGAAATGGAACTGTGCATCGATAGAAATTGGAACCATGTCTCAATGTGGCATAGAATTGTGAGTCAACGAGAAGGCAAAAGTGAAACCAGAGTTAAAAGTAGATGAATCACGGAACCAGAAGCAGCAGAATTGTGAGTCGATGGCAAGAGTTCAATGATGGCATGAAGCGGTTTTTGAAAACCTTAAATGGGTTTTGCGTAGTTTTGGAATGGTAACCAGTATGGAGAAAAATAACGCGATAGTGTTCATACTTTGATACGTAGCATCGGTGGTTTCAAATTACCACCGATTTCGCATGGATATAAAGTGATAAACTCCGAGGGTGAATTGAATGCAATTTTCGTCAGATCGTAAGTGTTCGAGATCTAACGGCATTCGCGCTCAGAAGGTTCGTGGAGATTAATGCAAGGTATGATGTGGGACCTACATTATCTGCCGGTGAGTAAATGTGGGACTCAAAGGTTTATATGCTTGATCTTTTTAAATCCAAAGTCGAAATATGTAATGAAATGTTCCATGAAGCATATTGAATAAAATCATATATGTGATAATTGGGTTGTCGAGAGAAAAGTTTATGCTTTGTGGTCAGACCAAAGTCGAATGTTGATTCAAAATTATAGGTTTCATGACCAAATATAGGATGTTATGCTGTGAGCGAAAGGAATATTGTATTTGTTGACACCTTTGGAACATGGAACATGATGTAGGCTGATTAATGTTATGTTACCAAGATAAGAATTGCCTTGAGAGGACTGGTAAGTGTGTGGCCGAAGACTTCTTCTAGGCCTTAAAACAAAGTTATGTGCATTGACTCCTATTTCATGAAGTAATTTTATTTCTATGGTTTATAACCACAGGTTTTTAAGGAAAAGAGAAGTAACTTCTGCATATGAAGTTTGCATTTGTTGGGTTTATTAATATGGTTTCAAATCAGAACTTGGAAAAGGCAGCTTCCACATGAGTTTGAATTTATATTTAGAGTTGATATGCATTTTTATAGTGAGAATGTGGGTTTGGCAGCTTGGGCTGCTATCATGCAGCGCTACTACTCTAATGGCTTCATCTTCTGAAACTTGGTTTTGCTGCAAATAAGTGTCTAGCTCCTCCACGCAAGCTCTAGTTGAACATTTAGGTGATCCATAAAAAGTAGATAGCAAGAATCTACTCACATCATGTTTCTTGCACCTTGTGCTTCTATCATGGTTTCTAGGTCTTCTATCCTCCTTGATCTTGTAAACCCCTTAGAATTTTAGATGATCTCTAAATCTCTAAGTTTGAGATTCATACTCTTGAAGATAGTCACCAACAGTCTCCTCCTTTGGTACATATCCTTCCTCCATCTCTCTTGCTATGACCCTAGTAATGGTACCATGTTGTAGATCTGATGGTGTAGCTAAATTCTCACACCCATAATGTGAAAAATTGGAGCTTCCTTCATGTACAAGCCCTCTTGGAGAATCTCTACATCTCTCCATTCTCATATCTTTGATGTCTCTACTAATGCACTCCATAGTTTGAAGAAGAAGTTTTGAGAACTCCTTCCCTCTTGAAAATGAGGTTTTTCCTTCATCTCTTATGCAAATCTTCTCCTTCCTATGAGAAACCTCATTAGATGACATAATGGTTGAAGTACATAGGCTGAGCCAATATTATGCTCTGATGCCACTGTAATATTACCAAATGGGAAAACCAGGAATAGAGTGCATAAAACTGGAAATATGCATAAATATAATAGATCAAAGCATGAGACAACATTATATCCATTCCATTATGAATATAACAGCAAAATATGTACAAGATCTTGAGGAAAATTTCACTCAAGTTGGGAAAACAAGCCTCCCATGAAAGCATACACCTAGATCTAAAATGTTGTTAATACATGAAGTACAAGAATGCAGAAAACTGCGCTATCTAAGAGAAAATAGAAATGGAAAGATATAAAAATATATTGCTACTGATATAATGCTCCAAAAATGCTAAGGCTAGAGATCCATGATCCAAAACAAAATTCCATGACAACCTAGAAAAAGTTTCTAGAAATACACACTATACAAAGTATAGCAGATTTGACCATAGGGATGAATAATCTTTGCAAATGATTCACTAATGGGAGATGGATGATATGATATACAAGATAGCAGATCCTCCTCCAACAGATCTCCTAAATGAAGGGCTGACTCCCACACAGGAAACTCAAACACTCCAAATATGGCAATAAACCCCCTGTTGTAGCTGCTCTCTAAAATAACATAGTCCTTGAGGGAAACTACGCTGTAGCTGATGTCTGCTACTTGGCATGATGCCAAAATATGTAATGAAGTCTCGAAGTCTTCATCACAAGCCTTTGGATGAAAGGATGATCCCTCCAATGGAAAAATAGCTTAGAAATTGAAGATCTCTCTCCTCCACTGCTACACCCCTGCAACACAACCCAAATCTAAATAGAACTGTGTTGTACATGAGACTGAAGCTTGGCTAAATGCCCGAATGTGGAATTATAGTGCAAAATCCTCCAAGAGCTTCTCAATGGAAGAGGTGGGATTCCTAATTAGGAACACCCAGTACTGTTATAAAATTAAATATTACAGAGCAATGCAACACATAAAATATGCCGAAAATACAAGCACACAAAAAACATAAAACCAGAGAGACATAGATATACGTGGTTCACCCAATTTGGGCTATGTCCACCCCGAACAGCCAGTCCTTCCTTTCTATTATCCAGCAAAATGAAGAGACAAAACCTACAACAGATTTGCTGTAATATCCTCTGTTCTCTCTCACAGTCTCCCCTATCTGTTTTCTCTCAGAGAATACACATATAATACACAAACGCAATACAATACCCTCATAAAAGTGAGGGGTTTCCTTCTAGGGAAAAAAAACCTAAAATAAACATAACTTCTACCATTATATCATCCACCTAATGAATGGCCCAGATTGAATAGAAATTACTATACTTTTACAAGGCAATTTTACATATATTTTTGGCTTCGGGGGCACTGCCCCCAAAACCCTGGTAGGGGGACCGCTGGCCCCCAGACCCCCCAGCCGGGGGGTAGGCCTCCTCGGACCCTGTGGGGGGGAAAATTCCACCCCACACCCCCCCGTGTGCAAGGGTGTACAATTTTCCTGGGGTATACATCGAGCTAGAACAAGGATCTCTGAATCAGGAAGAAAATCAGGCTCCACACCCAACAATCTCCCACTTGGAGACTGATTGTAGCAACTCCACCGCTACTTGATTTGCTGGAAAATGAATCCTCTTTGGACCTAGTTGTTCCTCATCTTCATCATCATCCTTGAAGACCAATTGAAACTGAGCACATTTTCAGTTTCTCCCTGGTTACAACTTTTGTTAGCATATTTGCAGGATTCTGGCTAGTGTGTATCTTTTCCAGCTTCAACTCTCCATTTTCCAATACTGACCGTATGAAATGGTACTTGAGATGTATGTGTTTAGTCGTGGAATGAAATGATGATTTCTTTGCAAGATGAATGGCACTTTGGCTATCACTGTATAACGTGCCCATATCATGCTTCTTACCCAATTCACCCATAAGCCTTTGTAACCAAATCATTTCTTTACTAGCCTCTGTAGCAGCAACATACTCTACTTCTATTGTTGAAAGTGCAACAACACTTTGGATTTTTGAAACCCAACTGACAGCTATTCCACCTACAGTAAATACATATCCTGTAGTGCTCCTCATGTTATCTCTGTCACCTGCCATATCTGCATCAACATATCCCTGTAGAGCAATGTTTGAACCACCAAAGCATAATGCTTGATTTGTGGTACCTCTCAAATATCTGAGAATCCATTTTACTGCCATCCAATGTTCTTTTCCTAGATTATTCATGTACCTACTTACAACTCCCACTCCATGTGCAATATCAGGCCTTGTGCAGACCATTGCATACATTAAGCTTCCAACTGCTGATGCATATGGAACTTTAGACATATAATCCATGTCTTCTTGGGTCTTTGGGCACATATCCTTACTAATTTTGAAATGGCTAGCAAAAGGTGTACTAACTGGTTTTGCATTGTGCATATTAAATCTTTTCAACACCTTTTCTATGTACTCATTCTGAGACAGTGTTAATTTACGATTTTTCCTGTCTCTAGTTATCCTCATACCAAGGATTTGTTTTGAAGCTCCCAAATCCTTCATTGCAAATGAATTTGCTAATTTTCTTTTGAGCACATTTATTTCCTGCATGTTAGACCCTGCAACAAGCATGTCATCTACATACAATAACAATATAATATAGCTGCCATCAATTTTCCTTTTTAGATAAACACAATGATCAGAGTGACATCTAGTATAACCTTGTTCAGACATAAACTTGTCAAATTTTAGATACCACTGCCTTGGAGCCTGTTTTAAGCCATACAAGCTCTTCTTTAGCCTGCACACTAAATTTTCTTTCCCTTTGACCTCATATCCTTCTGGTTGCTCCATATAGATCTCTTCCTCTAGATCTCCATGGAGAAATGTTGTCTTTGCATCTAACTGTTCAAGATGTAAATATTCTGCTGATACAAGACTTAAAATAGTTCTGATTGAAGTCATTTTAACAACAGGAGAAAATATTTCATCAAAATCAATACCTTTTTTCTGTGCAAACCCCTTCACCACAAGTCTAGCTTTGTACCTCTGTTTTCCTCCATCTTCTTCCTTCAGCCTGTAAACCCATTTATTCTGCAATGTAGTTTTACCTGCAGGCAACCTGACTAAGTCCCAAGTCCGGTTATGCATTAAGGAGTCCATCTCTTCTTCCATGGCTAGCTCCCACTTCTTCCTGCTTTCAACCTGCATTGCTTCTTCATAACATTCAGGTTCACCAGAATCAGTCAGCAATAAATAATATAATGAAGGAGAGTATCGTTCAGGGGTTCTACTTATCCTGGTAGATCTTCTAACATCACTTTCAAGTGTTTGAGGTGCCTGTTGCTTTTGTGGTGGTTGCTTCTACTGTGGTTGTTGATTATTATCATTTTCAGGCACCTTTACTTTTTCAGTTATCTCATCAAGAATCGCATATCCCTTGCTTTCTTTTTCCTGTTTCTTTTCCTGCAACTGATTCTTATACAAGACCTTTTCATTGAATATTACATCTCTGCTCCTAATGATTTTGTGATTTTCATAATCATATAAGTGATAACCAAAATCATTAGCACCATATCCAATAAAGGTACATTTCTTTGATTTTTCCTCAAGCTTTGTTCTGTTTTCTTTATTAATATGGACAAAGGCCTCACAACCAAAAGGCTTTAAAAAAGAGTAGTTTACCTTTTTACTTGTCAATGCTTCCTCTGGAATACACTACTACATTTGGCGGAAATTCACGACACTTGGTCTGGAGGCATGACCAAATGTTTGAAATTTCCCCAAATTTTTTCCATACTTAAAACCGTACGCTATAACGATGTTTGTAGAAAAGTGTTGCAGTACCAAGCTGAAAAGTGTCATGATTATTGACGTTTGGAGAAAGATATCGCACTTGCGACACCATAATCGTAACGTCGCCCTAATGGAGACGGCCCCATATCTAAACGTCGCAAGTGCGACCGTGTCTAAGTGTCGTAATTTCGACATTTGGAAACCTCTGTCGCAATAGCGACGCATTTTCATATAAATCGGTGTGTGGGAAATTTATGTGTGCGCTAAATAAAATATGAAACTTGTATACGCTACATAAAAATGATTTTGTTATTTCGTGTCACGTCGCAATGGCTACGATAACGTACGATATCATGCGCGCATTCGCCCCTCCACTCTTGCGAACAACATTCGCCCTCAGCGTTCGCCCTCAGCTCTTGCAGAACAGCATTCGCCCTCAGCTCTTGCAAAATGGTAAGTTCTTACTGCAGGCCCTTTCTCCTATAGTAGGGTTGACTCTATTTGGGTTTTTGGTCAATTCCATTGGATTGTGTTAGGCTGTAGGGTTCTCTCTAGATGTCAAGAATCAAGATTCAATACCCTCTATTATCTTCATCACCCAATACAAGATTTAAATTTTTCCCAAAGAAACGCTTATTAATTTGGCAGCCATTATTTCTCCCTGCTTTAAAAACCCTACATTTAAATGAAAACAAGCATTGCATTTCAACTAAAAAAATCTATTAGTGTTCAAATGTACATGTGTGCTACATTAATGTCTGATATCATGCATGCATTCACCCTCCACTCTTGCAGAATAGCATTCGCCCTGAGCTCTTGCAGAACAACATTCGCCCTGAGCTCTTGCAGAACAACATTTTCCCTTAGCATTCGCCTTGAGCTCTTGCAGAACAGAATTCACCCTGAATTCACCCTCAGCTCTTGCAGAACAAAATTCGCCCTACATTTTCCCTCAGCTCTTGAAAAATGGTAAGTTCTTACTGCATGCCCTTGCTCCTATAGAGGGTTGACCCTACAGCCTAACCAAATAGCTCCACTTGAGAAAAATTTTCATAATCTTGGGGCTAGATATACTGTAGAGTAAACAATTGTAGTTATCATTCATGCTCCAATATATTAATATAATTTTTACATTGAACTGAAGAAAGGGAAACAAGCAAATGCTAGCCATCATACAATGCTTTGACATAAGATTTTTGAGTGACATACTTGAAAAAAAGAACTCATCCACTGATATTTATAATCATTTGAGTTATTCAAGTTAAACACAATGTCAAGAATCAAGATTCAATACCCTCTATTATCTTCATCACCCAATACAAGATTTAAATTTTTCCCAAAGAAATGCTTATTAAATTAGTAGCCATTATTTCTCCTTGCTTTAAAAACCCTACATTTAAATGAAAACAAGCATTGCATTTCAACTACAAAAATCTATTAGTGTTCAAATGTACATGTGTGCATCACTTGTGTAGGGTATTCCTTTTCCACTTTCACATTATCCAAGAATGTGTGTAGTATAGTTCATATTTTTGTGATTTAGATTATCTTGAAAAAGGAAAGGTAAATTATTTCCCATGGAAAAAGAAGGTTTTCCCTTTTTACTACTGGAAATGGTACAACAAAGTTCCATTTCTACCCGAAACTCCTATGAAACAAGAACCAAATAAAGGCCATGTCCTCAATCGACATCATTTGGCTTTGAAAATGGCCATTGCACCGTGTTGTTTCTTATATTACATCACGATAGTTTCTTAGGTCATTTCTTGTTTCTTGAGATGAAAAACAACCAAAGAAATTGTGAATATCCTTTCAAGAAATAAATTACCATTTCTCAATCATATCTCAACTATTTTTATTTTATTCAGTGGTTGCTTACTTTGAGAGAAATTTGACACTTTTATAAGGAATATAACATAAAAACACAAAATGGGAAGGAATTGATGAGGTAGATGACCTTTAGTTGTTGTCGATTAAGAATTGATAATACACGATGCATGTTCTGTACTACAAACTAGATTCCTTCCTGGAGTTAGGACACAGAGTATTGAATCAAAGTTGTAGTTTCTAACTTCTTGTATTGGTTCATCAATCTTGAAATTCGGACATTGCATGTCTTCATTGCTTCATGTTTGAATAATTTGCATCATATCGCACAATAGGAAATTAGGAATTATGATTATTATTACTTTATGGATCTGTTAAGTTACTTTTAAGTTTGCATGGTTTAGTGTGAAATTATTCTAGTCCCCAAACACATATAATCAACGAATTATAACGTGATTTCAAACATTAAATATCAAAAAAATCGTTTAAAGGATATTGAAAGGAAAAAGGTGATGGAAGATAGAAAGTGCCTTACTTAAATTCTCTAAGGATTTTTCAATAGTTGCTCCAAAAGCTTCACTTCAAGGCCCTTCAAGATCGTCTCCAAAATTGCTATACCATTAGCTTCAACAATGTTGCTCCAAAAATGTCCTCAAGGTCTTCACAAAAAGTTTACTAGAAGTTGCTCCTACAATATATTCAATAAGGTCTTCATTTTCAACTCGCCTCTTGTTTGGGTGCCTTAATGTGCAATGACATGTTTCCAGGATTGAATTCAATGCAAGGCATATTTGAAAATCTAACTCTGTCGTTCGGTGTCTTATTAGAAATTATTTCAGTTTTCATTTTGTGTTTTCAAGTTAGATATTGTTTTCAAGTTTTTACATTTATAATTTTATTGCAATGTGGCAGATTGATGAGAGCAGTGCAGGAACAACCTAGAGACCGGATGATCGTGGAAAGAGGCCAGCGGAAGAGCATGTAAAGTGCCAGCATTGCTCTATCTTCAGGTATTTTATTTATTTACATAATTGAAATAATATTAATTTTGTTCAAATATGTAGATACCTAGCCATGGTACGCCTGATGATTCCCTCTTTGAGGAAGAGCTTTCTTCATCCCTATCTCCAGTGTTCTTGTTGCGAAAAAAGGCACGAGATGCAAGGTCGGAACTTAATACTTTGATAGACGCACCTCAAACACTTGAAATAGAAGAGAAGATAAAACAAATTATGAGCCAGCTAGAAAGATATCAGGTAATAATAAAAGTCAAAAGGATATTTTTTTCTGCATGAGATGAATTGTGATAGTTTGATTTTTAATTTTTACATTGACTAAACTAACAAAAAGTTCTTTTGTATGTAGCATTTTCTGGCACTTGCTGAATCCGGTGTTGGTGGTAGTGGGACACAAGGGAAAGAGATTGCCCAACAACCCTCTTGTACACCTTCTACTCCTTTAGGTGCCAGCCAAGAAACACACCCTGCCCAAGCAGACACCCAGCCAACCGCTGAACATGTTGGCAATGATGAGGCTGATATGGCCAACTACATTATTGCGTTTCCTGGAGCTACACGTGTCAGCTCCAAAGGGACCATTAATGGCACGTTGTTGGTGAACGATGAGGGTGTCCCTATAAAGCATGTACAACTCCCAGGTAAATTTTAATATTTTAACTATTTCATGTACTTTATCTAAAACATATTTATAATGATTTTTATTTTTAAATTAATGATAATATCTTCTTCTTTTTTTTGTTTTATTCTGTGTAGGAAACAATGAGTTCTACAGGATTCTGGAGAGCCATGCGTTGGTAATTTTTGGCCCAACCATACGTACAGGGTGGAATTCCCAGAATTCCAACCTGAAAAAATAACTTCTAGATTATCTAGAAGCCCTTTTTGGGGTCGGCACATTTGACAGAACAACGGTGGCTCGGGTAGCCGGAAAATATTTGAAATATACCAGGGACACCTATAGGACGCAATTGCAATTTAAACCTAGATATGAGTGTCCTCTCGCAATTCCATAGATTGAGTGGAGAGCACTCATCCATGACGGAAAAGAGAAAAGGGCAAAGAAAGAAGGAAAAATGCCAACTGGACCCGCAAGGTAAATTACAACTTTAATTCAATAGCTTTAATTTTCTCTATGTCTAAAATAAAATTGTGCTACGTCATATTTGACTTTAGTATTTTGATGCTAGGATTCCTGACACCTCAAAGGCAACCAAATATAGGATTGAAAAAAAGGGCCATCATAAGCTAGGCCAGGGCGGCTACTTGAAATTGGCCACAAGAATTGTAATTAAGTAGCTAAACATCTTATAATTAATTGTATCGCCTTCCAACGTTTTTTGTAATCCTATCAAATATGATTAAAAATACACAATCATATGTAATGTAGGGTGATGAATTCGGAATAGAAACAACAGAGGAAGATAAAAATATCGCTTTCCATTTCGGCTATCAAGCCGTAGTTGAACGTTGCATAAGCTTGGGGCAGGTCCCAAGATCCAGAATGCCTGATAAGGTAAAACATTAACCTTTCAATATGTTTGTTTTCATCCATAAATTTAATGTCTAACAACTTGGTTTAAATCAGGGGAGCAACACTACCAACGACGCAAATAACCCAGTTTTAGAGCCAAATGTAGATGATCCTCACGTGCAACTTGATCATTGTAGTAGGGACCAGGCCGACAATGCTACTATCAGTGAGGGCTATGACGGTAATTAATTTCCACTTATAATTTTTTCTAATTATACCTTGATGGTTGTCCTTATAACATTTTTTGTTTAAATGACAGAGAATGTTTCCCTTGAGGATCTTACCACCAGAGAGGAAGACAGGGCAACAGTCCCAACGGCGACAACTGGTGCACCAGGTAAATAATCTCATTGCAAATTTTTTTATTAATATTACTGAACTAGTTCAATGATATTTAAAAACTGAAAATTAAAATTTAATATTATCTGTTTTTGTAGGCGATGCCCCGTCATTGGATGAGACCAGACATCGTGACTACGCAACTAGGTCAGTGGCGACAACTGGTGCACCAGGTAAATAATCTCATTGCAATTTTTTTTATTAATATTACCGAACTGGTTCAATGATATTTAAAAACTGACAATTAAAATTTAATATTATCTGTTTTTGTAGGCGATGCCCCGTTACTGGATGAGACCAGACATCGTGACTACGCAACTAGGTCAGCAGTGCGGGTCGAAAGGCACGAAACAGGAGCAGAGCATGATGATATTGATGATGTAATTAGGAGCTTTAAAAATAGGAAGAAGAAAAAGAAAATTCGATAATTTAAAATATTGTATTATTATAAGACAAACGTTACCATACTTGGAACGTTTTTTTCGTTATATAAAAAACTCATTTATCATACTATTTTTATGTCAAGCATTAATTGCAATGTTTCCTTGCGTACTTTTTGTTGAATTGTTTTTTTATTAGTTATTGAATATTTTTTTCTGCTCATGAAAATAAAAAATGAAATATAGATTGGGTATTGGGGAATTGAGAGTGATGTGGGGGGGGGCACGGGCCATAATAGTTTCCACCTTCACGTGGTTGGCCCTGTTTAGTAGAGAATAATTTATTGGAGCGATTTAATCTTGGAGCAAACCTCCCTTGATCCAGCGTAGCAACAAAAAAGTCACTGTTGACTTAGTTGCTACTCTTTCAGATCGTGGGAGGCTTGTTCCAAGTTCATGCGACTCAATAAATTGTTCTTGAAACGAAGAGGAGCTTATTGAGGTATGTTTTGACATTTTCAACATATGTTCTAACATTATCATAAGAATGCATCTTAGAGTAAAAAATACTACATCAATTACTTGTATTTATTGTATAGATAATGATGGATTTTGATTGACTTGGAAGTGCAGGTACAAATCCTCTTGCATCATGAGCAATACAACTTGTCAACCAGGGTCATGTCTAGGATATTTTTGCTTGTGCGCTTGACCAGGTTCGTAATGTCACATTTTGTAAGTTCCTTTACGGTTCATAATTCAATATTAAGCTTGTTCATGATTATTATCTAGGTTTTTTGTATGTGTTTTTTCATCTATTTGATTGTAAGCAACTCTGCATGTTTCCTGTTGTTCACTATGATTTCTCCCATTACCACTCCCAGGATGAATCCGACTTTATTGTTAAATAGGTTGCTTTATTGTTACTATGATTTGTCCATTTACGATTTCATAGGTTACATCATGTAAAGTTGTCAATCTCAGGTTGGTGATGAGCTTTAGTTCTCCAGATTTGGGGATTTTCTGATATTTTCTCCCTCATGTCATTCCTGCATCACCTCGTTGTTTGAGCATGCCAATTGTCTAACACTTGTACCAATTGGCACATGTAAATCTCTGAGTAGTGCCACATTTCACCTATTTTCAGTGAGAGTTTAGGGTTTCTCTAACATAGCTTCAGAAATCTGATTCAGTGTCTGCTTGAATATTGTCACATAATACTCATGGTTTGGATTGATGAGCATGCTTTGAATGGTTGGTTGATTCATAAGAACCACCCATATAGTCATCTTGAGATATTTTAGAAGTTTTCTCGGGTTTCCTTTTTCACCGTTTCTAGTGGGTGGGATGGTGTGGGGTGATCCATCAATACTGGTGCTCTTGTAGTAGGGAATTTGTTTTTGGGGATATAAGGGAGCATTTGATGTAGATATCCCATTGGATGCATTCATAGATGGGCACGAGAGGTCAAGAATTTAAATTAAAAATATGCAACCTCTAGCATGGCAACCTGAAGGCCGCGAGAGACACTGGTTAAAGATTGTTTTGTGCTGGCCTTAATATAGTCATGATTTCTTTCTATTATCTTAATGAAAATATATAGTCCAGTCTCATTAAAATGAGGATTGTGGTTGTATTTCTCTTTGGTTGTTTCTCTCTTAATGCTCTAGAAGTTGCCAAAAGTTGCGATAGTTGTTTAGTTTGCCTGTTACAACTTAAAAGTGGTTTTTAGCAATGGGAGTCATGTTTTTTAAGGTTCATACTAATATGAAGATCTTATAATTCTATATTTAGCATAAGAGAAGATGGTCTCTACTTTGGGCAGTATGACAACAATTGCCACATCTACCTCATTGGGTAACAATGGAAAGGGGAAGAAGTTGGGTGCAATGTTTGATAATTATGGCAGACAATTGTCTTCTCTTTCAGTTTTTTCACCCATTTCCTTTAATCGCTCAAGCAGAAGAGGGACTCTAAGATTACGAGACAGAGAGAAGGTAGTTAATACAAGATCTATGGAAAAGGAGTTGTACTTCAACAAGGATGGCTCGGTGACAAAAAAATTGCAGGTCAGAGAAAAAATTATGTTTAAAGGAAGGTCACCTGCACGTGAAACTTCACTGCGGTGGATCTTTCCTTGTCCACTTATATTCAATTTTAATGTGTTATTTTAATTTTTCATGGAGGGTTGTTTTGGCATATGGTCTGGCATTCAATTGCACACTTATTGAAATCATTGTCAATTTGTCTTGCAGGCGGTGTGAACAAACTTGTTGATCTTGTTGGAGTCACCCTTGGGGTGAAGGGCAAAATGTTGTCTTGGAGAGAAAGCATGGTTCTTCGAAAATAGTTAATGATGGTGTGACAGTAGCTAAGGAGGTAATTTGTAGATGTGTGCTCTGGTTTTCTTTTTAACGTTGTATTATTTCCCCCTCTTAAATGTCTTAGATTTGGTAGGCATAATTTGAAAAATCAAAGGTGAAAGGAAACATATTTGTTACCCACTGGTCTACTTGGCCTATGGACTAGCCACATTAGAGTAATGCATAAAGCTTTTCACAACAATACAAGGAAAGGGTTATGGCTGAGTCAATTTTTATTGTTATTGACAGTGTAATGAAATGTATCTCAATGCTATGGTTTTGGCCTTTTTATTGGTTGAATTAGAGGACCCAGTTGAAAATATTGGGGCCAAGTAGGCTGGTTTTCCTTTTTGCTGATGGTTTGGTGTATCTAATTAAATTAGTTGCCTAAGGTATTTTTGGTTGCAAACTCCTTTTCATTTTTCATACAGTATTGGCCTTGTGGAATACATTTGATTGTGTGGTCTTGTTAGATCTACAACATTTGTAGTTGTTTAGTCTTATGGCCGAGGTGCACTTTTATTGTGGAAATAGTTGATGCAATATTGTCATTTAATCCTTACTGCAGGGTAGCATGTTGAGAAGTTTCTTGTGAAACATTTGGTATTCAAAATGACACTTGATCCTATACAGCATCATGCACTTGACTTCATAATTCATATTCAAAGTGTGCCAGACAATTCTTGGAAAATTTCAAATATTTATGTTGTTTTAAACCATTATCTTTTTCATGTATTGGATGCTGAAAATGTGAAAAAGACTTTGGTATGAAACCAACTGGTGAATAATTTCCGGCAAAACAACCACTTCCAAGACATGATTTAGAAGTAGAACATATGTACTTATGAAGCATAGAAAGATATCCTTGATGCATTGTCAATGTTTGGCTAGGGTTATTTTTGGAGAAAATAACTCCTTATTTCTAGAATAGTGATCTTCAATACAAGTAAATGCCAGAGAAGAGAGATCATCATGTGACGCAACAAAACTGAAATTGGACCCCCAAGGAGAGCTGGTGTGTCTACAATCGCTTTGTCAGCATTTTCCCTTGGTGTACCCCGTTCTTTTCCTCCAGCCTGAGTCTTAATTGACTTCTTCTTTCTTCGGGTTTATTTATCAAATTCGTAGAATTTGATAAATAAATACTATCCACAATGGTTGGACTTTAATTTATATTCCCGACTTTATATTATATCCAAGCCTTATAACCAATGTTTAACTTTCAACACTTTGTATTTATACTCCATGTTTCTTTTTAAATAAATAAATTGTAATGAACTTTCGGCTCTATATTTCACCACCCAGCCTTACAACAATCACGCTCCAGACTTATGCTAATTATCTGCCAATCATTTAATTAAACAATTTCGCTATACTCCGGCCCCACCTATATATATCAATAACCAATCAAACACTCGTATCGTACCTGGCTATCCTCTACACACCTTAGTTAACCTCTGGGCAAGTTCAACGTGCGACCACCATCCAATGGCCCTTCTCCAAATCAACGACTCTTGAAAATTTCGCTCGGCTTCCAATGTCGGGCTTTAACGTGCGATGGCGCGGGTTAAACGGTGGTTTTCCGGGGGTCACTTCGCCACGTGTCGCATTCCCTATGGAATCGCTCGCGAATAGGAAATACCGCCTACTTCGCAAAAGCGGTGCAATATGGGCAACCTGCTTTTGTGATTCTGCTCGTGGTTTTGGTACAGGGCTTGACAATGTGTACAAGTCTGGTTTTGCTATCCTTTTTTTTGTTAACTCATGTCCAATCCTCGGGTCAGGTTCCGAAAGCACAACAATCTTGTCTCTTTATTAAGCGGTATTTTTATATTTGAACAGTGTTCACGACCCCGGTTCTCTACACAGAACTTGCCTTCAGGTGGGGTGAGTTCACAGGGTTATCCAACAATTTACGGGAATTCAAAGACAGAAGAATGGAATTATCGGTACCCAATCGCCTCACAGCTAAACAATTCTTCACAATTATTAGTTCGAGATAATTCAATGGCAACTAAGCTTGGAAATCATTTAACTGGAAACAATTGTTCACACACAGAGGTTTATTGCAGAAATCCCCTCTCTACTCTCCTCTTCCCTCTCTACTTTTATTCATCCGAGGAATTACAATTTATATACATAACATATGGCTCTTTGGTTCCTCTGAGAGGATCGTTCTAGAAATCAAAAGGTCTAATTATAATAATTCAACTAACTGAAACTGTTCGACTCCTACAACTCTAACTAGTCTAAGTAATACAGTCAACTGAGGTATTGACACCTAGTTGTTGCAACTCAAATGTTTTTGAACCCTCCTAGCCACAACATGTGGAAAAAACCTCCTACATTGCTGGCTAGTGCCTAATGCCCCTGCATCATCGTGTGACATAAACCTATTAACAAAAGTGAACAGGGAATGATTATTAATTATGGCATACTAAGTTGTCAGTGATTTTGACTATTTGTCTTTAACATGTAAAAATGTTAAATTCCAAACTTACATAATCATGGTTTGGCATCATGAGCTTGACTAATTGTCCACCATGCTCATAATTTCATTGTTGTATTCATATCTATAAACAATGTTTCAAATAATAATAATAAAGTTCTATAAGAAAAATCCAGACCTCCATTCTGCTGCTCCTTGTGAGACAAAGTCAAAATTGCATTACACAATCTGACACATAAGAATCTCCTATATCCCGGTGGTATGTATCCAAACTCTTATAATAGTGTCTTCAAGACTTATCTTGAAATTGCCAATGAGATATTTAAGCAATGAAAGATGGAGCCTTCTTCATTGTTGTATATGTAACAGTATTTTATTAATATAAAGATTGATGGTTTTGTCTTTCTGAAAATGAAATGTAAAAATAATTTATTGTGGTCAATTGAAAAGTTTTTTTTTTTAAGCTTTTCATTATGGAAGGGAAACATAGATATATGCCCTTCTAATTGAAATTCGGACCTCCCCTTCAAATTTTATCACTGTGTGGGACCTTAACAAACAATAAAACTATTCCGCCGCGCGTTATATAAAACATATAACAAAACCTTTGTCAAAACTTCAAACGAACCCTTTAGCCGTGGGTATTTCATCACGAATTGATCATTTTACCATGTACCTTCTTCTAGACGAATATTCTTCCACTTGATTAGGTACTTCATAATGGTTATATGTCAAAGAGATACAAAATGTTTATCTATAACTTTTTGTGGTTCAATAATCAACTTTCATTCTTCATCTAATTTTGGAAGTTCTATTTACATTGGCATATTTTTTCCCAAAACCTTTTTTAGGCAAGATACATGAAAATCCTTATGAATGCAAGAAGAAGGAAAATATAACTTCTATACCACTTGTGCAATCCTATGAATAATTATTTAGGGCCATCACAGTTTTGCAGTGTGGAAAAAGTCGGCAAAAAGTCCTGACATTTTGAAAAAATCCCAAATTTTTCCCGGAGCCGACTTTATTGGCCAACTTTTTGCCAACTTTTTCATCCCTGAAAAAGTCGCGATTTTATCCTCGAAGTCCCGAATTTTTGCCGAATTTTTCGAAAAAATCTTGAGTGAGGTAGTTTCTTTAATAAATTTTTAATTTTTTTTGAAAAAATCAGGATTTTTTCCAAAAATGAATATTTTTGTATTTTTTTAGTTTTGCCGACTTTTTCAAAAAACTCCCGACTTTATCGAGTATTTCAACTTTTGGACCCTTGCCGATTTAATCCCGACTTCGAATTTTTCCACATTGCATTTTTGAGCTAATTCTTTATTCTTCTTTTTCTTGAATGAAGATTGCTTATAATACTATAATCTAAAAAATACCCAATTACCCTCCTCAAATTATCTTTCACTTCAATGTTGTTCCCCTTGTTGTTTTATCATGTTTCATGTCATTTGAAGGTTTTCCATAATAATTTGCAAGGTTTCTTTAGTATTTTCCATATGTGACTCTGTTTCTATACTTTGGACTTATCTTGCAAAAAGTATGAGATACTAGGAGTTGGATATCCATAAAGGGCCTTAAATGGGGAAATTTTAGTAGATGTGTGATAGGTAGTATCATATTACCATTCTTCCTTAACGAACCCACTTCATCCATTAAGATTGATTTTCTAAAGAGTAACATTGTAGATAACCTTAAAAACATTTGTTAACTATTTTTGTTTGACCATTTGATTGTGTTTGATATGTAGAACTCATGGCAGCTAGTGTTTCTCCACTCATATTAAATCATTATTTCCAAAATTTTCTTGTTACTATTACTTTAGGAAAACCATGAAGACTATGAATTTCTTTCACGGACACTTCTGCCACTTGGCTTGTTTTTTATGTACTTTGAGCTCTACAAAAAAAATCTACAAAAATTTTCTATATAAATGACCACAAAAATGTAATACTTACCTTTATATTTCAGTAACCCTGTAATAAATTCTATTGATATATCTTCTAGTCTTTGAATATGTATGTGGAATGGTTGAAGTAACCCTAGAGATTTTACTATCTCTCTTTTATTTATTATGCAAACCTGACCTTCGCTTACAAAATTTTGAATATCTTTCTTCATTCCTTCCAAAAATATATTTTTTGATCCTTTGAGATGTTTTAAGGAACCCTGCGTCCTACCATCAGAGAGACATGGGGCTCCCTTAATATTTGTTTATTCAAATATGCTTGCGTGCATAAAAATATTCTACATTTGCACCAAAGTATATCTCTCTTTCACTCCCAATGCTCCATATAGTTCATCCCATCCTTTATAAATTTTAGTTTTTGTTTAGTACTATTGTCATTTTTCCATTATGGCAAGCTTCTTCTAGCCACCTAGGAATAGAAAATGTAATTGGATATAAATTTGAGGCCTCTTCTATTTTAGAAAGAGCATCATGCACTAAATTTTCCTTACCCTTTTTTCAGATTATCTCAAAATTAAAACTTTGCATTTTTTCTCCTCATTTTTGTTAATCTTCCAATGAAATCCATAGCTTCAAAAAATACTTTATGCTATCATGGTATATCTTGACTTTAAAGTACCTCCCTATGATATACTATCCCCATTTTTTATTGCATGTAATATTGCTTCCATTTATTTTCATACGTAGATTTCACCAAATATTTTCTTTGAATTCCTTGCTTTTAAAAGCCAATGATATCCCTTATTGTGTTAATGTTACGTAAATTCCTTTTCCTAGTGCCTCACACTCTACTATTAATGTTTTACCAAAATTAGGTGCAACCGATGTTGGTGTAGAAGACATGGCATCCATTAAAAGAGAGAATGCCAAAGTAGCCTCATCATTCCATATAAATGATATTTTCTTCAAGAGATATGTGAGTGGACTTGAAATGCATGCATAATTCTTAGCAAATGATAAATAATATCATGTAAGTCTAAAAAATCTTCTAAGAACCTTTATTTTCTTAGGAATAGGTCTTTTTGTAATAGCTTGCATCTTTTGAGGCTCCAAATTCACTCCTTCCTTTAAAACAATATGAACCAAATACTCGAATTCTTATTTCCCAAAAGCACATTTGGATATTTTTACATAAAAATGATTGTTCTCAATAATTTATATAACTTTTCCATTTGTTTACTAGTGTGGTATTCCCATGATTTATTATAAATATGTGTATTATCAAAGAAAACCAACACAAATTTTATAAGATGGGATCAAACAAAATTGTTCTTAAGTCGAGCCCGCTGAACTTCAAACGACAATAAACCATAATTCAAACCAAATTCGCGTTCCAAAATAGCCTGCTGACGTCGGCCAATTTTGTGACGCGAAAACCAAATGAATTCCGCCCTAATTTTTTTCGGGTCCGAAGTTGGGCTGGCGTACGGAGGGAGAGTTGTGACGCGAATTTCTTATCAAATTTTCCCTAATATTTTTCGGGTCCGGATTTCCACTGCGCGAGCAGCCCAAACAAAGATCCGCTCCTATCCCTCTGTGACGAAACCATCGTACATGCTAACGTCATCAATCAAAACCTGCCACCCTTTTGACTTTGTAAATAAAACAAATTGTGTCTGCATCGTTTTCATTGTTCCGTGCGCTAGCTAGTCTTCCATGCAACAAAATTTAAAAACCAACTGTTAACGCTTGCTGACCGTTACCTTGCTGAAGAGAATTGAAGCCGAGTATTTCAGGGTTCTTCTATCATAACCAGCGCCTGTTTAAACACGTTTCATTTCCCGTAAATAGGTATTTATTCCAATTCCCCGCTAAACTCTGTAAAAAATCTTGGTTTTAGTTTTAATTCTGCACTAAGGTCTGAAAAGAAGTTCAGTTTGGTCTTTTTCGTTCCCAGAACTCCAATTATATTCCCAAAACTGGTAATTGTGCCCCTTTTCCACAAAAACCCCGAAATTCCATTTCTGAATCCACAAGAACCAGAAATGGAAGTTCTTGTAGCTCTGAATGTCATGCCCATCAATGCCCCTCACAAGGACTTGGATTATTTGCCTTTAGCCGATATGGATTTTCAAATTAAGGACTTGCGTCTCAGTGAGAATCCTCTTCGAATATTTTGCCACTGCAGAGACAATTATTTGAATGATTCTGACATCTTTGGACTTTGGGAATCAAATATTCCTATGTACCTTCTCCCCTCAGTCCATATTTTTCTTGAGTTAATCCATTATTGCTACGCAAATTATGATCCCCACCAACGAGCAGTTTTATCCCCAAGTCAAAATGTCCTTTTCCCAATAACTGCTCAGTCCATAAATGAAATGCTACAATTCCAACCTGGTCAAGCTCTCACTCCCCTGTCCATGGATGAATTACTTGAGAAATCTACTAAGTTATCCCATGAAAAGTTAAACCGCCTATGCCAAACCTTCATGTTACCAGAGCATCAGCCTAAAAACCCTCCCCCTTATGGTTATACTTTCTTTACTGATGAGGGTAGACTTATTTTAAACATGGTATCTTCCATAATGGGCTTCAATACTAGTGAGTATGTTGATTAGTTAACCCTAGTATTGTTATCCATTTTTACCCCTAGACAACCTCCTGCTGTCAAGTACGATTTTTCATCTTATATTGCTGACAAAATCCATGATCAGTTCATGATATTTGAGAATGAGAGAGTATTTAAGTATTCTTCTGTCATATATCATCTCATGATTTACTTTGAGTCAGAAAATTTCCCTTTTTATGTTAAGAAACTTGATGCCAAAGGGAATCCTAGGTCAGTCATCTTTTGGTCTACCATTACTCACAATTCCTCTGATTCTTCTTATTCCTATAATGAGTTTGTCGACCTTTTTGTTCATCTTGCAACTACCTTGTTGACAGGAGTCTCTCCTCCTAGAATTAGCAATGAAATCAAGAAAATCCTTCAGCTCTCAAAGCATTACAAGATAGGTGATTGGTAACTATATCAAAACTACACAGAGATCAAGATATATGGATGTGAATTATGCCCATTCAAACTGCCCAAGTATGTCCCAATGAGACTCTTTTCATTAGAATATTTCAGGCAGATGAATAATTTAGATATAATTCATTTTTGCAATGCAAAGAAAAAGGCTCAACTCAGGATCAAGAGCCAATTAGGTCCCTTCATTTTTAACTCTAGGGAAGCTGGAAAGGAAGCCGAAATGATTTTAGAAGACTATCTCAGGCTAAAAAATAGTTTCTACTGGGTGCCTTATGATCCAAACAACTTTATCTGTGATAGAAGAATGAAAAATAAACTGTCACCATACATCCATCAAAGAATCCTAGAAATAGAACAATATGCTAATATGGATGAATGGACAGAAGGGACATTGGTTGAAAAATATAGTGAGCAGGTCAATGTTGAAAATGTAATGAAAGATCTTGAAAAGATACTTGACCTAGAATCTTTTGGACAGGTGCAGGGATCTTCTTCAGCCAGGACTTTACAACAAAATTTGCGGGAGATTAGTACAGTAGCAGTAGAATCTAAAGGAAAAGAAAAGGAGCTTGATATACAAATAATTGAAAAATTCATAATGACAGAGCAACCAGAGACTTCTAAAGAACAAGGTCAAGGACAAATTCCTCCTACTCAGATCAGTGAGCCAGAAATTTCTATTTTACAAACTCCTTTGAATATAGAAAAGGGCAAAAAGAGAGAGGCTGAAACAACTACTCCTATTGGTGGCTCTTCTGAACAGCAAGATGTTAAAAGGAAAAAATTAACTCCCCTTCCAGAAGATGAATCATTTCAGGAAATCCCTGACAGCCAGGGAAGAGAAGACAGTCAACAAACAGGTACAGGTAGTGGGACATCCACTAATTTTCAAAAACAGGGAATACAAAGGCAAAAAAGTGCAGAAATATCTTCTTTCAAACCTCCAGTAAAAACTGCCTGGGACATCAAAAGAACATTCATCAATATAAAGGCTAGGAACGATCCACTTAGACTTCAAGTGTACAACCAATTTTTGAATATGCTCCGAAAAATCAAGAAAGATTGATGTCAGCTTATGACATCCAACAGGGTAATATGTTAATGAGCCATTTGAAGCCCAAGGTGCAGCAGCCTTAGACAACTGCAGATTACGTTAGGACTAATTTTGAAGTCTTAGCAAAGGATATCCATCCTTTAGATCAAATTTAGCTACACAAGCAAACAGGTGATATGATTTATTCTACTCTGACGGATAAATCAATGATGACCCATAAGTTGCAGGATTCTTTGGATAATACTAATACACAGTTGCATCTTGAAAAAGCCTCCCTCCAGGCTAAGGATAATAGAATAAAAAATTTAGAGGAAATAATCATTGGTTTGGGTCATATCCTAAAGATGTGAAAGGTATTGAAGCTTTGATCAAGAGAAAAGATGATGATATTGCAGCTCTGAGAAAATAATTAAAGTTATCGGCCTCAAGACATCCACAGACTGCAGAAATCATCAAAAAAAATTCTGCGGAAGAACTAATGGATTTGCTCTTAAAATTGAATGAGAAACTTACTGCAACTGAAAAATAGCTTGAGAATGCATTAAAAGATAGTCAGGCAAATATTCCAGTATCTACAACAGGAGTAGTGACAGGTACAACAACAACAGGTCAGCCAGCAGAATTGTCACAGAGCAACACTGCAAATTTGAACACTGATGAATTAACAAAGTCAATGGAAGATATGAAACTTCAAGCCATAGAGCTTCACAAAATAAAGGAACAATTGGCCACTCTAGAACATAAATATGATCTTTCAAAAATGAGTGTTGCTGATAAAACAAGAGAAGTGAACAAATTAGAAAAAACAGTCAAAGCATTGGAAAAGGATCTCACATTGGAGAAACCTTTAAAATAAATAAATGATATTCTTTGGGATAATATCATTCAATCAATAAAGGATGTTTAGTCCTCAATTCAAATAATGGATGAACAAAATAACTTAGTTAAATTGGCTCTGGATGAGATTGAGAGATCAAGACAAGAGTTGGGAAATATGCCAGAAGAGGCCAATAGACTTATACATTTTTTGAATACTCGGACTAAGAATCAACTTGCAGAAATTGGTATTCAGGATAGGACCGGAACAATTCTGGAAATAAAGAGAGTTTTTACTAAAAGAACTCTGGTACAGAATTTAGAACGAAGGTGCTCAGATATGCAAGAAGAAATCATTACCTTCAGAGAAAGATTGAATATTTTGTTAAATAGAGGATAGCCCAGTCCTATAGTTGCAGAAGATAAGCTAATGGACCTTGATAGTTGTGTTGAAAAATTGGACAAATATGCTGATAATCAAGCTAGTTCTTCAACCAGTTCATCAACAACAGCATTGCCTACAGGGAAAAACCTTCATGACAGATTGGAGAATTTATTTTATCTCGAGCATGAAGTAAATCATTTGTTCCCAAATCAGCCTAATTTCTTCAGATATACTGAGGCTAATGAAACACTAAGAAATTTGCAAAGGACCAGAGTGCCAGAAGTTCAATGGTGGGAAGAAATGATGGAACTTTTGTAAAAAATTATCCTTACATAAATTTTTGCCTATTTACCACAGTATATCATGATAAAAATGATAAAAGGATGAACAAAGGTCAAAGAGTATCAGAGCAATTCAAGAGTATCAGTGAAACGAAATAATCAACATAGAATTACTGAAAAGGACAATAGCAAGCCAAGATATAGGGCCTGCCTCCAGCACATTCTTAAAAGAAGGAAAAAACAAAACATCAGTTATCATTTTTCTTATCTACGAGACCATCTGTCTCTATATTGTTGTAAAATACTTATTAGTTATCCTAGATAATATCTCAATTTGTTATGAGATATTTTGTATGATTTTTTGTATAAATACTCCATCAATTGGAGTAGTAAGTGTGGATTCATATACTTTGCAGTAACATTGACTTTTTCGGAATAAAGTGCTGTTGGAGAAATTTCTTTGTGGCTTGCGGGATGATGAATTTATGCTAGAGAATTTTTACAGGATTCATGTGTCAAACTACGGATCAATAAGTCATTTCTATCCTGTGTTTTAAGTTTTTATATCTGTTTATTATATCACTGTGTTTCATTTCTGAATAACTAATGAAAAGGAGTAAATCATAAGGTACTTAAGTGTAATCTGGTTTTAATCATTATTATTCTAAATGTTTTCTTCTAAACTAGTTATAAATAGTGAATTCTTAATTGCTCCTGTTTTACTAGTTTAAGGATTTTGGGTACTTTAATTTGTATTTGGAACAATGGACGTCGGTACTCTATCTGTTGTTTTACTATTCTACATACTGCTATTTCACTTTCTTATAGATGCCTAGGGCATATTTGGATGCTTTCTCAGATTGTCGATAATCTCCATGTGGACCATTACTGGGTTTTATATCATGTCCCTGTATGTGACATGGGGTATTTTTCTATCATTGTCTGGGGTGGGACTTCCACTTTTCTGGATGGATATTTGGGTTCCAATCTTGAGATGTGAAAATGTAATGACTTCATGGACTGTTTTACTTCATATAATATATTCAAAACAACGTTTTTTCTCTTGTGAAAAAAAAATGATTAATTTTTATCACTTTGCCTTCAAAACTAGCGATGCTGGTTTATTGATATGGTCTGATGGTATTTTTATATTTTGGACATATCACACTCCTCACATGATTAGCGTTTTTCTCTATTCAAGGATTTTGGGTACTTTAATTTGTATTTGGAACAATGGACGTCGGTACTCTATCTGTTGCTTTACTATTCTACATACTGCTATTTCACTTTCTTATAGATGCCTTGGGAATATTTGGATGCTTTCTCAGATTGTCGATAATCTCCATGTGGACCGTTACTGGATTTTATATCATGTCCCTGTATGTGACATGGGGTATTTTTCTATCATTGTCTGGGGTGGGACTTCCACTTTTCTGGATGGATATTTGGGTTCCAACCTTCAGATGTGAAAATGTAATGACTTCATGGACTGTTTTACTTCATATAATATATTCAAAACAACGTTTTTTCTCTTGTGAAAAAAAAATGATTAATGTTTATCACTCTGCCTTCAAAACTAGCGATGCTGGTCTATGTTGCTAGTTTATTGATATGGTCTGATGGTCTTTTTATATTTTGGACATATCACACTCACATGATTAGCGTTTTTCTCTGTTCAAGGATTTTGGGTACTTTAATTTGTATTTGGAACAATGGACATTGGTACTCTATCTATTGCTTTACTATTCTACATACTGCTATTTCACTTTCTTATAGATGCCTCGGGCATATTTGGATGCTTTCTCAGATTGTCGATAATCTCCATGTGGACCGTTACTGGGTTTTATATCATGTCCCCGTATGTGACATGGGGTATTTTTCTATCATTGTCTGGGGTGGGACTTCCACTTTTCTGGATGGATATTTGGGTTCCAATCTTCAGATGTGAAAATGTAATGACTTCATGGATTGTTTTACTTCATATAATATATTCAAAACAACGTTTTTCCTCTTTTAAAGTTTCATTTTTTTTTTTTTAAATTGAACCTGCCGTCGCTATACCAATGCCTTGTAAGCCTCGGAATTGCGACAGATTAGAAACGTCGGAAGAGCGACAGTATAAACATGTCGGAAGAGCGACGTTCAAAACGTTGGACCAAATTTCGTCGTAATTGTGACAGCTTATAGACGTCAGAAGAGCGATGTTCAAAACGTCAGACCACATTTCGTCGGAAGTGCGACAGTTTACAAAGGTCGGAAGTGCGACGGATTGGTAAACGTCGGAAGAGTGACGCTTGTTTGGAAGCGACGGAAAAAGTGTCGATAGTGTGACACTTTTTAATTACGTCGGAACTGCGACGGTATGGTAAACCACGTTTTTCCCGCCCTCGAACTGTCGCTCTTGCGATGACTATGTGTTGAAATAGCGACGAATTGGCTGTCGGAAATTCTGCCAAATTTTCTAGTGATACGACCATCCAAGGAACTTGAAGGCCCTTTGTTTATTAGATAAACAACAGTATCTACAACATCTGCCCAAAATTGTAAAGGCAATCCTGCATGCAATCTCATGCACCTTGCACGCTCCATGATTGTTCTGTTCATCCTTTCTGACACGCCATTTTCTTGTGGTGTTCTTGGAACTGTCTTCTCTCTACGAATTCCATGCTTTGAACAATACCTATCAAACTCTTTTCTGCAATATTCACCTCCATTGTCTGATCTGAGACACTTTAACTTCTTTCTTATCTCAATTTCAACCAAAGCTTTCCATTTCTTGAAAGTATCAAATACATCAGATTTATTTTGAATACAATAAATCCAAGTTTTTCTAGCTGCATCATCAATAAACGTAACATAATAGTGAGAGCCACCAAGAGATGATACCTGAGCAGGTCCCCATACATTTGTATGCACAAGCTCCAATTTTTCACTCTTCTTTTCTTTCCCAACTCTGAGAAATATGACTCTCTTTTGTTTTCCATAAATGCAATTCTGATAGAAATCCAAATCAACATTCTTCAAACCTGGCAACAAATTTCTTGAGTGAAGAATCTTCATCCCCTTCTCACTCATATGTCTGAGCCTATGATGCTATAATGTTGCATCTGCTCCTTTGGAAGTTAAAGCATTAACAAAATTAGAAATACCATTGCATAAATACAATGTACCAACCTTTTCACCTTTTTCTATTACTAGGGCTCCTTTGGTGACCTTCCAAGCTTTATCTGTGAAAGTTGTCACACAACCTTCACCGCCTAACTGCCCTGTTGAAATCAGATTTTTCTTTAGATCTGGAACATGCCTTACCTCCTTTAGTAGCCATTAGTTTCCATTCTACTGTTTTACAAGAACCTTACCCATTCCAACAATTTTACAGGGTTTATCATCACCCAAATGAACTTGTCCAATATCTCCTTGAACATAGTCATGAAAATATTTCTTATCAGGTATGGTATGGAATGAAGCCCCTTAATCTACAACCCAAGAATCAGTAACATTTTCGAAAGAGAGAATTAAAGCATCTTGTAACACATCACCTGTCACATTTTCTTCATGATTATTTTCTTGTTGTGCATCTCCTTCTTTTCCCTTTCGAGACCTACAATCTTTCTTTAGGTGTCCTTTCTTTCCGCATTTCCAGCACACTATCCCCATTCTAGACTTGGATCTGCCTTTCCTTGATTTACTGCGATATCCCAAGCTCTTTCCTCTTTCCATGCTTCTTCCCCTAGACTCTGCACTCAAAGCATTACGCGATGTCTCACCAGAGATTTTTTGTCACATTTCCTCGCTAAGGATAGCACCGACAACATCATCAAACTTTAAAGTACTAGATCCAGAGATAGAGTTACTAATGGCCATTACTAAACCATTCCAACTCTCTGGCAATGAGCACAAGAATAACATAGCTCTAAATTCATCATCAAAGTTTACCCCTACAAAAATTAACTGACTAGTAATTGTATTAAAATCATTTAAATGGTCTGCAACAGATCCACCTTCTGACATCTTCATATTAAATAGTCATTTCATAAGAAATACCTTGTTTGAGGCCGAGGGTTTTTCATATAATTTTGCCAACGTCTACATCAAACCCTCTGTTGTTGTTTCCTTCGAAATATTGAAGGCGATTGATGCCGCAAGGCACAACCATACTATTTCGAGTGCCTTTCGAGAATGTTCCATTCCACATCTGTCATGGCCGTCGGCTTCTTTGCTTTTCCGCTCAATGGTAGGTACAGATCTTTCTGACACAGATAATATTCCATCTACATCTTCCACAGCAGGAATTTTTGGCTGTTAAATTTCTCTACCCTAAAATTAGCATCTTCCACCATTGCTCCCACTTGAAATAGGAACCCTTCTTTCCTACGAGTTTATCAGCCAAATATACCTTCGGCTCTGATACCAGTTGTTATAAAATTAAATATTACATAGCAATAAAACACATAAAATATGTCAAAAATACAAGCACACAAAACACATAAAAATAGAGAGACACAGAATACATGGTTCATCCAATTTGGGCTACGTCCACCCTGAACAGCCAGTCCTTCTATGCAGGAGCATCGGGATTAGCCAGCAATGTGAAAACTTGTTCACATGTTGTGGCTAAACAGGGTGAAATTCATTGACTGTGGGTCAAAATCAGTTTTACTGAGAGGGTTGGACTTCTCAAATAGTTTGTTATAATTTATTATTGTAATAAATGAGAGACTAGCTTATTTTGGGTTTTGAGATAGAGTTGTTAGTATAGGTGTGCACGAGAGCTAAGAGATAGAGGATTGCTGTTAGATTTCTAGAAATAGAAGATTGCTGTTAGATATTTTTAGAAAAAATATTTGAGTAATAAAAGGAGAAAAAAATGTGTTGAGCGAGAGGCTTGGAGTGGAGCGAGAGCTCAGAGTCATGTGTGAATTGCGTTTTGTGTAACAAATGTCACTTCCTTGTGTAAACTAGCCTAAGGCCGAGACTCTGTTATTCTCAAGATTATGAATAAAATTAATGTTGTGTGCATAATTGCATGACGAGCCCGTGGAGGCCTGAACGTTGTTTTTTTTCCATGTATTGATTGAAATGGTTATGGCCTTATGTTTTTATTATATAATGTAAGAATTTCTGCATTGAAATAAATCTGGCAATAGTTTGAGTCTGTGAGCGGGAAAGCCTTTAACACAGATAATTGGCGTAAAAACAACTTAGCGAAACCTTTGAGCAGATTTGAAATAATATATATATTGATTTTGGAATTCTTCGGGTCCATATAACCCATCACATCGGGCCGGAGAGAGTGTTAAAATATCGCATCCAATTACCAAGGAGTGCGGACGCGAAGGATCTTAAAGATTGTTTTGAAATGATGTCGGGTCTGGTGGATATCGCAACACCTATGGGAAGTGACATCCAATCACTACGACTTGCGATCTCCAATTAGCATCACATCAGAACTGTGGAAGCTACCGACGGTTGTGACATCCAATCACTGCAACTTGCGATCTCCTATTAACATCGCATCATAACTATGGAAGCTGCCGACGATTGGAGAGCGCATTGCGACTGCCGATATTGCGAATTAATCTGAGCTGTCAGATTGACCAGATCTGGGTTTGTATTAATACACATGAAATCGTTGGAAAAGGTGTTCAAACGATGTTTGGAATGGTTTAAAAATTATATTGGAACTCGAAAAAGAAAACAAATGTTTTTACGCCTATTCAAAAGTTTTTTATTCCGTTAGAAACAAGGGATATTATTGGGTTTTAAAGATCCATTCAAACTATATTTAAAATCCATTGCTGTCGCTGCATCAATTTTTGGTATTAGGGCAGAAGAAAGAGGTGTTTGCAGTGAATATGCCACCAAGAAGAGGAATTGGTCGAGGAAGAACAGAACCAAATGCAATTCTGTTAGAAGAAGTGCGGAATTTGCATGCACGAATGGATACAATGGAGACAGCCCAAAGAAGAGCACCTGATGATGGTGCCGAAAGTTCTTCAGAAGAATTTGCTGCAGATGTGGAAGAAGTAGAAGAAGACAATGAAACCACCAAAGTCCTCAAGATGCTGGCAAAAGTTGGAAGCAAACCCAAGATGGAAATTCCTATGTATGAAGGGTGTTTGAATGCGGAGGAGCTTATGGATTGGATCAGATCCATAGATTAGTACTTTGACTATGAAGAGGTTGAGGAGAATAAGAGGGTGAAGTTTTCTGTCACTAAATTGAAGGGTCATGCAGCCATCTGGTGGGACGAGGTACAGACATCAAGAACGAGGAAAGGGAAATCTAAAATCAAGCAATGGGATAAAATGGTCAGTAAACTGAAATCCAAGTTTTTACCTAAAGACTATCATTTGAATATTTTTAAGCAAATGCAAAATCTGAAGCAGAAAGGAATGTCTGTTAAGGAGTATACAGAAGAATTCTATAGATTAAGTATCAGAACAGGGCATGTAGAAGATGATTTGGAGAAAATAGCTAGATATGTAAATGGGTTAAGGTATGAAATACAAGATGAGATTAGCTTGTTCAGTCTGAAAACTATTGAGGATGCCTATCAAGCAAGTCTAAAGGAAGAAGAGAAAATATTGAGGAGACAGAGTCAAAGGAACAGAGGAAAAAGCTCAGCAAGAGGAAGAGGGGCTGCTAGATCCAGAGGAACACAACATCAGCATGAAACAGGAAGTTCAAGTGGCAGATCTCCACAAAGGGGTGAATCTAGTAGAGGAAAATTCGCGCCCAGAGGAAGAGGACGAGGAAGAGATGTTAGGTGTTATACTTGTGGAGAATGGGGACACATGTCACGGGACTGTCCTCATAACAAATCAGCAAGCCAGAGGAGTGAAAATGTGACTGAGGCAAAGCCAGAACCACCTCGACTTGTGGAGAAAGAGGAACCACATGAATAAGGTGAATCACTACTACTTAGAAGAACTTTGCTTAGAACAGAAAAGGAGACTGGAGAACCTGCGCAAAGGAAGAACTTGTTCAGAACTACATATAAATCAAAGGGTAAGTGCTGTAAGGTCATAATTGACAGTGGGAGTACTGACAATCTTGTGTCCACAGAGATGGTGGAAAAGCTTGGGTTAGCAAGGACGACACATCCTGCACCTTAGAAAGTGTCTTGGCTACAGAAGGGCCATAAAGTTATCGTGACAGAGCAATGTAATGTGGAAATGCAGATCGGCACATACAAAGATGTGATCCTATGTGACATAATTCCCATGGATGTATGTCATGTATTATTGGGGAGACCATGGAAATTTGATCAGAAAGAGATTCATGATGGGAGAAGGAACACATATACCATAGAAAAGGATGGAATTAAACACACGTTGTTGCCAGTGAAGAATGATGTTGATAAAGGACTGCCTGAAAATAGTATCATGTTAATAAGTGGTAAAGAATTGCTACAGGAGGTCGAAAAAAGCAAGGATTTGCACTTCACTATCGTAGGGAGGCCCAAGGTAATCTTAACCTCTACGAATTTAAACGATTTTCTTGAAGAAATTCAAGCTGTGTCAGATAATTTTATGGATATCATCATGGATGAATTACCAAATGAATTACCACCGATTAGAAGTGTTAGCCACCATATCGACTTAATACTAGGAGAAAGTCTACCTAATAAAACTACATATAGAATAACTCCCCAGGAAAATGCAGAGGTTGCAAGGCAAGTACAGGAACTGATGGACAAGGGGCTGATCAGAGAAATTCTGAGCCCGTGTGTTGTGCCAACGGTACTTAGTCCAAAGAAGGGAGGAGAATGGCGCATGTGCACCGATTCCAGAGCTATCAACAAGATAACAATCAAGTACAGATTTCCTTTACCCAGAATGGATGATTTAATGGACTGTTTAAGTGGATCCAGGTACTTTACTAAGATAGATTTGAAAAGCGGGTATCATCAGATTAGGATTCGGGAAGGTGATGAATGGAAAACGGCTTTCAAAACAAATAGTGGACTGTATGAGTGGTTAGTGATGCCTTTTGGGCTCACTAATGCACCCAGTACATTCATGAGACTAATGAATGAGGTCTTGAAGGAGTATGCAGGTAAATTTGTCGTTGTTTACCTGGATGATATTCTGGTTTTTAGCAAAATTAAAGAGGAGCATTTAGAACATCTGAAGTTAGTCCTAAAAACTCTACAGAAGGAAAAAATACTAATCAATTTGAAGAAGTGTAGTTTCATGAAAGAAGAGCTGGTGTACTTAGGATTTGTGATTTCCAAAGAAGGCTTGAAAATGGATCCGGAGAAGGTACAAGCAATCAGGAACTGGCCTACTCCCAAAAGTGTATTTGAGGTAAGAAGTTTCCATGGACTTGCTAGTTTTTATAGAAAGTTTATAAAAGGGTTCAGTAAAGTTTGTGCACCAATCCTTGAGACAATCAAGGAGGTCAACCAGCCATTTGGATGGATAGAAGCAGTGGACAGGAACTTTAATCTACTAAGAAAGAAGATAACAGAAAAGCCAATTCTAGCATTGCCTAATTTCGAGAAAGTCTTTCAAGTAGAAACCGATGCAAGTGGAGTAGCAGTTGGTGCAGTACTGAGCCAAGAGCAATGACCGATAGCATATTTCAGTGAGAAAATAAATGCTGTGAAAAGGAAATATTCTTCTTATGATAAAGAGTTTTACGCTATTGTGCAGGCATTGAAAAAGTGGAGGAATTACTTACTGCCAAAGGAATTCATCTTATATTCAGACAATCACGCTTTACAATTTATTAATAACTAGCCAAAACTAAATCAGAAACATGCCAAATGGGTGGAATTTCTGAAAAGTTTCACCTTTGTAATAAAGAATAAAAATGGTAAGTCTAATAAAGTAGCAGATGCATTGAGCAGGGTAAGTCTTCTTTTGCAAGAGTTTAAAGTGGGTATTGTAGGTTTCGAAGAAATGATAGAAATGTACAAGGATGATGAGGATTTTAGAGACATCTATGCAACAGTTCAGAATCCAGTAAGCCATAACAGAAGTAAGTGGATAGACTACCTTATTCAAGGAGGCCTGTTATTTAAAAGCAACAAGTTATGTATTCCTAAAATTTCCATGAGGGAGAACATAATTAAGAGAAGCACAGTGGAGGGTCATCTGGTCATTTTGGACAAGATAAAACCTTCGCTCAGATGAATGCTTTTTATTACTGGCCCAAAATGCAAACTGATGTTAAAAATTTTGTTGAGAAATGTAGGTTATGTCAGTATGCCAAAGGAAGGAGTCAGAATACAGGTCTATATTAGCCATTTCCCATACCAAATCGACCATGGGATGCAGTTAGTATGGAATTTTTTCTGGGTTTACCAAAAACTCAGAGAGGAAACGATTCTATTTATGTTGTAGTAGATAGATTTTCTAAAATGGCACATTTTATTTCTTGTAAGAAAACTAATGATGCAACACACATAGAAAATTTATTCTTTTCAGAGATTGTAAGATTGCATGGTTTACCTGTAAGTATTGTATGAGATTGAGATACTAAATTTGTAGGACATTTCTGGAGGACACTTTGGAAGAAACTGGGGAAAAAACTCAGTTTTAGCTCAACATACCATCCTCAGACAGATGGACAAACTGAAGTAGTGAACAGGAGCTTGGGGAATATACTAAGGAGTTTGGTACATTAGAATCCCAAACAGTGGGATTTGGCATTAGCCCAAGCTGAGTTTGCTTACAATGATACACCAAACCGAAGCACTGGAATGAATCCATTTAGGATTGTCTTTGGAATGCATCTGAGAGGAGTATATGAGCTTAGAGACTTGGGAAAATAGGAAGCCAGGAGTGCAAGTGCTGAAGATTTTGTTGAAAAAATGCAGGGGCTACAGGAAGAAGTCAAAGGTAAATTGCAGGAAAGAAATAGTAGATATAAGCAGAGAGCAGATCTGAAAAGAAGAGAAAAAGAGTTTCAAGTAGGAGATTTAGTCATGGCATATTTGAGCAAAGAGAGATTTCCTATAAAAACTTATAACAAACTGAAAATGAAGAAGATAGGACCTTGTAAAATTAAAAGGAAATTTTTAGCCAATGCATATGAGATCGAGTTGCTAGAAGGGATTGGAATATCCCCCATTTTTAATGTTGCAGATTTATATCCATTCAGAGAGGCAGAAATAAAGCTGCAGAATGAAGCCACAGGTGATAAAGTTCAAACCGTGGATTGGGAGGAACAGGTACCAAAAGCATCCAAGAAATAAGTTGAGGCTATCTTGGATCAAAGAATATCCAAGAAAACTCGAGGGCAGACATATTCCCAATATCTGGTCAAGTGGAAAGAGTAGCCAATGGAAGATTCCAGTTGGTTGACAGTAGCTGAACTACATAAATATGGAGTAAGTCCTGAAAGTTTGAAGAACAAATCTTTTCTTCCCCGAGAGTCTGATGCAAGAGCATCGGGATTAGCCAGCAATGTGAAAACTTGTTCACATGTTGTGGCTAAACAGGGTGAAATTCATTGACTGTGGGTCAAAATCAGTTTTACTGAGAGCGTTGGAATTCTAAAATATTTTGTTATAATTTATTATTGTAATAAATGAGAGACTATCTTATTTTGGATTTTGAGATAGAGTTGTTAGTATAGGTGTGCACGAGAACTAAGAGATAGAGGATTGCTGTTAGATTTCTAGAAATAGAAGATTGCTGTTAGATATTGTTAGAAAAATTATTTGAGTAATAAATGGAGAAAAAAATGTGTTGAGTGAGAGGCTTAGAGTGGAGCGAGAGCTCAGAGTCATGTGTGAACTGTGTTTTGTGTAACAAATGTCACTTCCTTGTGTAAACTGGGCTAAGGCCGAGACTCTGTTATTCTGAAGATTATGAATAAAATTAATGTTGTGTGCATAATTGTATGACGAGCCCGTGGAGGCCTGAACGTTGTTTTTTTTCCATGTATTGATTGAAATGGTTATGGCCTTATGTTTTTATTATAAAATGTAAGAATTTCTGTGTTGAAATAAATCTAGCAATATTTTGAGTCTGTGAGCGGGAAAGCCTTTAACACAGAGAATTGGCGTAAAAACAACTTAGCGAAACCTTTGAGCAGATTTGAAATAATATATATATATTGATTTTGGAATTCGTCGGGTCTGTATAACCCATCGCATCGGGCCGGAGAGAGTGTTCAAATATCACATCCAATTACCAAGGAGTGCAGACGCGAAGGATCATAAATATTGTTTTGAAATTATGTCGGGTCCGGTGGATATCGCAACACCTATGGGAACTGACATCCAATCACTGCGACTTGCGATCTCCGATTAGCATCGCATCGGAACTATGGAAGATGCCGACGGTTGTGACATCCAATCACTGCAACTTGCGATCTCCAATTAACATCGCATCAGAACTGTGGAAGCTGTCGACGGTTGGAGAGCGCATTGCGACTGCCGATATTACGAATTAATCTAAGCAGTCAGATCGGCCAAATCTGGGTTTGTAGTAATACACATGAAATCATTGGAAAAGGCGTTCAAACGATGTTTGGAATGGTTTAAAAATTATATTGGAACTCGAAAAAGAAAACAAATGTTTTTACGCCTATTCAAAAGTTTTTGATTCCGATAGAAACAAGGGATATTATTGGGTTGTAAAGATCCATTCAAACTGTATTTAAAATCCATTTCTGCCGCTGCGTCACCTTCCTTTCTATTATCCAACAAAATGAAGAGACAAAACCTACAGTAGATCCGCTGTAATATTCTTTGTTCTCTCTCACAGTCTCCCCTATCTTTTTTCGCTCAGAGAATACACATATAATACACAGCCGCAATACAATACCCTCATAAAAGTGAGGGGTTTCCTTCTAGGGCAAAAAACCATAAACTAAACATAACTTCTACCATCAGATCATCCACCTAATGAACAACCCAGATTGACTAGAAATTACTATACTTTTACAAGGAAATTTTACATCTATTTTTGGCTTCGGGGGCAGCGCCCCCGAAACCCCTGCCGGGGGTCCGTTGGCCCCTAGTCCCCCCAGTTGGGGGGGTAGGCCCCCCCAAACCCCGCGGGGGGGATGCGTGAAAGGGTGTACAATTTTCCTGGGGTATACATCCAGATAGAACAAGGATCTTTGAATCAGGAATAAAATCAGGCTCCACACCCAACAAGTACTAAATAACACATGCAATCTTAGCTAAAAAACTGAAGAAAGCTATAAGTCCAAACAGACCATATATCAAAATATCAAAGCATCAAGATAATCAATATGGCTTCCATCCTCTTCCTTTTATAAGATACGAGCTTCTAAACCCTGAGGCCCATCCATTAATGACACTACTCCCATGTAATGTGTCTCCATATAAAACTGTGTTGTCCCACCATTAATGTCCACTCCTCCATGACAACGTTGTTGATTTGTTCAAAGTTGACCCAGTCCACATGTTCTAGCCCCTGATCACACCTTAGGGTGATTTATTGAGCTAGAAAGATGATCCAATTTCACATGAGAAGTGGTTTTATTATTCATAAAGAGATTTATGGGTCTCCCTACCCACTTATTCACCTATCTAAGTGATAAAACAAAACTTCAATATTCCAATTAGCTGCAAGCTAATTTAGGAATATTACATTCGTGGTCTCATAAGGGAATTTATTGGGCCAAATAATAACCAGGGATTGCATCGTTGTTGATCTGGACCATGTAAAATTGATTGCTCAGAAGGAGGGCTTGATGGCAGGTGTTGACGCATGCTCTCACCTAGAAGGTTCCCAAAAATCTAGTAACATTCATCTGCAAACCCATCAAAACCTGTTCACTGGCCCGACTCTGGGAGAAATCAGTTTTGGTAACTTCAGACCTCTACCCCTTGAGAATACTCCTCCCGAGGAGGATCCCCCGTTCTATGAAGTTACATCAGATCAATTGAGAGCCTTACATCTGCTCACCCATGAGCTTATCAGGGGTCTCCAGGGCCTCCCCACTACAATTTCACTACCCAACCTGCAAACCTCTGATCTGCATCACACCCATCAAGGTGTCCTAGTCAATTCAGTGTCGTAGATTATACATCTAATGCTAGAAGACTACGTGGATGCAGTTGACCGACTCTCGTTTGAAGGCCTCGAGAGCCCCCATGAAGTTGAAATAGAGGCCCGTAAGAGCATTGCTACTAGGGTGCCCAATATTCCCCAGAATAACCAACCTTTTCTAGGAGATACCCAAACAAATGACCTATCAGGGAGAGGCTCCATAAGGGGTCAAGGAAATAGGGCCCAAGGCAATGGTCGAAATACAAACCAAACACACCACCTACACCAAACCTAGAGCCAACGAAAATTTATTTACAATATGAATTTCGATGGTTTCATAAATTTAAGGAACTATAGGGATATTGAAAATCTGAGGGTTCCTCAAGATGATGACATGCACTCCCCACATGAATGCAAAGCTTCCAGGCTAGGTACTAGAAGCGAATATGAAGGTGAAGGTGAACCCATCGTGATTTGACCCCTGCACAAAGCCAACTAACGTGATTTGACCCCTGCACAAAGCCAACTAAGTGCAACCCTTGGCCTAATATGGCATAGTCCTCTCTAGGCATCCGAGGTCCACTTCATGACATGCCCCGACACCCTAAGAAACACTTACCTAAGTTCAACCCTAAAAGGGGAAAATTAGCAAAAGATCACATCACTAACTTCTACCTTTCCCTGCAGATGATGAGGGTACAATGTGACAACGTAGCGTGCCAGATTTTTCCCCACACCTTGGAAAAAAAATCCGCTACCTGGTATCACTCTTTGCCCGTCGCCTCCATCCATACATGGGAAGAGTTTTGACAGACTTTCCTTGAGAATTTTTCGGAGGATAAGACCCCTTCCATTCATAATGTTGCGGCTGATACACTAGCCAATGTTGCTGCTAGATTTACCTCGTTAAGGGATGGTTTTTCTATTGAAATTGTATATAAACCTGTGGTGCCTAAAAATGTGACTAATCTATGCATTTTCAACAATGATCAACAGGTGATGGAATTCATGATAAACGCGGATGTGTTGGCAAGGATGTTGTTATGGAAGAAGAGGAACACGAGTTGGCTTTGCAAAAGGAAGCAGATGAACGCAAAGGAAACCCCATGCCTAAAGGGGTCATTTTTCTAGAGAATTTATTTGATTTGTAGAGCCGATTCTGAGGGCCACCTAATACCAAAGTGAAAAGCTCCACATTATCATATGAGCAAGTGAACCTCGGGATGGAAAATGATATGAAATTTATCAATCTTGGTACCAAGTATATGCCCGAGTAAAGAAGATAATTTATCAACTTGTTTAAGAAGTATCGAGATGTTTTTGCCTAGAAATATGACGACCTACGGATGTACGACACACATATTATCCAGAAAGTGATGCCTATAAAAGCAGGCATTAGATCCTTTCAGTAGAAACTAATAGAGGTACATCTGACTATGGAACCGTTGATTTAGAGGGAACTCAAGAAACTCTGCGATGCTCGCATCATCTTCAAAGTCAGGCATTCGACATGGTTGTCAAGCTTGGTCCCCATGTGTAATAAGTCTGGTGAAATCTGATTGTTCGTAGACTTTTGAAACCTGAACTGGGCATTCGATAAGGATAATTACCCTTTCCCCCCTACGGAACAGATTCTTCAAACCATGTCGGGCTCAGATATTTTCTCTTTGCTGGACAAATTCTTAGGATATAACCTGGTGTTGGTTGCCAAGCCTGATCGTTTGCAGACAACATTTAGAACCAAGTGGGGAACGTTCATATTCAGAATAAGGGTCGTGGACATCACCTTCATAGGGTTAATGGGAGAAAGTGTGGTGGTCTACCTAGACGATGTCACGGTATTTTTCGAAATGCAAGTATGAAAATCTACACCACCTGAAGCATATTTTCAAAAGATGCCAAAATTATGAGATCTTGTTAAATCCCAAGAAAAGTATTTTCGTGGTTTCAGAAGGGAATTTTTTGGGCCAAATAATAACCAATAATTTCATCATTGTTGATCTGGACTACGTAAAATCCATTGCTCAGATTCCCCCCCCACCCCCCCAAATGGCAAGAAAGCTATGCAATCCTTCCTCGGGAAAATCAACTTCCTTCACAAGTTCATATAGGACTTCGCCCAAATTGTGAAACCCCTACATAACATGATCAAGAAGGGCACAAGTTACAAATGGAATCAGGCAGAGAAGGAGGCCTTCAACAATATCAAGAAGGCGATCGTAGAAGCACCAACCCTTTACAGCCAAGATTTCAGCAAAGGCTTTGTCTTGTATACTTTTTCCTCAGACTAATTACAGTCAGTCATCCTTACCCAAAGGGATGATAGTCATGATGAACGACACATATCTTTCATGAGAATAGGGTTGCAAGGCATTGAGCTTAGTTATCCAGACATCGAAAACCAAGTAGATGTGGTATACAAGGTGGTAAAGCATTTCAGGTCGTATATCTTGAAGTATCATGTGAAAGTGTTTGTCCCTCACCCAGCGGTCCCTTCATTATTCGTGCAGCAATAAATGGGTGCGAAATGGGGCAACTGGATGGCATTTCTTCAGGAATATTATGTGGAATTCCAACCTGCACATACGATTAAAGGCCAAGGGTTGTGCAAGTTGGTCGTCGAAGCTGCTCGCCTGCAAAGCGATGATTGAGAGTGTTAAGAACATGAAATTGAAATGTACCAAATAGATAATAAACCCTCTTCAGTCTCTCCATTGTCATACTCATACCTCCTACAATATCTCGGTCAAGGTACCTTGGATCCAACCCTGATGGCAAAACAGAAGCGGGACATAAGTTTGAAAGCTATTTCCTACCAAATGATGCATGGCAAGTTATTTTGTAAGCATCACAACGATGTCCTGTTACGTTGCTTATAATTCTAGGATGCACAACGGATTCTAAAGGAGCCTCATGATGGACTAGTTGGGGGGCATTGCAAAGGTGATGCCACAACACATAAGGTGATTGTAGCTAGTTTCTGTTGGCCTACCCTATTCATAGATGCTCATGCCTATGCTCACAAATTTCCCTTGTGTCAAAAATATGCTGACAGGGAAGCACAATCATCTGCTCCTCTATAGTCTATCATAGTGGAGGAACCATTATAGTAATGGGATCTAGACGTGCTTGGGGAGATACTACCACACTCCTCAAAGAAGCATCGATATACCCTTACAGCCACTAACAACTTCACAAAGTGGGTTGAGGCGGTACCATTATGCCAAATAAATGATCAAGAGTTAATAGCTTTCATTACTTAGCAAATCATGAAAGGTTTGGTTCCCCAACCTCTCTCATTTCTTATAATGCTACATATTTTTCATCATTAATACTGTATGATTTCTCTTTAGAAAATGGTATCGTTTTGAAAAATTATGCCAACTATTACCCGCAAGGGAATGGGCTAGCCGATTTGACCAACAAGAACCTAATTCGTATCATTAAGAAGGCTTTGCTATCCCAAAAAAAAAACTGGCACAATTCCCTCAACAACGCCCTATGGGCCGACCGAGTCATGCCCAAAACTTCTCTTGGGACTTCTCCCTTCTTCCTAGTCGATGAGAAATAAGACATCCTCCCCCCTAATATTTACCTACCTGCACTTCAATTATCCCAAGAATCACATGAGACCCCTTGCCCTATCTTGCAGTCCACATAGACACCCTGCTTAAGCTAGAGGAGGAAATACTAAAGGCCAAGGAGAAATTTTCCATTCACCAAAGCGAAATCAAATGATAGTTTAACAAAAATTCCATCAGGAATAGTGAGTTCAAAGTTGGCGATCTAGTCCTCAAATGGGACAAGGCCCATGAGGATAAGGGGAAGCATACCAAGTTCCAAGCCTTGTGGACAAGACCATTTTAGATCAAATAAATGTTGAGATTCAACAACAAATTTCAGCACCCACGCCTAGTGCATTAAGCACCCAGACTAGGGTGGGGCCCACAGTGCTATTTTTGGGTGCATTTCTATTTTAGTTATCCCTTAATTAAGATGGACATTAAACTATGATATATTCTCAATGTGGACTTGAATCAATTAACTGAAAGTGATAAATTCGGTTAGCTAGTGGATTTTGAGTTAGATGTAGTTGGTGAGGCATGCAGAGTAATTCTAGTTGTAATAGTGTTCGAAGTGCAATGATGCCTTAGTTAATGCAAGTTGTAAATATTTTAACTCAGTTAAGTGAGCTAAAATCAGTGGTGCTAGTTTTAACTAAAGATACACTAGTGAGATATCAAGCGATTAAATATTAATTAATTCACAATCAGTGATCTCACATGCAACTAAGGATTTATTATTATTAGTTGCATGCATGTCAGAACCAGTGGAGGCCCAGTTGACTTCTAGGTGAAAGGGAGGTTGACTATCAGTTGTAGGATTATTGGCTTGCACACATGAAACCAAACACCCATTGGAGTACCCATGATACTTGCGTAGTCAAGATAGGCAATTATTCCTATCTTTTAGGTATCTTTACCATCATGGATTGCGCAAGGCAGGCAGGCTGTCTAGAGGCTGAGAATTGGCTATGTGTTGGTCATTTTTGGATATGACAGTGTGAGACAATTGGCTGAGTATTGGAGGGCTCTTGTGAGAATATTTTTGCATGTAATTGTTTCATGACCCATGCTTAATATAAAATGGAAGATAATGGGGTTTTTAGCTGTAATATTTCCTCGGGAAATTATCCGTGTTGTGTGTGATTGATCTTTATTCATGTTCATTTGATTAGCGATTGTGTTTTTAATTCCAAAAAACATTTGTAGAATCGATTCAATATTTAATTTTAGTACATTGTTAGATTGGGTGAATCCAAGATATACATGCATGTTATATAATTTCTACATGGTATTGGAGCACCGGAAATTGCAGAAGTGAAGAAGGAGTTGATTTTGTGACTAGATAGAATTATAATTTGCATAAAGACTTTCTTTGTGCTATAGTTGATTCAGGATTGAAATGGATTTCAATGGCTTGAGATTAGAGTATGCACTCGAGGGCAGCTTGAACTATATTTCTTGGAAGGACAGGATGGAGGCAGTACTCAAAGATAATGGCTTGAAGGAATTCATTGACAATGATGTTCCTAATCCCATTGTGGCAGATGCTGCAAATCTTTATGCATGGCAAAATGAAGTGGCAAAGGCAAGGAGGATCATGTTGGAGGGAGTATGAGACACAATTGTCTCAAGCCTCCATGGGAAAGCCACACCATATGCAATGTGGAAGGCTTTGATGGATCTATTCCAAAGTAGCATCGACCATAGGAAATTGGCACTCGAAGATAAACTCTGGAAGATCAATATGGAAAAGGGCGACACCATTCCAAAATATCTATCAAAGTTTGTCCAATGTTAGGATGAACTGGGGAGCGTTGGAATAAAATTTTCTAATGATGATTTGGTGAGCTTGGATCTCCTAGGAATTCCCAAGAGTTTTCATGTTATCAAGACTCTGTCAATGGAAGGGAAAAATTGGCAGATTAGGAACGAATGTGGTCGGATTTGGTGTAGGAGGAGTTCAGACGGAACACCAGAGATGGATCTTCATCTAAGGATGAGGATGAAGAGGATTATGCTTTGGCTTCTAAGGCAAGGAAGGGGAAGGGGAAGATATTCCATTCAAAATCTAAGTCCAAGAATGGCAAGACTCGGGACCTGTCCAGGGTGAAGAGTTTTCACTGTCACAAGCATGGGCATTTTGTTACTAACTGTCCACAAAAGAAGAAGAAAAAGAAGGTTGGAGGATCTACAGCTGGTGAGGCCCTTGCCTCACAATTTGATCTTGAATTCTCATTGATCACATGCATGGTGTCCAGTGCATTGGGATATGTGTGGTATTTGGATAGTGGCACTTCCCTTCACATGACGGGAGATTAGGAACTTTTCAGTGACTTGGAGGAGAAAGATCTCCAGATGCATATTGAAATGAGCTACGATGGATGATACAGTGCTACCGGGATTGGTACCATTACCTTTGAGAGGGATTTAGGTAAACCATTTCAATTAAAATATGTAATGCATTTACCAGGTCTAAAGAAAAATTTGGTCTCAGTCGCAACGTTGGAGGATAGAGGCTATGATGTTGTTTTTAGTGATGGAAATGCTTTCCTGCGACATAAAACAATGGGACAATCCAAGAGGATAGGGATTTGAGTTAATAATATCTACAATATGGAGGTAGATGTCTGCACAAAAATTATGGGCAAGGCAGATCCAGTGGTGAGCCGGGATGAGGGAAAATTATGGCACAGGCGATTGGACCATCTTCACCATGGAGCCTTGAAAGTAATGCAGCATATTTCTACTGTTCTTCCCAGGGGTACACTTTCGCAGCCAGACACATGCAAGGGATGTACTATGGGAAAATATGTAAAGGCCACCTTTCATGAGAAGGAAAACCGAGCTTCTTGGATCACTGAGAGAGTTCATGTAGATGTGTGTGGTCATTTCTCGGTTCCTTCAACAACAAAACCTAAGTACTATTTAATATTTGTTGATGAATTTTATAGTATGTGATGGATCTTCTTCATGTAGAAGAAATATCAATCATTCTCTACATTCTTTGAGTTTAAGGCACTAGTGGAGAAAGAGTTGGGGAAGCAAGTGAAGGCTCTTAAGAGTAATAATGGTGGATAATACATCGCTAACGAATTAAAGAACTTCTGCAGCAAAGAATTAGTTCAAAGAGAACTCATAGTGCCTCATAACCCACAACAGAATGGGGTCACAAAGAGGAAGAAAAAAACTATTGTGGGTGCAGCATGAGCGATGTTGCATGATCAAGGCCTACTGATGCATCAGTGGGCGGAAGCATGCAATACAACAGTACATGTGCCGAACCGTTGTCCTCATAGAGTACTTGGCATGAGTACACTTGAAGAGGCTTTCACTGGTAAGAAACCGGATGTTTCACACTTTAATATTTTTGGCTCATCTATTTATGTGCATGCGACCAAGGACATCAGGAAGAAGCTGGAGCAAACAACTGAGATTGGGAATTTTTTGGGGTACACTAAAACACCCCATAATTATCGTGTGTATTTTCCAAACATCAGAACGACTGTTGTGCGATGGGATATCAAATTTGATGAGGAGAAATCCATGCATTTGTCCCTTGAGAGGGAGCTAGAATTGCATGCAAAGGAGGAACTACTGGTTCCAAGGATGAGTCTCAAGATGTGGATCAGCCACATGAGGAGGTTCATGGAGTGGAGGAAAACACTCATGCAGAGTGTTGTGTAGGTTAATCTTTTCTGTGGATAGAGAATATCCCTCTAGCCCTAGGGTGGGTCTAGCAGCAAGAGGACATGCTAATGTGTTGGTTCCTAGTTAACGAATCAAACGAGTTGGATAGATTTTCCTACCTATGATCCAACGTGATCATTGTAGCTGCAGCGAAGGTCTCCCAATCCTTGTCTCGACACATCGTGATCCTTAAGAAATGGTATTCGAGTGCCTGCACAAAGATCAAAGGACAAAAGCAGCATACATGATAATAATTACATTCATAACTAGCTAATCAGTCAAGGAATATTAAACATATTGTGTAATATAAATCACATTGACGCAAGTCAGGAACCAAAACATCAGTCATGTATATATTAAGAGAAAGAAAGAGATTACAACCAGAGCCTTGACCTCACAGCCTCCTTCAATGGGTCTAGTCGAAGCACTTCTCAAACATTTTTCGGGGAATTTGGATGTGGTGAGGAAAAATACTAAGCTCTCTCTCGACAAGGGTCTCTCTCTCTACTCTATCTCACTAGCTATAGATTGTTTCAGCAAAATTTTCAATAATTCCTCTTCAGCTATTCAGCTAGCTTCATCAATGTGAGATAGGTTTATTTATATAGGGAGAGGAGGAGGTTGGGATCCCTCAAATGGTGGAAGGGAGGCCTTATCTTTTGGGAGGTTCCCTCAAAAGGTGGAAACAAGAGGCCAAAGGAAGGTGTTCATGGTTATGCAATCAAACAACCCAAGTTGACTCGCTCATGAAGTAGTTAGCATGGAAACTTCACTTCTATATTTAAAAAACATTCCAAAAAAAACTTGGCGTGGGAAGTTCACTGTGATAGAGCACCAAGGGGCGCGAGGCTCAATGTTAATTTCCTTCATCAGTGCGAGGGCATAATGGCCTACCAACGTTGTTACACAGTATTTTGTCACTGTCCCTGCAATCCCCAAATCGTACATTAGAGGGTCGTTTCTGTGACCAATAAAGTAGTGTCATGCTTTGCAAATACCATCCTTGTATCCCTTTTGATGAAAGCAACATTCTTCTTGTTGAAATTTCCCTAAGCAGAGCTGTAAAAATCCCTATTTTTACCTTGGCGCGAGTAGCCAGTTACACCCTTGCATCGACAGAGAAATTTAACACTAAGCCTGTGCCCCTTGGCGCTCTGTGCTAGTTAGATACCCATGCCAAGTTGTTTATGGAATTAAAAAAAAAAATATAGGCGGAGGTTCCATTCCAACCACCTTGGGGATGATTCATTGGGAGTGGTTGAACTGAAACAACCATGGACTCCTACCTTTAGTTAGTAGCTTCCACCTCCCTTGGAACTCTCCTAAAGGTTAGGACACCCTCCCACCTTTGCAGGGTTCCCAACCTCCTCCTTTTCCTCTATAAAAGAAGCTTTCTATTTTAGTAGAAGCTAGCTGAATAGTTGAAGAGCTGAATGGCTGAATAGCTAAACTGGGTGAACTATACTATAGCTAAACTACTAGAGGAGATAGAATAAGAAGGAATGTGTTAAGAGAGCTTGAGTCAAAGACTTTTGAGAGAGATTGAGTTTGAATTCCCTGAACAACATTTGAGATGTGCTTCACCTAAACCCCGTTGGAGGAGACTGTAACATCAAAGCATCGGTTGTACTCTTCCTTCTATTCATTTATATACATGACTACTGTTTGGTTCCACTATTGTGTTATGATGTTTATTTGATGTGATATGTTTAGCCCTATTTGACTGGCTAATAGTTGTGAGTGAAAATATTCTATTGTATGTTGTTCTTGTTCTTTGTCCAATGTGCAGGTATCTGAGTGCATCAGCAAACAGATTGTGATTTTCCAAGGTAGGAGTGAGAGGCCGCTACTCTTTCTGCAACGACGACAACGTTGGATTCAAGGTAGGTCAATATACTGTGTTTTTTTTTCATTCATTAACTAGGAAGCAACACTTTAGCATGTCATTTTGTTACTAGACCCATCCTAGGGCTAGAGGGATCGTCTCTATCCAAAGAGAGGATTTACCTTCATAACAAATTGGCGACTCCACTGGGGATCAATGTGAGTTTGTCGTGTCATCCTGTTGGGTCAGTTTCGATTATTGGTTTAATTATCTATCTTTTTCTGGTTTGTTTGTTGAGTTTCCATCCTTTGTTCAGCTCCAAAGTGTCAAGATTGACCTCTACTCATTAGGTTATGGTTTTCCCTCTTTTTCCCATAGGTATCCAGCTTGGCGTGGTTTTTTTCTAGACAGTCGCGCCAACCCCTGTAGGTTTTGGTTTGACCTCCTCAATGAGTATTTTAGTCATTTGTTCCTGCTTCTGCATTATTTTTTAGTGTGTTTAAGCCTTTCATACTGTGTTGACTACTGTAGACTTGTTTCCTTCAGTCGTTTGTCCATTTTCTTGTCGATGTCATTTAATACCTTAGGGTTTCTAAGTGTTCTTGCACACCGAGCCTTCTGTTCGCAAACAAGTCTCTTTGATTGTTATCAGTCTTGTTTCAGGTCATTAAACTGATTTTTTCTTGATCCTTTTGTTTTGTTGATTGAATGGTCTTTTCGTTTTTTGATTAGTCCTTCTTCTTCAATACTTTGAGCATCGATTACTTTTCTTGTTTGGGTCGCTTTGGGAAACTCTCTTTTCTGCTTGAAAGTTTGCTCCATTAGCTTGTATGTTTTTGTGTCTATTTTTTTTAGGTTGAGTCATTCAATTTTGAAACCTTACATTCGCAAATTTCAAACTATTATTTGTTTTTTTTCCATTGAATTAATACATTGTGTGCTTTATTTCATTGAAAAAATCAAAAAATATCTTTGCATTTGTTTATTATATCGAAAGTGAAACGTTCCTTTACATAACTAGCATTTTTCAATCTAGGAAGGAATTTCATTTTCAATTTATTGCATTAAGGGCATTAGAATTTTCTTCGCATATTTTCCTTGCTTGCTTTTTTGAAATATTTCGATCCTTCTTATAACTAGCATTCATCGAATTGAAATGATGTTCATTTTCATATAGCTTGCATTTAGGAAATTGAGCTCCAAAATTCGATAGGGCCTAGAAATTGAAACCTAATTCAAGATTAACTTTAAAATTTACTCAATGAACCTAAGGCAACATTGAAACCTAACGCAATATTTCTAGTGGTCTAGGCTAGAGACGTGTTCCGGCATCTTAAAACCTAGTAGCTTTCCTTCGCTTGTTGGCTTCAGACAATGCTAGTACGAACTTGTGCTCCCCGTACTTTCGCGTATATAACGGGAGACACCTCTAGGTTGCAATATTGTTATCCTTAGGAAGCCGAGTCTATCGCCCTGTAACCGTGATACACCAAACACAACATTCGGGGAGACTACCTGCACGTACATCAAGTCCTTGGTCATTTTTGTTTCATTTGATCACCAAGGTGTATATGGAAGTTCACGGAAACCTGGTACACCCTCTTGCTTAGAATTCATGAGAAGTCATTTCAATATTTTCATGACTCTTTAAACAAGAGAAGAGATCATCGAGCACTTCTCCTTTCACACTCGTTTCAAATTGAAAGTGAATAGAGTCATATTTTTCCTGTTTCTCAACTCTTAAAACATGAAACAAGGAATTTTGGTTTCAGTGTTAGAAAATTAATCACCTACGATCACATGCCCATTAAAAGTGTGTTACTTGGTCTGATTTATTTCCTTGGTTCTTGATTTTTTCACCTTCAATTTGTTATCTATTTTCCTTCCTATTCTGATATACAATCAAAGTGGCGGAACATCCAGTTTTGTCGTCCTCACTTCCTCGTCATGATTGTTCTTTTTCGGATGTTTCTTTCGAAACCCCTCATTACACTAGGTCTGTCGAGTTCTCGCAACCTATTCTTCCATCTATCCAACCCCTTGCTACTCGATCTCCACTTGACGAGCCAGTTGAATTTCATTGGCCTCCTTCAAGTGCTTGGTCTGGTTTTGGGGAATAAGGAGAGTTTCCTCCTCTTACATTTGGATCACCTTTTGTTGCTGCTGCGGTACCTCCTAGTCCCCGTAGTATTTTCAAAGATCTTACATTGGACTCAGATATGGATTCCTCTAGTTCTGTTGGTAGTGAAGGAATGCATGTTTCCACATGAGAATATCAACTCTTTCTTGAAGATCTTTCTTGTGCCTCCACCCAACCTTCACCACCGTCAATCTCACTTCCACTTGGATATAGGTCTTTAAGTTAGATTATGTCTAGCGTTGCCTCCATTGTGCAATCCAGTATAGTAACTTCTCCTCTGAGTTTATTCCTACCTTCGTTGGGGCTATCACCTTCGACTCCTGGTTCATCAGTTACTGTCACATCTGTTCCAATTCAACCAATAGTTTGTGTGGCTTCTTGCTTAGTTTTCACTACTCCTATGATTCCTGTCTATTTTCCTCCTATTGATTCTTATCAGGCTATTTATGATCCTTATCAGATTGTTACTCATCTCGGACCTACTCTACATGCACAACCCTTTGGCTTACAAGGAAAACCCTCTCAGGGACAACCTTTAGCACAGCAAGGCCCTGCTTCTGGTCCACAGGGACAACCATACAGTCCACAAGGCCAAGCTTTACAAGGAAAACCCTCTGATCTCTCGAGTCAATCATTAAATCAACCCGAATCATCTTTTGGTCCTGGGGGGCAAAATTATCTATTACAGGGACAACCTGTTGCACCTCAATCACAACTGCACGTTCAGTATGGCCCAAATATTGTGCAACCAAGACAACCCTGTGGTCCTTCTCCAGGTCAACTTGGTCATCAGGGACAATCTAGTCTGTCGCAACCATCAAGCCAACCTTTGCCACAAAGTCAACCTGGTGGCCCTCAATAACCATTTCAATAGTTGGTTCAACCAGCTCAGCAGCCATTGCAACCTGCCCACCAACAAATTCCTTCGTTTCCGCAGCCGGTTTTACCTATTTACCCTGCTGAGTATCCTGCTCAACCTGCTCTGCAAGGTCAACCTGCGTAACTGCAGGGCGCTTATTACCCTCAAGCTTCATATCAACCAGTATATAGCGCGCCCCAAATTCCTTACCCTCAAAATCAACCTGTGTATCAACAACTTCAAAGTCATACTTACATTCCACACCAGAATCCTTATGCTACTCAACAAGGACCTCAGTGGTCTACTTCGACTCAATATCCTGGTCCTTAATCCCAATATCAACTGACTTATCTTGTTTTTAATCCCTTGAGCTGAATTCTTTGGGACAAAATCCCGCTCAGATTGGGTGGAATGTACACACAGGTCCTTATCAAAGACCTCCAATGAATTTTGACTCTCAATTATCATTTCTTGCTACATTGGAATTATCCGATGTGTCGAAGTTGACAAATGATCCTATTCTTCACAATCGATATTGGCCTATGGTTCTGACCAATATTCCTAGTGATTGTCCTAAATTTGAAGGTAAACCTGGTGAAGACCCCCAAATGCATGTTATGACTTACCACTTGTGGTGTTCTTCTAACTCTTGGGTTGATGATTCTATTCGTCTCCGTCTTTTCCAACGAAATCTTACTGGTGCCGCTACAAAGTGGTACATTGAGCTGTCTTGTGGAGTTTTCCAAGATTTCAATTCTTTGGCCATGATATTCCTTATACATTTTCAGTTACTGATCCATTATGAGACCAGGATGCATCTCCTCACTTCATTGAAATAGGAACGAGCTACTCATATCTCGGATCATATTCATGAGTGGCAATGTCGTCGTCACATGATCAAATTTGAAATACCTGGTCATCTTCTGACTCATTGGTTCACTACCTCCTTTTTTAATCAAATTTCCAAAGACATAGCTATGGGGGCATGTGTAATCGAGGAACACGCCATTTCCTACGCCCAGTACCTTGATCTTGTGTATTCTTAGTCTGGTGCATTATATGATTTCTTGCCTGATGCTCCCCGACTTGGAACTTCTAAACCACCAATGACTCCATCCATTGATGGTATTATTGGTTCCATATAGCAAACTTCTCAAAAGTCTCCTTCTTCTAACTCTGGGAAGCAAAAATCTACTTCTTCTAATAATGTAGCTTCTTAGTCAACTTCAAATTCTGGCACACCTGTAGAAGTGAATGATGTTCAGGCCAATCCTACAGACAACACTTCCAAAGGTAAGAAGAAGGGTAAAGGTAAGGTCAAAGCCGATACCCCAAAACAGGATTCTCTAAAACCTCGTTCTGTTGATAGTTCTCAATGTAAACTGAAGTATCCTTGTTTAATTTTTGATGATGAGAACTTCACCATGGACTGTCCCCGACAGTCTGAAGTGAGTCAATTTCTCAAAGGAACCCAAGGAGCTCCGGCCATTCTTAAAGAACCTTTCCCTCAGCAGAACAAGATGGTAGAGCACCCTCATTCCTCTGCTCCATCTGGTTTGCAAGTGTTCATGATGAACGGTTCTGCATCCATTTCTATTGCTACTCAATCGAAAGATTATTCTAGTTTGCGTCAGGCGGTGGGGAAAGAAATCACTGATGGTCCTCCTCCTCCACCTGTTTCTGGCTCTCTTGAGATTGAACGACCTAACGCCGAATTCTTTGTTTGACCACCTTCTAAAGGTGTACTTCGTAAGTCTTCATACAATTCTAACGCCCATGCTACTTAGCATTACAGTATTGTTGAAAATTTGGCTCAGGCACCATCCGCAATGTCTACATTAGAAGTACTTCATAGTTTTCCATCACAACGGAAGGCTTTGCTATTTGTGATAGGTGGGATCAATCCTACCAACACTAGCCTTCTTGCTTTCGATTTAGAGAATTTCGTCCCGTGACTCCCACACCAAATTTCACTCATCATTCAAGTTGGTATTAATGGTTTGAATATTCACCGGGCCATCGTAGACGAGGGTGCATCCACCTGTGTTATTTCATCTACTTGTTGGAAAGCCATTGGTTTCTAGCTCTCACTTTGTCCCCCAATGCCCTTGAAGCATTTAATGGAAGAGAGTCCAAACCTCTTAGTGTTCTCGCCAGTTTACCGATCACATTAGAAGGGAAGATAGTCAATGTCAAGGTTGAAGTCATTGATGCAAAACTCAATTATAATCTTCTCCTCAAACGTAGTTGGACTCATGCAATGCTATGTGTTCCGTCCACTCTCTTTCGTTTTTTGAAATTTCCACACGAGGGAAAGATTATCACTGTCAATCAATTGTACTTTTTCACTTCTTCTTCCGAGAACAACATTCTGTATGTGGATAAGATCCCTACTCCTTATGAGAGCGTAGGGCCAGGCATTTTTAAGGATCTTTCCCTCATGGGTGTTTTCCCTCTTCCACCACCAAATGTTGTTCAGGTCAACATGATTTCTCGAATCGATGACCCCTGGGTTATCCCTTCTCCTGACCAGATCGATTCATCTAGAGATTCGATGCCATTGAGTCTGATTGAAATTTACTATTATGAACTCATCGCTGCATCGGACACTCTGTCCTTTGATCCTGCTCCTTTGAGCGTGACTCTTGACATATATTCTCAATCCCCTTGGCTTGGTGATTTTGATTCACCGAATCCTTTGAAAGAAGTGTTTCCTTCCGATGAGGCCATCGTGGAAACCCTATCTCTCGACAATCTACCATGGGATGATGGTCATCATCGTTCCTCATTTCTACCAAGCCTCGGGGCCATGTCTACTTGTCTTGAGTGTTGATTCTCAGTTTCCTTCTCCTCCGCTTCAAACACCTATTCAATTCCATGAAGTTTTCTCAGAAGGTAACTTGAGTAACATTACTCATAAAATTTCTATCGACATTTCCATTAAACGAAGAATCGTCGAGAACATCCGTATTGGGGTTACTTGTTCTTCTGATGAAGTACAGTTTATACTAGCCTTTTTCATGAATTCTATGATGTCTTCGCATGGTCCTATGAATAAATGCCTGGTATTGATCCTAGCATTGTGGTACATGAAATCCATACTTACCCCGATTCGAAACCTATTCGTCAACGTCTTCGTCCAGTGCATCCTAGGAAAGATATTGCCATTAAAGCCGAAGTGGAAAAGCTTCTCAAAGATGGTTTCATTTATCCGATTCCATTGATAGATTGGGTCTCTAATAATTTTCTTGTAGATAAGAAATAGGGCACTATTCGTGTCTGTGTTGACTATCATGATATCAATTGAGCTTTTCCTAAGGATAATTATCCTACTCCCTTCATCGATCAAATCATTGAAGATCGTGCCGAGAGTGAGATTTTTTCCCTTATGGACGGTTTCTCAGGTTATAATCAGATCATCATTCTCCTAAATGATCAACACAAGACTTCCTTCATCTGTCCTTGGGGTACCTTTTCATATAAGAAGCTTCCTTTTGGTTTGAAGAACGTTGGCGCCACATTTCAGCGCGCGATGTCTTGTGCCTTTCATGATATTCGCCACATCGCTCAACCTTATCTGGATGACCTTCCAACTCATTCATCTAAGCGTAGGGACCATCCTGACCATCTTCGTCAGATTTTTCTTTGTTGTAGACACTATAAAATTCGGCTTAATCTGCATAAGTGTGTCTTCTATGTCGATTCTGGTAGACTCTTAGGGTTTATCGTTTCCAAAGACATGATTCACTTGGATCCTCTCAAGGTTGAGGCTATTATAAATCTGACCTCTCCTTCCTCATTGCCTTAGTTGCAGAGTTTATAAGGGAAAGCTAATTTTCTACGCCGTTTTATACCTAACTATGTCGAAGTCACTAAAGGATTCAAACGATTGCTAAAGCAAGGCGTTCCTTTTTACTGGGATGAGATTGCTCAAAAATATTTTGATGCATTGAAAACATTGTTGGTCAATGCTCCTCTCATTCGCCCACCAAATTATCATCGTGATTTTTCCTTTTATTTAGTTGTCGCTTTCATCACGATTGCTATGGTTTTGGTACAAGACGATGATGACGATCATGAGCATGTTATTTATTACTTATCTTGTAACCTTTTCGACCTTGAAACGTGTTATGCCCATGTCAAGAAGTTAGCATTGGCTATTTTTCAAGCTGTTCAACATTTTCTTCATTATATTCTTTTACGTACAGTGATGGTGATTTATGAATGCAACCCCATGACCTACATATTGTCTCAACAATTGCTGGGGGGAAAATACTCAAAGTGGATTGTCATCCTCCAAGATTTTGATTTGGATTTACTGCTGCCAAGTCTAAGAAATCATTGGTCTTTTCTGATTTACTTTGTTCTCTCCCTTTCAACTCCACTCCTTCTCATTCTGAGGAATTCATTCCAGATGATTCATTTTTCTTAATTAGCACCCTCGATCCTTGGTATGGTGATATAATCATATATCTCCATAATTCATCTTTTATATTTGAGTTGACGAAGGATGCCCACCGATGCATCCACCATCAATCGCAACCTTATCATATAGTTGGAGATACTCTCTATCATGTTGGAGTCGATTCCATTCTCCGATGATGTTTGACTCTCTAGGAAGCTGAGAAAGCTATGAATGATTTTCACAGTGGTGCCTATGGCGGTCACGTGTCTGATTATGCTACTAAATAGAATATTCTTTGTCTTGGTTATTTTTGGCCTTCTATTTTCAAAGACTATATTGTCGCAGTTCGTAAATGCCATGATTGCTAGATTTATCAACGCAATTTGCGTGCGCCACCCATTCCCCTTCATCCTGTCATTACCTGGGGCATCAATTTTATGACGTGTAACCATCACTCGGCCAGGGGGCATGATTATATTATCGTAGTCGTGGACTACTTCACCAGATGGGCCGAAGCAATGCCTACACTTGCCGCTGATGGTAAGACAGCTTCTCAGTTCATATTCAATCACATTATTGCTAGGTTTGGGGTCCCTCAAGCCATCGTTACCGATCATGGTTCCAATTTTCGGCATTATATGGTGGTGGAGTTGACTTCTAAGTTAGGTTTGTGTCACGACAGGTCAACGCTGTACTACCCTCAAACCAATGGCCAGGTTGAAGCTGTGAATAAAGTTATTTTTGTGATGCTTCAATGTACGATTGGGATCCACAAATCAAATGGGCATCTCATGTTATTTTCATCTCTTTGGGCATACCGAAACTTAGTTAAGAATGGCACCGAGTTCACTCCTTTCCAGTTGGTTTATGGCCTGGATGCTACTCTCCCGATTGAATGTGAAATACCTTCGCTCAAGTTGGATGTTGAAATACTGCCGAACACTTCGCTAGAAGAAGAGCATCTCCTTTATTTAGAAAGGTTGGATGAAACCCACCACTTTGTTGCTCTCATTATTGAAGCACAAAAAAAGTAGGTCAAAGCTCATTTTGATCAATCAGTATCCCCTCGTTCTTTCGTTGAAGGAGATCTCGTCCTCTTGTATGACCAAGATCATGATAAGATGGGGGCAGGAAAATTTCAACCTATGTGGCATGGGCCTTACATCGTTAAACGTGTGTTGAAAAATGGGGCCTATGAGCTAATTGCATATGAAGATCATCCTCTTGAACAACCGAGAAATGGGTTGTATCTCAAAAAATATTATGCATGAGTCATTCATCTGTAATAGGTGTACATAGATGTTGTTTTCATTTTTGTACATGTTTTTTTGTTTGGTGTGCTTTGTGAGCATTTTCCTGCTTATTGAGTCTTGCTTATTGTGCAGATGTCTATTACCCCTTATGTTGGTTTCGCGGATGGTGCTTCCCGCAGTACCAGGAATTTGTCTTCGGTAGCCTGGGTAATTTATGATCCTGCTGGTGAGTTGATATATCTGCAAGGTATTTGTCTAGGAAGAACTAAAAAAAATGTCGTTGAATATAGCGCTGTCATTGAGCTATTAACTGAGGTGATCAACCTTGGCATACACGCATTTCTTGTGAAACTAGATTCACAGCTTGTCGTTCTGCAACTCAATAATCATTATTTAGTTATAAATTTGCACATTCTGAGATTGTATTTACGTATTCATTTGTTGGAAAGACATTTTGATTTTATTACCTATCAACATATTCCTAGACAAATGAACACATTAACTGATACAATGGCTAACATTGTATTAGATATACATTTGCATAATTTGTAAAAACATCATCATATGTAAAAGATCCATGTAGGGAAATAGATGTATAAATATAAATATCGCACGTTTGCAATCGTGTGCATCATAAATTTAAAAAATATATGTATGTTTCTGTTACATCTCGATACATCATGTCTCTCAAATATGCAGATAAAATAAAACCTAGGTGTCTAATCTGCATGGTGCTCGTGATAACATGTCACTACCCGTAATAGCCACCTGAACAAGCAGTGAATTCGGTTGGGCACCCCTACAATATGTCTCTAGTAGGCCCGAGGAACATCATCAAAACATGCATAATCCGGGACTCCTCGTGTGATCCCCTCCAGGTTGTGCACTATATCATCTTCCTCGCTGCCCTCGCCTTGAGGGTTGAAATTGCGAGGGATTCGCCTTGTTATCGGTGACATGCTGACAGGTCTTTCTGGGCCAACTTCTGCAATTACATGGATTTAATTTCAGAACATTCATCAATAAAAAAAATCATAATACTCTTAAAACTTAAAAAATGAGTCTCACCCAAATCTTCATCCCAATATTCTCCTTGCGGGAGTGGGAGGTCAGGATCATCAGTGAAATATGTACCCAAGTAGGGCCAGTCCTCCACGACAATCAGTTGTCGATAGAGCCAATCAAAAAAATCTGGTCAGCAGGACATCTGTTGACCGCCCCCTGCCCTTGGCATCAAAGCTACCCATCGAGCCATCCGTGATTCTCTCACTAGTGGTGTTGGGACTATAACATCTTGTCACTGAAAAATGGGTAGTTGTTCCAAGAAGAATGATACCAAAATAGATCCATAACCAAATTGTTTCAGTTTGGTCTTCTTGCATTTTGTTAGTTGGCGCTTCATGTTTATCATCAATGCCTCTGCCCAGTTGTAGATGGTCAGTGACATGCATTCTACAGCAAGAAGCAACGGCATCTTTGTTGCTTCATGTGGTGATTCTGACCCCGTAGCTCGGGTGATGGTATGTAGCACCACTCGTAGTGTCAAATCTGGAATATTTTGAATGTCAACTTTCCTACTAACTAATCCCTTCCATGCTCCTAGACATACCCTGTCTATCACCATGGTCATGTTTTCCATGCAAGGCTGGGTGCCGGTTAGGATTTTTGCTGCTCCTCTCCATGATAATCCTGTGATGAAATACATGTCAGAGACATCAATCTCAAGTTCTTGATCCCGAAGGATGAACTTCTCTTGATTTTCGTCCCATATGCTGACTAGATACTGCAATAACTCTTGTTGGGCTCAGAGACATGGCGTTAGAAATAATTTTTTCAGACCACAGTTTCTGAGAGCTTCCATGACTCCCTCATTTTCCATGGCCAGCTCTTCTTCTTCACTATGTTCCCGTTCCTTCCATTCAATGACCATTTTTCTTCTTTTTGCCTACAAACACATTCATATAAGTGGTATTAGTCAATTTTGAACCTTAAATTTGAAAATAATTGGGGTATTTGATCAGCATTTTATCTAGAAATAGTTTGCGCCGTTGGCGCGATTGTTTCCAAATATTTGCGCCAATGGGTGTGCCCTAATGTAAAAAATTAGACGATTGGCGCGACTCCGTGCCCAAAACTCGCGCCAACCGCCAAGCCCTATTTTTTTCATTTCCTTCACCAAAATTCGAAATTGAACATTGCAGGTAGCAAGAAATGACTCAAAATGACAAGAGGGATCTCGGATCTTACCTAGAGTTTACGGATTTGTGATTGGTCTGTTGGATTGGTTGCTATCATTACCACAAGATTACACAGTGAAATGGGTAACTATTGCTCCACGAAAGGTAAAAAGTGAAAAGAAATTATTTTTACCATATTTGGCATTTTATAAAGTTTTTACAACCCTAATTAGGTTTTAAGACTTTTTTTTTATTATTTTATATTATTTTCGAGAAATAGGTTTTACACATGTCTCTTGTGTAGCAACAGTTTTTTCATACGAAAATGATGCAGTAATGAGTTATATTTTATACTTTTTTGGACTCGGTAAAAACACGAAAAAGTCCCTATTGGATTCATCTTTTAGCTCTTTTCTAACTCTCTAAAATTGAAAAGATTGTTGAGATTCTTGTCTTTTTGAACTTGTTAAATGGCTGCGAAACGATATCTACCCAGTATACATTTGACCCTTTTTCGGGCTGGAATAAATTATGTACGAAAAAGGAATACCTTAGCGTATCGCGACTAAGAGGTTCTCTCAGACACAGTTTTCTACCTTTCAGATCTATGAGACTACCTATGAAAAGGGATTATGGAGTTTTCTTTTCTGCCTTCTTTTCAAACTCTCTAAACATGAAAAGATGTCGAGTTCTTCCTTTGTCAGACTTGTTAAACCTGATGACATCGGACTTCGTCATCATGACGTTATTCGAGTTCCTCCTTCCTAGGGCTCGTAAAATGTACTAGGTTGGATTTTTCCGAAGGACAAACTAATAGTGCAAGCATATGATATCCCCTTCAAGCTTGTTTTAAAAAATAATTGGGGTACTCGCCAGAAATGGTGGGGAAAAATGGAACCAAGTTTTAGTAATGTTGGCAGTATGTCGCTCTTGAACATGGCACTTGTCTGCATTCATGTCGAGTTAGGGACATCTCATTTCATCATTTTTGCCTCCATGGGTTTGGGTAATCTCTTTTGACCTCTCATCTTCTCTTTTCCATGTCATCATGACTTCAGATCCTTTGATGTCAAATATTTCCAAATCTAATGTCGTGATGTTAATATGTTCAAGAGAATTTTTCCTCTCCAGTTGTTAACCTTCCTCTGATCTTCTGTTGGTCCTGATCCACTTTCATCATGTTCCTCTGTCTCGTGTCGATGATGTGGGAAACATTATGGCCCTCCTTCGACCAGGTCACTTCCTGTCGACTTCAGCTCATTATCTAGGAATTTTATCTAGAGACTCCCTTCTGGTACCTTGGAGCCTGCATGCCTCAATGGCGGGTTTTTCACATTCGACGCAAGGTTCACATCATTGACTTTCGATCGAGTGATTCTGCGGATGTTCAAATTTAGCTCATTGTTCAAATTCTATAGAGTATACCTATTGTACCTTGAGGGACATCGTCATCATTAGTGGTTTCTCTCACGTCTGTTAACAAATTTTATCATTGGTTGGTAATCAGACGATTTTCCTGCATGTTCAACTTCAACTCATAAATTCACATGCTCAAAATTGTACTTGTTCGAGTCGGGATGAAGTGCAAGACCCTGGGTTTTGTCTGGTAAACTCTAGGTTGTAGATCTTTTGTGTATTATTATGACCTATTACATGACTCTCTTAATTGGATGGCTGCGACCATACCTGAGTTTATTTATTTGATCCTTCCTGCTGGATGGCTGTGTCCATACCTCGGATCTCAGTTTTTTGTATATACTCTATTATGGATGGTTGCGCCCATGCCACATGATTCATGTATTACAGATATCAGTTGTATTTGTAATTGCAGGTCTTCTGACAATGATGTTTGGTTCGAACGCATTCTCATAAAGCATTTCACCCCTCCCTCTCTCTCTCGGACTTAATGCTTTAGGGGCATCTGTTACTCCACATTTTGTCACTTTCCCTGCAATCCCCAACTCGTACATTGGAGGGTTGTTTCTATGACCAATAAATTAGTTTCATGCTTTTCAAATACCATCCTTGTATCCCTTTTTATGAAAGCAACATTCTTCTTGTTGACATTTCCCTAAGCAGAGCTGTAAAAATCCTTATTTTTACCTTGGAACGAGTAGCCAGTTACACCCTCACGCCGACAGAGAAATTTAACATTGAGCCCATGCCCCTTGGTGCTCTGTGCCAGTTAGACACTCGCACCAAGATGTTTATGGAATGTTTTTTAAAAATAGAGGTGGAGGTTCCATTCCAACCACCTTGGGGATGAGTCATTGGGAGTGGTTGAACTTAAACAACCACTAAATCCTTCCTTTAGTTAGTATTTTCCACCTCCCTTGGAACTCTCCTAAAGGTTAGGACTCCCTCCCACCTTTGTATGGATCCCAAACTCCTCCTTTTCCTCTATAAAAGAAACTATCTCTTTTAATAGAAGCTAGCTGAATAGTTGAAGAGCTAAACGGCTGAATAACTGAACTGGGTCAACTATACTATAGCTAAACTGCTGGAGGGGATAGAATAAGAAGGATTTTGTTAAGAGAGCTTGAGTCAAAGACTTCTGAGAGAGCTTGATTATGAATTCCCTGACCAACATTTGAGACGCACTTCACTCGAACCCCGCTGGAGGAGACTGCAACATCAAAGCATCAGTTGTACTCTTCCTTCTATTCATTTATATACATGACTATTGTCTGGTTCCACTATTTTGTTATGATGTTTATTTGATGTGATATGTTGAGCCGTCTTTGATTGGCTAATAGTTGTGAGTGAAACTATTCTGTCATATGTTGTTCTTGTTCTTTGTCCAATGTGCAGGTATCCGAGCGCACCGGTGAACGGATTGTGATTTGCCAAGGCAGGAGCGAGAGGTCGCTACTCTTTCTGCAATGATGACAGCATTGGATTTAAGGTAGGTCAATCTATCGTGTTTTTTTTTCATTAATTAACTAGGAAGCAACACTTTAGCATGTCCTTTTATTACTAGACCCACCCTAGGGCTAGAGGGATCGTCTCTGTCCGCAGAGAGGATTTACCTTCATAACAAGCACCAACCCAAAATCATGTGTTTTTGGTGGTCTACTCAAGGAAAATTCAACAGAGGAAACATTATCCTAATGGCAAGGGATGTAATGATATTCTTTGCAAGTCATGACACTTCATATAAATCATAGAAATGGTCCTCCAATGTACAGGATGGGGATTTCAAGGACGATGAAAAAATGTTGTGTAACAGATGCCCCAAAAATCATGAGGTCGAAGAGAGAGGGAGGGGTGAGATTCTTTACGAGAACACATTCGAACCAAACACCGCTATCAGAATACCTACAAGTACAAATACAACTGATATCTCTGATAGATGAACATGTGGCATGGGCACAACCATCCATAATAGAGTACATAAAATCTGAGATCCAAGGTATGGACGTAGCCATCCAGCAATAAGGATCAAAAAATAGACTCAGGTATGGTCGCAACCATCCAATCAAAAGAGTCATGCATACAATCATGATAAACCAAAATATCCCACAACCTAGATCTTATCATTCAAAACCCAGGGTCTTGCGCTCCACCTCGGTCCGAAAAAGTACAAATTCAAGCATGTGAATATGTGATTTGAAGTTGAACATGCAAGAAAGTCACCTGATTACTAGCCAATGATGAAAGTTTTTAACAGGCATGAGAGAAACCACCAATAATGACAATGGTTCTAAAGGTACAACAAGTACAATCCATAGAATTTGAACACTGATTTGGTGTCGAACACCCACAGAATCACTCGATTAAAGGCCAATGATGTGGACCTCTTGTCGAATGCGAAAGAACTTTCCATTGAGGCATGCAAGCTTCAAGGTACTGAAAGGGAGTCTCTAGATCAACTTCTTGGATAATGAGCTGAAGTCGACAGGAAGTGACCCATTCGAAGGAGGGCCATAATTTTTCCCACGTCATCAATATGATACAAAGGAAAATCATGATAGTGAATCAGGAGTAAACAAAGGATCAGAGGGAGGTTGAAAACTGCAATCATAAACTTCTCTTTAACATATCAACGACACGACTCTGGATTTGGCAGTGTTTGACATCAAGGGATTTGAGGTCATGATGATGTGGCAAAGAGTATATGAGAGGTAAAAAGATATTACCCAAACCCATGGAGGTAAAAATGACGAAATGAGATGTCCCCAACTTGACACGAATGCAGATGAGTGTCATGTTCAAGAGTGACATATTTCCGACACAACTGAGAATCGGTTCTATTTTCCCCCACCATTGCTGGCAAGTACCCCAATTATTTTTAGAAAACAAGCTTGAAGTGGATAGCATATGCTTTTCATGTAAGTTTGTCCTTCGGAAAAATCCATCCTAGTACATTTTACGAGCCTTAGGAAGGAGGAACTCGGTTACGTCATGGTAACGATTTCCGATGTCATTTAGATTTTAAAGATTCTAGCAAAAGAAGAACTCGACATATTTTCATGTTTAGAGAGTTTGAAAATAAGTGGAAAAGAAAACTCCAACAGGTTCCTTTTCGTAGGTAGTCTCATAGATCCAAAAAGGTAGAAAACTATGTCTGAGAGAACCTCTTAGTCACGATAGGCTAAGGTATTCCTTTTTCGTAAATAATCCATCTCAGCCAAAAAAATGGGTAAACTTATACTGGGTAGATGATGTTTCAAAGTCTTTAACGAGTTCAAAATGACAAGAATCTCAACAATCTTTTCAATTTTTGAGAGTCAGAAAAGAGCTAAAAGTTGACTCATCCTGAAGAAACGAGTGCTATTAAGGGTAGCAACTGGTTCCAGTGATGGTGGAACTGATCAGAACAAGTAAAGATCAAGAATTTGGTTAACAAGACCACTCATTGCAGATGTTCCTCAGGAATGGGTAAAACAATCCAGTGAAGGCGTATGACCGGCCAAGCAGATGGTAACGATGGAATGAGAAAAACAAGGGTCATATGGAAAAACAGGCTGATAAAATGGAAATCATGAGAGGTAAAATGAGAATGGTTTCATTTTTACGCAAGATTGGAACGGAAACAAACTATGCTTGAAATGTTTGCATGCCCCCAGCATGGTGGCTTAATTCGAGGTACATACCCCCCAGCTTTATGGCATTCACTTGAGTAGACTACTGGTTACTAACAGGTGGATGGAATGAAGGTTCAATTATGATATCAAGAGAAAGACTCGACTGGGATTTTACGAGATCTAAACAAAATCTCGAATTGAAAAGGGAACATGTTTCATTGTTTAACTAGGTTGACACAGTAAAACAACTATCCTCATGAGAACTTGTTTCATTTTTTAAGGAGCTTGACACAAGAAAATGAAATCTACTTTGTAGAGCTTGTTTCATTTTTTTAAGGAGCTTGACACAAGAAAATGAACTCTACTCCAAAGAGGTTGTTTCATTTTTTAAGGAGCTTGACACAAGAAAATGAACTGTGCTCTGAAGGTCTTGTTTCAATTTTTAAGGAGCTTGACACAAGAAAACAAACTCTGCTCTAAAGACCTATCATGTCGAATAAGAAGTCATGACTTCCTAGAAGGTCTCATCTAATGGGAGAAAAACATCTTGGAAATCGCGATCAAATGCCCCTAGTAGATGGTACTCGACGGCACAATCACTGGATGAGGGAAATGAACAAGTGGCCACTTAATTAACCCGTGGCAGGGAAGATACAACTGGCGGATAAAGATTCAATAGAGACGATGTGGGGCTAGCTGCCACCTTTGGACCAAATAATGAAAGTTGATCAATGGTCACGATCCGACCTTCATGTGGAAAACAGATCAAATGAAAGAGGGAGGAGACAAGTGCACCCATGGCATAAGCATAGTCGCAACCCAAGAGTAAATTGAAATCCAAGTGGCCTTGAACCACCATCACATCTATATAGACGGTTTTCTCTCCCAAACTAATAGGCCACTTGGGAAGGACCCCTAACGGTTGACTGGTTCCTCTGTTAAAGGCCGACAGATTCTAGGTAATAGGCGCAAACGGTGGAGAAATGAAAGCTTGCCAAGTATTTGAAGATAGAATACTAACGGACACACCTTCATGTATAATCATGCTAGGTATTACCATATCGAAGGCCTGTACCGCGATCTCAAAGGGCACAAAAGAAGGAAGGTGGTATCCTGCAAATTGACTCCAATCAAAGGAAGTGACCAAACTACTTGGAGGGGGTACCATCAAACTTATATGGTCATCCCTTGGTGTTATTAGAACAAGAGAAGGATCTTCCTGGACCATAGACATGGTAGCAGGAAGAGAAACTTCTTGAGTGACAGGGACGGGAGGATATTTCTCCAAGTTCGAGGAATCTGAAGAAACAAGAAGAACATGAAGGGGATGAGATCCACTCTCGACAAAAAAAACCTGATGAACCATAGGCAGAATCAGATCGACTGATTCCATGACCAATGGTTGGTTGGGAACGGATTCTTGAGTTTGAATTTCTGAGGGAATTGGATCAACCAAGTATGAATCTTGAATGATCATTGAATCACCTAGTAGAGGACTCAAAGAAAGCTTCTGGTAACCAACCAGAAGTCAGGGTGCAAAAATAGTAAGGTTGTCCAACACTCTCGTAGCTTCATCCATGTACAGAAAAAGGTGAATCGGATGATTCCCTTCACACAACTTACAGGGATTGGTAATCTTACCCTATTTCTTATGAGTTTTATCAGGGCTAGTCAAAGACTTGCCACCAATATGACTTTCAGAAGCCAAAGGCAATGGCGGACGACCATTGGACCATGCTTCAAGTATCTTGGGAATGCCAAGGCAGTCTCGAAGAAGATGGTCACCTTTGCACAACATGCAAGGGAATTTTACTTTCCATGGAAGGTTGGATGGTTTATCAATAGAGGGTATTTGAGGCGCAATAGCCATAGAGTTTTCCTCTCTCTTATGTGAATTATTCTTTTTCATCATCTTCTTCTTCTTCTTAGCCACCGGGTTACTAGAATCCATACTTTCACCAAGCGAAGTAGAAGATGAGGACGAAGAAATAGGCGAAGAAGGGGAGAGGTCCACCTTAGAATAAACATTATTTTTTTTAGGTGGAGGGGATGGTTGTACAAAGGCTGAAATACTCGAGACCACAGAGGTCGAGAATAACCAAACATGCAAACCAACAGTTAACCCATGAAGGGATAATGTCACCATATAAGGAGCACCAACATTCCCAAAAGTAGGAAAAGGACCAGGATTCCCTTTGGAGGAGATTCCTTGGTTGGTAAACTCTAGAAATGTTGCCATTGGAAACAACCCTAAAACACTAAGGAAGATAACTTTAACCAGGAATATTTCGTGGGCAGTTAATATTTTTAAGACATTGAAACAAAACTCTGTTGTTTCATATTTTAAGAGTTGAGAAACAGGAAAAAGGTGACTCTATCACTTTCAGGTTGAAACGAACATGAAAGGACAAGAGATCGATGATATTTTCACTTTTTAGAGAGTCACGAAAATATCAAAATGACTACTCAGCTAATCTAAGCAGGAAGGTGTACCAAGTTTCCGTGAATTGACATATACACCTTGGTGATCAAATGAAAGAGAAATGACCAAGGACTTGACGTACATGTAGGTAGTCTCCCTAAATGTTGTGTTCAATGTATCATGGTTACAGGGTGGCAGACTCGGCTTCCTATGGATAAAGGATTTGAACCTATGAGGGTCTCCCTTTATATACGTCGTGGTACGTGGAGCACAAGTCCGTACTAGCGCTGTCTAAAGCCAGGTGGCGAATGACACCTACTAGGTTTAACGATGCTATAACATGTCACTAGCATATACCTCTAAAATATTTACGTTAGGTTCCAATGCTTCCTTAGATTGATTAAATTTATTTTAAGGTTGATCTTGAATTAATGTTTCAGTTTCAAAGCCCTACCGAATGTGATCTCGAATTTCTAAATGCACACTACATGAAAAAGAACACGATTTATGTTCGATGAATGCTAATTAAGAGAAGGATAGAGATATTTTAACAGAGTAGCAATCAATGAAAACACAAGAAGAATTTATCTAATCCATCTAATACAACCAAATAAGAAAACGAAAACTCTTTCCTAGTTCAGTAAGAGCTAGTTATGAAAAATAAATTTTCATTTCCGATCCAAATGAAATAATGCAACTTTTTTGTTTTTTAGATGAATGAAGCACACGATGCACTATTACACTAAAAATCAAAGCGAACACTATTTTTGAGCACTACGAATGTAAAGATCTAGAATGAATAAGTCAAAAGCAATACAAACATAAAAACACACCCAAACCAATGATGCACTCTCTCAAGCAAACAAAAGGATTTCAAAATGATCCAAATGAGCAATGTGATATATTTTCGAAGTGATGAAATGGAGAGTTAAAAAAAAACACAAGTGATCATCCAACAAGCCAAAGACACAAAGGATCAAGAAAGACTAACGCAATCAACCAACGAATTGAGATGACAGAGATAAAAGTGACTCGAATTCAGCTCACGAGGCTTAGTGAGGAGAAGGCCGATCAAACAACACAAAGACATAGAAAACCTAGGGCTACAAAACTTCACTAATTAGATAATGGAAAAACAACTGAGAAAAACCGAGACTACAGAGTCAAAACAATCCCAAAAGACCAATTTCAAGGAAAAGAAACAACCCAGAGTCAAGAACTACTGAACAAAGACTAAGGAAGAAGTTCAAACCAACTCCTATAGGATTCGGCGTGACTATCAGGCTGTAATCCGTGCCTAATAGGGGTTGGCGCACCTGTGACAAAGGCAACATGTAATATCCCAAAATGGGGATGTAGCAATACATGAACACAAAACTGGGAATAGTAGTGATAAATCAACTCATGAAATGTGAGAACATATAGCCATCATATTAATCTCATAGCAGCAAATGCATACAAATTCTTGAGGAAATAATCACTCAAGCTAGGAAAAACCAGCCTCAAAAGAACATGTACATGGAAAATGAAGATCACTGCTACACAAAAAATTCTCAAGGCTATGATAGAAAATTTTTATTAGAGATAATTGCTGCTAGGAAGTGTTGTTGAGCTCCAAGAATGTTCTTTCTTCCACCACATTCCACTCCATTTCTTTTGTCCATTGTTAATCTCAGGCTCAAATGATCAATACAATTAGTTAAAATTGCTTTGAGAATGAATATCATGACTAACTTGCTATGTTTTTATGATGTTTTCATTGTAGTACTTTTTGAACTAAATCTAGCTACAGAATGCAGACATTCTGTAGCTAGTTGCCAATTCTGCAGCCGTCTTCATGTCTACACAAGTTCCAGGTGTCATCTCAGAGAAAATCACATATGGTCATATTCCACATCATCTCCTTATCATTTGTTTCTCTCCACGAAGTTTGAATGAAATCCTGTAGGTGGTTATGTACGTGGGAAGTCAAATTAGGAGGTAGACTCCTAACAAGATAAGGGCAGTCCATATGTCCTTAATCATATTACGAGACCACCTTCAGAGTTCTAGTTTGATTCTAATTAGGAAAGAAAATTATTCCTATGTTATCTCAGATATGGTTATGTAATTTTGTTATAAATATGCTCGGGAAACCGAGGGACAAGGTTAGATTTTATGGTTGATTGCTAGATTTCAGAAGTCCGAAAACACTCTGTTTTGAAGTAATTTCTCTTTAATGAAAGAAGCATCATTTCCTTGAAAGCGTTGAAGCAATCTTGAAGTAGATTTCGTGCTACTCTGGTGGTAGAGGGTCCCTGCCTCCTGAGCAGCCTTGTTTATACAGTTTAGATAAGTATTTTTAGTCTCGTTTTCATTTCTAGCTTAAGTAGATTTCTGAAGTTTATGTTTCATACTTGTTTACATTAATTATCACAGCTAGAATTACTCTAATAAACTCTTCCAAAATATCATTACGATGAATAAGGTATGGCTGTGGTATTGTAGGTTTTAGTTGCATTTATTTTCATTAATTATCACTGTTAGACTTACTCTAATAAACTCTTCCAAAATATCATCATGATGAATAAGGCATAGCTGTGGTATTGTAGGTTTTAGTTGCTTGTTTACACTAAGTGTCACAACCGGTCTTACTCTTACAAACTCTTCCAAAATATCATTAACAACGAATAAGAAACAGCTGTGGTGTCTTAGATTCTAGTTGTATTTTCTTTCAGTCTTATGTTTATGTTCAATTGCATTGAATAATACAGCCATACTTGTTCTCACAAACTCTTCCAAAATATCATTCATACTGAACGAGATGGGCTGTAGAATTCCTTAGGTTAGTTGCATGTTAATTTAGTTATAGCACTCCGGAGGTAGAATGCATTTAGTTCAGCTCTATCACTACAATTCAAGTTTGATAATGGCATTGTAATTTAACACTGTTCACTGTACTTCAAGTAGACTAGTAGCACTCTAGTTTAGTCTTAGCTCACTGTATTAGCACTCCAGTTTAGTTGTTATCCATTGCATTTTTAAATTGTATTAGTTGTTAAATTTAAATACCACGGTCTTCATTATTTACAAAACTTATTTTTTTCCAACTTCATATTAATACATAATCATTTGGACAGAAGCTAGTATCAGTCTAAGACCTGGAGTATTTTGCAACCTTTTTACCATTTCACAAATAAGCCTTTTCTCAAAGACTATTTTAAAAATAAATCTATAACTTTTGAGTGAGGCCTATTGGTGCTAGATTGAGTTTCAAAACAGAATTAGAAGCTAGTTTAAAGTAGAAATCTTACTATGCTACAAATGTTCTTTACCAAATTGTTGGGTGAAACTATTGTCGTTTAATTCTGTTGTAGTACTTGCCCAACCATTTAATTTGTCAATCCGAGGTTCGTAGACTTACGAGACACATGCACTATATATGCAGGACTGAAGTGGAACTAATTTAATCTAAATTACTAAAATCAAATTAATCTAGGAAGGCATTGAAACACTAACTAGGAAAGCAGGAAATTGCATAAGGGAAAAACAATACAACATGTGAAGAATTGAATGACAAACAATATATGTGAGCTCACAACAATAAATCTATCTCCAATTATATTACAAGAATCAAATTACAAATCATGAAAGCGTAACAATAAAAGAATATGAATTCAAAACTAAGAATCCCCTTCTCCTAATTACAAGACTATCTCTCCAAACTCAAAACTATCAACTAATCAAATTCTCTTCTATTCCTCTCAAATGAAGAGAGAGCACTCTCTTATATACATGAGGAAGATAACCATCTCATAATTACATATCCAATATTCTCTCAAGCACTCTCAACTAATTTCCCATTATTACAAGATATTATCCCTTTGAATCCTCCACACATCTCTCACATATCTTCTCCTTAGGAATAGACTTGAATAATTATCTCCTTAATATGGTGGAGGAGATATTTGAGACGTATCTTGGAATTAATCCTTCACATATTTCCTACACATTACAAAGCTCACATATTCTTGAGATATATATATATATATATATATAAATATGTATATTTTCTAATATTTAATCATAAATTCACTTATAATACAAAAATGCATAAAATAGAAAATAAGAAGGTGAAACCAAAATGTATTTATGAAAATGATATGATAAAAGGTTAATGGAATGATGAAATGTAAGGAATAGTGAAGGAAAAAGGTGGATAAAAATATGACATTTCTGAGTCCCAACATCCTCCCCAACCTAACTTGTTGCATGTCCTCATGCAACCATGCATGGGTCTCTTTAAGAACATTTGGCATCTTGAACTTTGGCTTTACATGATGATGTCTTTTAATAATGAATGTTTCCAAGATATGTGAAAGACATGAGTAACAACTTACATTTTCTTATGGTTGGTTCTTCTGTGACAACCATGAATACAAAGAATGTTGGTTCTTGTGTCAACAATATTCATTTCGTTTTCTGTTCTCTTTTCTTTTGGTTGGTTCTCATGAATACAAAGAATTTTGGTTCTTGTGTTAACAACATTCATTTCGTTTTATGTCCTCTTGCTGCAATAATAATATAAACATTCACCGAAAATCATAATGTGCATAAGAAAGCCCTTTTGTAATATTAATGAAGCATGCCAATATGTATTTTAATGCGTATGAAGCAAAGTGCAACAAAGTATCGTTGGAAAAGAAATGTTGGTGAATGGTAAATGAGATAAAAATGGAGTGATAGTGGTGGAGAAATGGAATCATGGTAGTGAATATGTAGTGAATATAGTCCCCCCCCCCCAACTGAATTAGTTGCATGTCGTCATGCAACTTGGCGTGGCTCATGAAAGGAAATGTAGCATGGTGAGGGAATTTTCCAAAATATTCAAGTCAGCATATAAGGAATTGCATAATTAAAGATTAGAAAACAACATACCTCTACTTACCTAAGAATGATGAACTATGCAATAGGAATGTAGCTGCTGCTGCTGCTAGATCAGGAAAATGTGACTGATGTTGTTGTAACTAGATCCTGAGAAATGAAGGAATATGAACTGCTGATGCTGAATCATGGAAAAGATAAACGCTGAAAGTGGAACTGTGGTACTGTCGTCGATCAGAATTCATACTGCGGTAACTGCTGAGGGAGTCATGAAAAAGTGTATAGTCTTCACCCGCTACAAAACTTCTTGGTACAAGTCTAATCATGCGAAAGAATGTGTCGGTGTAGAGCATGAAAAGAAATCATTGGATTACTGGCCATTGATGCATGCCGTTAACCAATGCGAGGCAAACTCACCATTGATGTCAATGAGTGCCAAGGTACCCGAGTACATCTTGCGAAATGCGAATAAAGGGGTTGACGTCGAGCCATTTGCAAGATCTGACGATCAAGGGACATTGATGTATTCCCATGATTGTCAGCGAGAGAACTTGCCATTAAGGCATGCAAGTCTCAAGGTACTCAAAAGGATCTCTAGCATATTTCCCAGATAAGGTGCTGATGTCGATGGGGCAAGACTTGTTGAAAGGTGGGCCTTAAGGAATCCCACATCAGTCAACACGAGTTTATACAAAGAGATTTGGTAGGACTATAAATGGAAATAACTCACGGACAAGCAGTGTGGATCAACATGGTGAGGAAAACAAGGCAATGTAATCATGGAAAGGGAATGAGTTTTATTCAAAAGGAAAACTAGAAGGCAAAAATAAACTGAAAAGGATAAAGGAATGTATGCGATTCAGAAAAATAGGCGTGCATGAAGTCGTGAAAGATAAGGTAATGGAAAATGGGCTTTAACACAAGGATGGTCTAGGTGTTTGGAAGGAAAAAGGTGAGTAATCATGACGCAAAAGGATTTTTGTGTAGTGAAAAATGTCATGATATGTGCAGTGAATAATTAGTTCCTTCAAGTGTCCAATGATGCATGTTTCATTGTGATTTCGAAAAATCACTTTTGCATTAGATTGTCTTCAACTCTGAAAAACTTAGCACCATTCCTGCATAAAAATTGTCACCTTTGTGTGCCATATCTATCGATCATTCCTGTATGAAGTGACTCAAAAAAAAATTATCTCATTTTCAAGAATTTATGAAAACAAATTAGCTCATTTTCAAGAATTTATGAAATGTCCATTTTTTTTTAATTATTTTTCGAAGTTACACTAATTGTGGATGAAAAGGGTGTCGCATCGTAATGTTGAGCTTTTCTGCATAAGCTTCTTGTTGACCTACACATAACACCAATCTCATTTCACTTGTTAGTATATGCATCCTATTTCTTGCCCACAAATTCACTTTAAAATGATAAAATCCAACATACTTTTATTTCCCCCCCAACTAGAAATATTGCATGTCCTCATGCAATTTAATCATTTGATTGTGTAATGTTTTTTTTTCAATGTGTTTTTATTGTTTTGCAACAAGTTTGATCCATAACAATCATTAAAATAAACATTTGAAAAGGGGTTTGTATCTTTTTGGGGAAGAATTTGTTGGATTTATGAATCTATATGTAAATGAATGAGGGCAAAAACAATTTTTTTTTTTTTTTTTTTAAACCAACTAAAACTTACACTCAGAAATCCTCATTAAATCGATGTAGAGAGATTATCTAAAACATTGCCCTTGATTTTCTATTAGAAACGGTTCTTGCTCGAAAATCTGATTTCTAAAGCAGTATTGTCATATGTTCTCAAAGTTGGCATTGCTTGTTACCCATTAGAAAACTCATCATCCAGCTTATGAAAATGTGCAGTCATACGCAGAACTTCAAAATAGCCACCTGTGCGAGCAACGTTCCATCTTATCCTTGAAGGAACTTTTGTTTCAGCTGTCTGGACCTCGGGAAAGGCTGAATGAAACATTCTTACTAAAATTATCTACATCTGAGCTCCCGAGGGTCATAAACTCCTGGCCTGCGCATCCATATTTGGCTTTGTCAATCGTGCACCTTAGGGTTCCGTCTTTTCTTACTTGTTGAAAAAGATCTATTGTACATATTGTATCCTTCCAAGCTCGAGATCAACTTTGAAGCTAGGTTATTTGGTTGTTACGAAAATACAATGGAATCATGGAACATTAGCTCTAACACACAGTAATAATTTCACGGTGGACAAGCTGCGTTGATCCCAACATATCGACTCTCTTCTCGTCGGCTTCCATCAAGACTCGTCATTCCATTATTTCAGTCCCAGTGGTCTTTGAACTGCACAGGTTCACTACACTTCTACTACCGCTCTAATACCAAAATGGTGTAGAGAACAACAAAGAACTAACCCAAAGTCAGCTAATTAACCATCATTTGTCAGTCAGAACAACCGGTATAAAGCTAGCTATGAAATAATTGTCATTTTAAGATAATTTCCAGCAAAGATGTCAATTGTTTAACAACACGAATGATAGTTAATTAACCAGTTGAATGCATTTTTTAAGTATTCTACTTCACACATATTCGATGAATGGCAGCGCAGGTGCATATAAAAAAAAAAAACACATTACCTCTGGTGGAGCAAGAGCAGGTGACTCGACAAAATGAAGGTTAGGATCCCCAGAAAGCTTCCTTGCACCTACGGTTGCCCAAATATCCGATCAGATCAAAAATTTTGCAGGACAGGGCCTCCACATTAATTTCTATCAAAGATGATGAAGCAAAGGAGTGCGGGAGGGAGTGGGTTCGAATCCGGAGATAAACGTTGCAACGTGTTCTGGATCTTTGAAGGCTGACGATAATTCTGAAAATGATCTCTCGGAGGAGGACTCTGAAGCCAAAGCCAAATCTGAAACTGTTTAGTCAACGGATTCTGAAATGGCTGAGTTCTGTGATCTTTTAAAGTCCAAAGTGGAATCTCCTTTTGTATTTTTTTATATGCATAAGATACCATAATTTGACGATTGCAAAGATATTGACCATTCATTGCCTCAATAGCAGCATCAGATATCTCAAAAGAATCATAACTGACAAAGCCAAAACCTTGTGAATTCCCAGTATCAGGATCTCCAGATATTACTACAAAACTGCCTCCTTGATTAGTGATAGAAAAATCCGATTTGACTTATCGTGTAGTGATTTGTCCCTGCAAAATTGGAATTTGTATTATAGTTTTCTGATTTTCTGGACAAATAGCCGGATTTTAATTTACGTTTTGGAGGATTTTTTGGCCGAGATTAAATTTTCTTGTGTCTATCTCTCAAGAAGGTACATGGAGCGTGTGGCATCAGAGTTAGATGGTTTTGCAAATATTTCAGAGAAGGAGCCAGTTAAAGAGTTTCTACTTCTGCAAGGAGTGTGCTTCGCTTTTCGCGTTCATCAGTTTGCTGGAGGTTTTGATGAAGAGAGTATGCGAGCATTTGAGAGTCTCAGAAGGCGTGCTCAGGAGCAGACTAGAGAAGCAAACTAAGCAATGATGGCATTTGAACTTTCAAATCCAATCCAATTTTCCTTGAAATTCACCTCCATGGAGTTTTGATCGAATTATTTTAACTGTAGCATTTCTATCATCTGACTTGACATACATCAATGAAGTTATGCAAACGAAGTCCACTTCCTCAAGCTTCCATCGTTATTTTTCCAGCGCATACAACAATAATGGATACAATTTGTAAATGATGTTTGCTGAATCTGCAGTCTCGGGCCTGGAATCTACAGTGCGTTTTTTTTTTTCTTCTGCTCTCGGCCATTTATACGATGCGTTATTGTTTTATGTTTTATTTTTTTGTTTTTGTGAGTGCGTTGGTTTTTATTTATTATTATTATTTTTTTTAAATAAAATCTAAAAAAAAATGAATTTGAATCCTATGTTTTGTTTTATTTATTTATTTTTTTTTATTTTTTATTATTTTATTATTTTATTATTTTTAATTGTTTTATTAAAATTGTTTTGAGTTGTTTTATTTTCATGAATGTTTTTTTTTTTTTTTTTTTTTTTATTAAAACAAAAATTTAGAAAGAAACTAAACTTTCTCTAGACTTAATTTTTTTTTTTTAACAAATGAACACAATGGTTTGCATATTGAAAGATGTTTTTGATGAAGCATATTGCAAAACATGAATTTATTTATTCCTGAAATTAGTCTAAATCATCCCTATTTTCTGATCCTCGCAATCGCACTAAGCGCGGAGGAGAGCATACTTATTCTAGGTAAAAGCAAAACTGAAAATGAAAGCAAAAACTAAAAATGAAAGCCTACCTACTCTATACTAATTAGAAAAAAAAAATAGTTACGTGTAATTAAACTTCCAATGGAGCCATTCACGTAGCAGTAACAACAATATATCCAGTAGAAATTGTTCAAATGAAAAATGAAAATATTCGAGAGTGAATGAGTCTTGTTGGTGAAACTGCAAATCAACTAAATAAAAATAAAAAAATAAATCTAATCTAGTACTTACTTGGAACCATTGTTCGATAAGGCTTCGATAGGCACAATTTCTCTCACTTAGATCATGTTGTAACTCCTGTTGTTCTTCCCCGATCTCCTGTTCGAATGATTATTCGTCATCAGATATGTAGGATTCTTCAGATATTGAATCTTTGTTTGTTTCTTGGGGAGTATTTGAACCTTTAATTCTTGTCAAGATCTCCTCTTCCAAGGAAGAAGAGATCCCGACTTCTGCTAAGATCTGAGTGAGTAGTTCCAAGCTGAAACTCATTGTTAAACCATGTTGAAAAAGGAATTCTTACATACTAAAAATAGAGTGCTAATAATTGTCTGAGCTTTTAATCCTTTTACAAGGTTTTAGTTCACAAAAACTCTTCCAAATCAGCACACTAAAAAAAAAAAAAAAAAAAACAAAGATCACAGAGATAATCTTGAATTCAATACTCAATTAAACCCTCTTACAAGGACTGCTCATTAATTTAGTAATCGAATTCTTCAATTACAACCATGAACCATGAATTCATCAAACACTCTTCACAGTTGCGAAAATCAAACACACTTGCAAAAATTGAAATTCACACTTGCATAAATGTAAACACACCCTACATGCCCTGATCCATAAGAGGTCAAGCCCATTACGGTATCTCGAACACGATGCATAGGCTGTTCCCCACGTCTTACCGCCTTAACACCTCGCAGTTAGGAACACGTCTAAACACACTTGCATGAAAAATCAAACTAAAATTCAATCCATTGTGACTCCCCGGCAACGGCGCCAAAATGTTGGGTGAAAATATTATCGTTTAATTTTGTTGTAGTACTTGCCCAACCATTTAATTTTTCAATCCAAGGTTCGTAGACTTACGAGACACATGCACTATATATGCAGGACTGAAGTGGAGCTAATTTAATCTAAATTATTGAAATCAAATTAATCTAGGAAGGCATTGAAACACTAACTAGGAAAGCAGGAAATTGCATAAGGGAAAAACAATACAACATGTGAAGAATTGAATGACAAAAAATATATGTGAGCTCACAACAATAAATCTATCTCCAATTATATTACAAGAATCAAATTACAAATCATGAAAGCGTAACAATAAAAGAATATGAATTCAAAACTAAGAATCCCCTTCTCCTAATTACAAGACTATCTCTCCAAACTCAAAACTATCAACTAATCAACTTCTCTTCTATTCCTCTCAAATGAAGAGAGAGCACTCTCTTATATACATGAGGAAGATAACCATCTCATAATTACATATCCAATATTCTCTCAAGCACTCTCAACTAATTTCCCATTATTACAAGATATTATCCCTTTGAATCCTCCACACATCTCTCACATATCTTGGATAAGAAATGCCAACCAAATCCTCCATGATCTTCTTCTTAGGAATAGGCTTGAATAATTATCTCCTTAATATGGTGGAGGATATATTTGAGACATATCTTGGAATTAATCCTTCACATATTTCCTACACATTACAAAGCTCACATATTCTTGAGATATATATATATATATATAAATATGTATATTTTCTAATATTTAATCATAAATTCACTTATAATACAAAAATGAATAAAATGGAAAATAAGAAGGTGAAACCCAAATGTATTTATGAAAATGATATGATAAAAGGTTAATGGAATGATGAAATGTAAGGAATAGTGAAGGAAAAAGGTGGATAAAAATATGACATTTCTGAGTCCCAACACAAATATATTCCAATAAACCTTTAATCATGGATGAGATGTTGTAACATTGTAAGTTGATTGTTTGATTGTTTAATTAGGAGAACTTTATTTATACTTAACTTTTCCATTTCTCAAGCTCTTCCAACACATCTTTAATGAATGAATTGGATAAGTTTAAGTTCATGTTGTGATTTATTTTCTTGCAATGAATTCATTATCAAACTTTGCATTTGTTGTTTTCCATCCATAGTTTAGGCTTTGTTCTGTTTTAACACAACCAATAGCTTCTTTTCACCAGCACTTAGTTCTTTCATTTTTCAACATAAAACCATAAAACCAAAAACATCATAAAACACTAAACACAATTTAGTGAGAAACAAATACCTAGGCACATATAGTGCACCACACTTCAGCAGTTTACTAGCCCTGGTTGACAATTAATGAACTCAATTTAGGAACACTAGGTTGAGCACAAACATTTTTGCGCCGTTGCCGGGGAAGTGTAACTAGGTAGCCTTGTTTCTTAACTCCCAAAAACAATTTTATGCGTAGAGAGAGAGACTCAAGGGGTAGATTTATAAGAAGCAGAAGCTTGATTCCTAGAACACCACTTGTTTCACCTAGACCAAGAGCCAGCACACCTCCAACTCAGACCCACATTCCATCCTTTACTGATCCTAGACTTCCAGAAGACTTAAGATCAGATATTCCATTAGAAAGACCTTCCACTTCATCCACTGAACCTGTCTTAGAAGAAGATTCAAGGACCCCTGCTAGAGATACAAATTTTTCCACTTCCATAGAAGAATCAACTATGGCAGAAGAAAGGGGAGGAGGAGTCTTTAATGGAGAACACACATTATTTGGAGGGGGTAGAGGTAGAGGTAGAGGAGAAGGAGGTAGAGGTGCAGAAGGAGAAGGGGGTAGAGGAAGAGGTAGAAGAGAAATTGGAAACTCTTTTGGGTTCCCTATAGTAGATGAAGAAACCAATACAGCTATGAAAAACATTTCACCCTTTGTCCTTCCAAACTTCTATGGACTTTAAACTGAAGATCCTGAAACCTTCCTATTTGAATTTGAAGTCCTATGTAGAATTTATGACTACTTACAAGATGCTCAAAAACTTAAACTATTTCCTTCAACATTGAAAGGAGCAACATTGAAGTGGTTTATGAGTTTGATCAACAGTTCTATTAGGACATGGGAAGACATGAAACAAGCATTTCTAGAGAGGTATTTGGATTATTGTATGCCAATCAATCATAAGGAGGAATTTTTTAAGATGTTACAAAAAGAAGATGAAAATTTGGAATATTTGTTGGAGAGATTTCATTACAACATCAAAAGAGAAAAAATGAAGAACTTAGATAAAGACACTTTAAAAGCTCTCTTGTTGAAGAAAATTAGGGATGAATGGTTGGATATCCTTAACATGATGGGAAAATGGGATATATCTCAGCTCACATTACCTGAAATATCTGAGTTATGTATTAACCTTTCAAGAGTGAAATCCAAAACTGTAAAAGGCCCAAGAGACCCTACTCTTGCAAGGGCAAGTAAGTCTGCTTCTGGGACAGTAAGTAGGGCAGAAATAGGACATATGCTTGATGATTTCAAATTTGATATCTTGGGGAGTCTTAGTGAACAAATAGACACCCTTAAGTTACAAAACAAGAAAAAAGCTGAATCTGATGCCTTAGAAATCTTTTGTCCCAAATGTAGAAAGAAGCGTGCCTTGAGAGAGTGTCCTTTGGATGCAAAAGTTGTAGAGACTTGTGTAATTTGTTCAGAAAAACATGAGACCAAGAGTTTTCCTTCACTTCCTGGTCTTAAAGCTATCTTTCAAGAGGAAAATTCTGCAAATTCCACATAATCTCTTAATTTTGTCTCTAGAAGGCCTTGGCAAGGACCTCAAACACAAGGATTTCATGATCAAATGTATAATCAACCGCCACCAAATTGGAATTCTTGGCAGCAACCTTGGCCCCAATTTCAAAATCAATCTCAAGCTTGGGCACAAGGTTCACAAAATCCATATGGAAGATACTCTCAGTACTATCAATATCCACCATCCTATCCGCCATATTCACATTTCCCTCCTCAAAAAAATCCTCAATCAAATCCTCAAAATATACAACATCAAAATCAACCACTTCCATTACCATTTCCTCAGAAATCAAATCAGTTGCCTGCTCAACCCATACCAAACCCCCATAATAAAAATCCTCAGAACACATACATGATAGAAGGCCAACAGTTTCCAACTTATTTAATTACTCCTCTAGACCTTAGTGATGTTCAACTTAGGTCTGGAAGAATACTTGAAAAGAGGAAACCTTCTGTGATCATACAAGAACAAGACAACTCTGAGGAAGATTCTCTACAAGTGAATAGAAGACTCATATTTTCAGGACCCAAACATTGAAAAATCAAAACAAAAAGAACCAATAACTTCAACTCCTATATTAGAGCAGCCATCAACATCCACTCCTACACCTCCCTTTCCAGAAAGATTAAAAATTGATAGAGGTGTAGAAAAAAAAATTATGGTGCCTAATTATGATTTCCTAGATGATCTGAGAAATGTTTACATTAAGATTCCATTATTACAAGCCATCAAGGAAGTTCCAATTTTAGCAAAGACAATAAAGGAGTTGAGCATGAAGAAAACAAGAAAAAGAATAAGAGAGACAAAGAAAATTCAACTGGCAGGAAAAATAGCAGACATTATGATGGGTAAGATTTCCATTCCAAAGTATCTAGACCCAGGAAATCCAGTTGTTAAAATTCACATCAATGGAATTGAGATCCAAAACACACTCATTGATTTAGGAGCAGAAATCAATATCATGAGTAGACAAATCATGGATAAAATGAAACTTCCTAATCTTCTCTTTACACCCACATTATTACAATTAGCAGACAGATCTGTGATCAAACCTGATGGGGTAATAGAAGACATTCCAGTGTCCCTAGATTCTTGGGAGTACCCTATGGATTTTATGATCCTAACTCCTAAGAATAATCTAGGAGGACATCCTATTATATTAGGGAGACCTTGGTTAGCTACAGCTGATGCTTTCATTAGTTGTAGATCTGGTGATATGTATATCTCTGATGGTAGTTCAACTAAGAAATTCACTTTGTATCCTCCAGCAATGACAATTACATATTTAGATGATACTCAATGGATAGAGGATGAAGAAGACTTACAACCTCTCTTCACAATTTCAGAAATTAGTGAAGATAGTCAAATTCTAAATACTTTAGAAAACTTTGAATCCTCTTTGGAATACAAACATGAACCATTTCAAGAAGAATCCAACATTGATTTTTTATCATCAAGACAAATGTCTCTTCATTCTATGGATAAATTTGGCAGCTTTACAAGTGAGATATTTCCAGGCAAAACTTTAAACATAAACAAGAACCTAGAAAAATCTCAACAAGAAGAGCTAGTCAAGATTTTACAGAGACATTCTTCTGCATATGCATGGGAGTACATTGATATGAAAGGGATAAGCCCTAAGACTTGCACTCATCACATCTACATAGAGGAAAATTGTAAACCAATCAGACAACCTCAAAGATGAATGAATCCAAATCTTAGGGAGATTGTTAAAGAAGAATTGTAGAAATTGTTGAATGTCAACTTTATCTATCCTATTTCAGATAGTCAGTGGGTTTCTCCTTTGGTAATTGTGCCAAAGAAAAATGGTAAATGGAGGGTATGTATTGACTACTGAGAATTAAACAAAGCTACTCTTAAAGACCATTTTCCCTTACCTTTCATAGATCAAGTGTTAGATACATTAACTGGTAAAAAGTACTTCTCATTTCTAGATGGGTTTAGTGGTTATAATCAAATTCAAGTAGCACTTGAGGATCAAGACAAAACCACATTTACCTGTCCTTGGGGTACCTATGCTTACCGGGTGTTTCCATTTGGATTATGCAATGCACCTGCAACATTTCAAAGGGCAGTACTAGGAATTTTTTTAGATCTAATACATAATTGTGTAGAGGTATATATGGATGATTTCACAGTTTATGGAAACACATTTGAAGAAGCCTTAGCAAACTTGGAAAAAGTTTTAGAGAGATGTAAAGAAGCAAATCTTTCACTAAGTCATGAAAAGTGTTTTATGATGTTTACTGAAGGAATTGTTTTAGGACATCACATTTCAGGGGATGGGATTAGAGTTGATGAGTCAAAATTTGAAGTCATATCTAACTTATCTATTCCAAGTTGTCAAAAAGATGTTAGGAGTTTTCTAGGATTTATAGGATATTATCAAAGATTTATAGAAAACTTCACTAAGATAGCATCTCCACTCTTCAAATTACTTACCAAAGACTATGATTTCAAATGGAATTCTGATTGCCAGTTAGCCTTTGAGACCTTGAAAACAAAAATTTCTGAAGCACCTATTTTAAGGGGACCTAACTGGAAGTTACCTTTTCATATTTCAACAGATGCCTCAGATACAGCTCTAGGAGCAGTATTGGGACAAAAAGACCTGATTCCTTATGCCATCTACTATACCAGTAAAAATTTGACTCATGCAGAGTTAAACTATACTGTAACTAAAAAAGAGTTTTTAGCTGTTGTTCATGCCATAAACAAATTCCGACACTATATAACAGGCTATGAAACTTTTGTTCACACAGATCATTCTGCAATTAGATATCTAATGAATAAATCAATCACTAATGGCAGAGTCATAAGATGGTTATTGCTCTTACAAGAATTCAACATTACCATTCTAGATAGGCCTGGAAAACAAAACACAGTAGCTGATTTCCTATCTAGACTCCAAAACATCCAAGACAATACCCCAGTTGAAGATCAATTTCCTGATGAATATCATTTTGCAATTTCTACTCAGACTCCTTGGTTTACTGACATTGCTAATTATTTAGTTTCAGGGAAATTTCCTTCAATAATGAATGTAAGAGATAAAAGAAAAATCATTTATTACAGTGCAAAATATTCATGGGTTGCTAATGAGTTGTACATGACAGGTCCAGATTTTATCATTAGGAGATGTGTTCGGGAAGATGAGATGCCTGAGATTCTCAAAGCATGTCATGATGAACCTTGTGGCAGACACTTTGCTGATAAGAGGAAAACCTATAAGATACTTCATTTAGGATATTATTGGCCATCCCTTTTCAAAGATGCTAAAGAGTATGTCAAAAGGTGTGACAGTTGCCAAAGGGTAGGGAAACCTTCTCCTTCAGGTGAGATGCTATTGCAGCCTCAGGTACATATTGAACCTTTTGAAAAATGGGCTTTGGATTTTGTAGGACCTATTAGTCCTCCATCAAGACAAAAGAGATATATATTAGTTTGCACTAATTATGTTACCAAATGGGTAGAAGCCAAGCCATTACTTTTTTCTACTGAAGCATCTGTAGTTAATTTTCTTTTTGAGGATATTTTTACTCGTTTTTGTGTCCCAAGGGAAATTGTTACAGATCAAGAAGCTCAATTCACATCAAGGCTAGTGGAACAAATGATGGAGAGGTACAGAATCAGACACATAAAATCTTCTCCTTATCATCCACAAGCAAATGGTCAAGTGGAATCTACTAATAAGGTCATTGAATGGATCCTAACAAATACTGTTCATTTACATAGAAGAGATTGGGTAGATAGGCTTCCTGAAGCCTTGTGGGCCTATAGAACTACATGGAGAATCACAACAGGCCATACTCCTTAATAACTTGTTTATGGAAAGCAATTTTTGTTTCCCATAGAGTTCCAGATTCAAACTTTCAAAATGGCAGTTCAACTAGGACTTGATCTATCAGAGGCACAAAAGCATAGATTGGAGCAGATTAATGAATTGGATGAGATCAGACAAGATGCAGTTCAGAAAACCAGTATAGTCTAACAACAAAGGACTAGATGGCATGACAAGTACATCAAGGAGAAGAAGTTCAAAGAAGGTGACTGGGCTCTCTTGTTTGATTCAAAGTTCAAGGATTTTCAAGGTAAATTTCAAACACATTGGCTTGGGCCATATGAAATTGTGAGAATTTTTTACAATGGAGCAATAAAAATTAGGACAATAGATGAAGAAGAGGTTACTTTTCTTGTGAATGGTCATAGATTGAAGCTGTATCACAAACCACTCTCAAGAGAAGAATTTGTCAAGAATTTCCAAGAAAATAGTGATGTGAAGTTAATGAAGAAGAATATTTCTTCTTCACCAACTTAATTGAATTTTCTGATTGGCATGTTTATACAGAAAAGATAGAGTGAAAATCAGAATTTTTCTGACACTCTAACTTTTCCATTTTTTTTTTATTTTTTTATTTTTTTTATTTTTTTTTTTATTTTTTTTTTTATTTTTTTTTTTATTTTTTTTTTAATTTTTATTTTTTTCTGCAAGTAGTTGTTACAAAATCATAAGTGCAGATCCATTTCACTTATGGTCTATCTCATTTAATCCATTCATATTCCATTTCATTCATTCATCCATATTCCATTTCACTTCATTCATTCATACTTCACTTCATTCCATATTTCATTCATTTCATTCCATACTTCATCCACCTCATTTCAATTCCAGATTTTTAAAGTTTGATGTTTTTCTGCAATTAAATAATACATATCATGAATTGCAGCCCACTTCTCATACTTCACTCCATTTCATAAGTTTTGATCCATTCCACTCCATTATTCATTTCATTCATACTCCATCCTACCATATTTCATTATTCATTTCATACAACCTTTCATCATTCCAACTTCAAACCATATTCAAAGTTCTCTACAGGTACATTCTGTAGCCAGAGAGCCTGAAAGCACTATCTAGTAATCATTTAATCTGCAACAAAATGATCCTGCATATCCAAGAACAAGCAAATTCAAGGGAGTTATGAAGACTCAAAAAGTAATGATTTTCAGGGGAGAACAAAGCATATGAAGATCACAAGAAAATTAAAGCAAAGGCAAAGGTATGAAATTATTATAGTGACGAATCATGAAAAATTTTAGTATAGTTCAGTTATATATTATTCAAAAAGTTGTTTTAATTAATTTTGTTGATCATGCCTAACAAACCTCCCGCAAAAAATTTGGATAAAAATCCTTCTATTCCGCCATTTCAAAACCCATATCCGATCATCATTTAAAAATCTAAACGATTAAAGTGCTGAAGTGATTGGATTAGTCACGTCACTGAGCATTTAATGATGATTTTTGAATTCGTTACAAAATATCTCCGCGGTCTTTCCTTCTGTGATATCTTTCAACTCATATACATCATCCTCACTTCATTATATTCATTCCGTAACCACTCCATATCACTCTTTCCCGTAGCCAACTTTTAACCATTTCAATATGTGAGACAGAGGCATCTCTATAACAGCCATTGTCACCGTGAACAGAGGAAACATTTGTGGAGCAAAAACAACTTGTTAACGGCCATTCTCACCGTAAGCAGAAGACTAGTGAATTGAAGATTGAATGAGAGTTATGGGCCTCATAGTGAGAACTGAACCAGTTGGCATTAAGTACTTGGAAGGCTATCCCCAAATCAGAGAAATCTTACAACAAGCAGGATGGTTGCAATTCCTTGAAAAATTCAATGGCTTCCACAAAGAGGTTACTAAAACTTTTGCAAGATCCTTTAATGGAGCCGAGGTTGAAGTTGGAGATATTAAATTCACTGTCACAGAGGCTTTTATTGCAGAAGCAACAGGATTGCCTAGACAAGGAGAAAGGTGGTTTAAGAACAGAGAATTTCATAACGAAGCATGGAAGCAGATACTCAAGTCACCAAGTATGGATGTCACCATTTTTAAAAAGGGTATCCCTAGCTCTGCATTAAAGAACAAATGGAGGAACATGTTTCTTATCCTGCAAAAATTCATCACTTGTGAAGGTAGATATGGTACTTTCTATGCTTACCATATTCGATTGATAATGCATTTTATAGAAGAAGAACTCAACTTGCCCTTTTTCTTGCTTCATAGTTTAAAGAAAATGGCTTCAAGTGTTCAAAAGAGAATTCAATTTCTGGAGATAACCTTATACCACCATGGTTTAGTCAAGATTTTAATTGAACATCATTTAGAAAAAATGGGAGATACTTGGGATGACTTCTTGGTGAGAAATCACTTTGAGGAACCAAAGGAACCTCCACCTGAAGATAAACCTACAAAAAGAAGCAGAAAATGGAAATCCTCCAAAACTGAAATTGGTAAAACAATACAAGAAAGCAGTGAAGAAATTATTTCTGAAAAATTAGTTCAGATTAAGAAGCAGCTTAAGAAAGAGAGGATCATAAGAAAATTTTCCAGAGAGAAAGGAGAAGGACCATCTCAACCGAGGAGGAGCCACAGACTGAGGGGGATACTAAAGAAAACAAAATTTAAACAAAATGGAGTCATAAACATAGAAGACGAAGAAACACCTACTGAGCAGGATTTTGATGAAGAAACTCCTGAAATAGACCCTGCACAACAAGAAATTTACAACTATGTTGAGTCATTGGAGAGAAGAGCTTCAGAAAGTAGAGACAAAACCCCTAGTCCACCAAAGTCCGAAATAGATGTGCTAAGAATAGATAAGTACGAGCTAGAAGTACTTAATAGACATATCAAGACTGAAAATGATATTTTGAGGGAGCAAGTTAAACTAAAAACCAATATGAATTCAACCCTGTCTCTACAAATGGACAAAGTGGAAAAGGCCAATGAAAAATTGAAAAAGAGAAACAAAAAGTTAATCAGGGCACTTACCAATTTAAGGTTCAAGTTAGTCATCAGGAAGCCCAGAAGGCCTTTAACTACCAGGCAAAGCAGAAGAAGAGGGTTGGATGTTCTTGTAGAGGTCTCAGAGTTCATGGAATAGCTGCATGAGGACATGCAAGAATCTAGCAGTGGGGGTATGTTGAGCTCCAAGAATGTTCTTTCTTCCACCACATTCCACTCCATTTCTTTTGTCCATTGTTAATCTCAGGCTCAAATGATCAATAGAATTAGTTAAAATTGCTTTGAGAATGAATATTATGACTAACTTGCTATGTTTTTATGATTTTGTCATTGTAGTACTTTTTGAACTAAATCTAGCTACAAAATGCAGACATTCTGTAGCTAGTTGCCAATTCTGCAGCCGTCTTCATGTCTACACAGGTTCCAGGTGTCATCTCAGAGAAAAGCACATATGGTCGTATTCCACATCATCTCCTTATCATTTTTTCCTCTCCAAGAAGTTTGAACGGAATCCTGTAGGTGGTTATGTACGTGGGAACTCAAATTAGGAGGTAAACTCCTAACAGGATAAGGACAATCCAGATGTCCTTAATCATATTACGAGACCACCTTCAGAGTTCTAGTTTGATTCTAATTAGGAAAGACAATTATTCCTATGTTATCTCAGATACAATTATGTAATTTTGTTATAAATATGCTCAGGAAACCGAGGGACAAGGTTAGATTTTATGGTTGATTGCTAGATTTCAAAAGTCCGAAAACACTCTGTTTTGAAGTAATTTCTCTTTAATGAAAGAAGCATCATTTCCTTGAAAGCATTAAATCAATATTGAAGTAGATTTCATGCTACTCTGGTGGTAGAGGGCCCCTGCTACCTGAGCAGCCTTGTTTATACGGTTTAGATAAGTATTTTAGTCTCGTTTTCATTTCTAGCTTAAGTAGATTTCTGAAGTTTATGTTTCATACTTGTTTCATTAATCATTACAGCTATACTTACTCTTATAAACTCTTCCAAAATATCATTACGATGAATAAGGCATAGCTGTGGTGTTGTATATTTTAGTTGCATTTCCTTTCGTTAATTATCACAGTTAGACTTACTCTAATAAACTCTTCCAAAATATCATCACGATGAATAAGGCATAGCTGTGATATTGTAGGTTTTAGTTGCTTGTTTACACTAAGTGTCACAACCGGTCTTACTCTTACAAACTCTTCCAAAACATCATTAACAACGAATAAGAAACAGCTGTGGTGTCTTAGATTCTAGTTGTATTTGCTTTCAGTTTTATGTTTATGTTCAATTGCATTGAATAATACAACCATACTTGTTTTCAAAAACTCTTCCAAAATATCATTCATATTGAACGAGATGGGCTGTAGAATTCCTTAGGTTAGTTGTGTTGTACATATTCCCTTCTCCATTTAAATTTTGGCCACCAGCTCCTCTAAAATCAATTTCCAATGTTTTTGAGATCAAGAACCCCATGCTTTCGTTTAATTCTATTATCTCTGCCCGAAAATCTGCTTTATAATGCTTAAAACATGCATATTTTATATATTGGGCCGAAGCCCCCAAGTCCTAAGCCCCCCCGTCGTCATCGTATGATCGGAGTTCGAAACCGTAAGTTGTTGGTGCAGTCATCGTTTTGTTTTTCGGTGTCAAGGTAGTCGTCCGATACAAAGACAGATCAACTGAGCGGCAATTAACCTGTATGGCGGTCCCCACACATGTACCCCGCACTCACAGACCGGCGGTATAGCCCGCACCACTTCCACTGGGCTGGCGGTTTTGGACCCAACGCCAGCGATTCCACACGGGATGTGCCGCGTGTCCTTGGTACAATCGGGAAACCGCTCTCTCCCCGCGCATTAATCTTCAGCCGATAGCCGGGCAGCGGGATTCACGAAGACCGTTGGATCTCCCGATCTCCATCCAACGGCGGAGACGTAACAAAACCGTCCGCCCGTTAATATGTACCTGCCATGTCCTATGGCCCGCCACCGTGTCACTATCACCCGCTTCCACCCGTCGATTCCTCTGCCACGTCGTCCCCCCGCTTGTCCCTCGTGCGCCTACGTGTCTCGCCCCCGCACATCCGTAAGATCCCTAAGCGCCAATATATATATATATATGTGTGTGTGTGTGCATTTTTATGCTTTTCATTTATATTTACCACCAGTCTTTCCTCCCGACCCGACTGTGTCACATTTCGTCCATGTGTGAAAACCCCCATTGTTTTATTTCGCCACCCTGAGTATTCCCTTCTGCAGTCTGCGTCCACATCATCTCTTCCATTTCCACCTCCCTCACTCCCGCCTTCATCCGTGTCTGTTTTTCTAACAGTTTCGGGGTTTTGCAGGTTTTAAAATAGCAGAAAGAGCGTTTTGATTCGTCGCTTCTATTTCAAGAACATACTAGAAGACGATTTCCTATGGGTGAAATTTAATGCAAGAAGCTGGAGCTGGTGCGTGAAATGACCGCCATTAAAGAAAGCACAGCTATGGATTCTTAGAACCCTCCAGAGAAATTCGCCCTGCATTTAAGATCCAGAATTCAAATTCAAGGCTAAAAGGCCGAGGGTACAGTACAGGAAGGCAGATTATCACCAGTCTCATACGGCAGCAGATTTTTCCTCGGCTACAGGCACCACTTTGTATATATTTTATTATTTCTGTCTTGTATATAAGGAGATTTTTATCTCCCAACATTTATTCCTTTAGACAAATTGTTAGGTATTCATTTATAGTCAGTCATTCATAGATAAGGCACAAATGTTTTCCGCCATTTTATCAAAACTGAGTCATTAATTGTACCTCATCTTCCTCCTCCTCCAGAAGTTTCTGTCTTCTCTATAAATACTCAGAAATAAGATTTTTGAGGGGTTCCAGATTTCTGTCAGCAAACTGTGCAGCGAGAAGACTACTGTATTCATCTTGTAATATTTTTGTATGAAGTTTCAGAGCCCGTAGGGTCTCAGTGAGGAGGGGTTATAACTGTATTGAGGATTCTGGTCTTTGATATCTCACAGTATGTAACTTTTCTTATGTGTTAATACATTATCTATTTTCATGCAAATTATCTTCTTGTATCATGTTCTAGAATGCGAGTGGCTCACTAGTTTGCAGCAAGGATTCATCTTAAGTGGTGCCCTTTCTGGAATTAGTCAAGCGCTTTAAATAGGCCTAGAAGTGATATGCTGTTCCATGTTCACTCTTTCATATTTTCTGCTATATTAGTGGCTTAAGGATTCGTAAATTGGTGCGCCCTTCTGCCAGTAATATCTTTTTATGTTTCCTCATTGCACTCACTTCCTGATATTTGATTTATGTGATATATTATTTGAATCGGCCCTCTTTACAGTAAGCGGTCTCTTAACTGTCTGATGCTTTCATGCTGAAGTTTTACATGATGTTCCTACATTATTCTTATATGTGTGTCAGCTTCTGAAAGAGATTGGTCCCATTCAAATTTAGTTTCCTTGTTTCAAACAAGAGATAGTAGGTGAGCCCCTTGGACTGACAACCCAAACTATAAAGGGCTCCTTGCTATATTAAGATGTCCTAGGCACTGGTCTATGGCAACTCTAGGCTGTCTCTAGGGGGGTGACAAAATCATCCACAACATCTTTCTGGCGCCGTTGCCGGGGACGAATTCAAGAATATCTGTTTCCCTGGGTTCGACATCTCATATTCACTCTCTAATCAGGTGAGCACAGAGAGGTGAAGAGTTGCAGATTTCTCACCTTGGCGACTCCACTGGTCTTTATTTGATAAATTATACTGGAAGTCCTGGCTCCTCGTAAGCCACATTTGAGGTCAGATATAGCTCAACTGAAAACGCCTTCCGTGTCTGACCCAGAGAAAATTAGTCACAAAAGAGTTTGGAAGGAGAGGAAGTCAGCCCGTGCTGAAAACCCTGAATATTCCATTGAAGATTATTCGCCTTCTTCTTCTCAAGAAATCTCAGTAGTAAATCCCGACTCCACTGTTGTTTATTTGATAAATCTATTTGCAGTCCCGACTCTGCTGGGGAAGAAACAATAGCCTTGATTTGGAAAATCACTGTGGTGGACAGTAAGATATTAAACCATCCACCTGGCGACTCCACAGTTCCTGAATAATCAAAAGACCCCACTGGTGGAAGACTCCGAGTAGCTTGCAAAATGCATCCGAGTTTTATAGCAGAGTGCAGAGATGAAATATCACGTGGCTTGGAAAAAATGGAAGTGGAGGACCTTCCACGGATCACCCTTCTCATCCCAAGTTGCACGCCCATGCTTAAGAAAATCCTTCTAAGAGTGATGATTGAAAGATACGAAGCTGAGATCAAACTCTTGCAATCACAAGGACAAGCCCAAGACGCAGACAATGAGCAAGACATGTGTCATGCTTTAAAACCTATGGAAGATGAGGAAGAAAGTGATCAGAAACTGTCTGATTGCTTACCTACATCTTGTATTATGTTGATCAGAGAGTATCACGATCTAATAGCAATGGAAAATAGGGAGCGCTGCCTTGAAGAAGCAAGAGACCACATAGAAGAGGCAGAATCCGATGTAAAAGAAGAGGCTCAAGAGAACATCCCGCCTCCCAATCAGCTAGTACAAGAAAAGGAGAGCTGCTGCTCTTCTGCACAAAGGAACACAAAGCAATCATCCCCTTTGACAGAAGAAGAGGTTGATCAGATATCAAATCAGCAGCCTGCCTCAGAAATTTTCTATAGGACACCTACTCTTGCCCATTCGTCACTTGAGCTTGATAATTTGGATCCAGGAAACTCCTCTGAGGATCAAGATGAAGAAGGACCTGCTGAGAATCCAACAGGTTTGATTGTTGACATTGCTTATGACTGCGACTTTCCTAGTTATGATTTATTTGATGATGATTGTTTCCAGAGAGAAGCTGAGTCTGCAGAACCATCATCAGTAGACCCATGGGGGGAAAGTCAGGGCCGGAAATCTCAGAATAGTAATGAAACCAGTCAGCCCATCTATGATACGGATGAGGAGAGCCATGATAGTATAATAACAGATGAAGATTCCTTGGATCCTCATTTTTCTTTAACACAGACCATCAGCGAGACTGGAAGCCAGCAGCTTTCCTTTTCAAGAAAGGAGGAAGGAAACTCGGGGGAAGATTTTAATTCGTGGAACGAAGAAATCAGGTTGCTGGAGATTATGTTGAAAAAATATGATTCAATACAGGAAGGAGGGGAGGAGAGCCAAGAAGAGATTCTTGAGCAAGATGAAAACAACAAGCTTTCTCTTGAAAAAGAGGAGATAATGGGGCAAGCCCCTGCTCAAGAATGCATAAATTTTTTCATAGAGCTCAGCACAGCAGAGCAGAATATACCAGAGCTCCAAAAGGACTCAGCTCCAGTATGCAATAAGTCCTCCAGTTTAGAGAACGAAGGAGATTCTCTCTCTCAAAAGAGTCTTCTTCTTGATCTAGTGAAAGGAGATAAAATCCTGGTTGAAGCCTGCTTGCCAAACACTTTTGACCAGGTATCATTTTATGATCCTTATGCTCATTTTTTGCAGACATTTGAAGAAGGATCAAGGGTCTTTTCTAGCAGTATGTTTCCAGCAGAGAGAAAAATTTTCAAAGCTGCTATTGTGGAACAAAAAAAAAGAGACCCCACTGCCTTTCAAAATACAAAAAGGAGATTTTCGAGAGCCATATTGAAGATGCAGTGGAAAGTGCAAAAATCAAAGCTGCCCAGGATGAAGACAGCAGTGGGCAAAGTAACTTCCAGACAAAAGAAGGGCTGGGCATAGGAATTGACAGCATCAGAAGACTAATGACGAAGATGCCTCGGAAAAAGCAGATGACAGCAAGAAAGCAAAGAAAGTTAGGTAATGGAAAAACAAGAACAGAATGTGAAAGCATAACTGGAAGAAAATTGCAGAATAAAATATGGAAACCTGGAGGGGTACAACTGAAGAATAATGTAACCAATGGATGCCAGCAAAGCAGAGTATGGGACCCGGGAGGCCAAGACAGCCTAGTGTATTATATTGTACATTAGTTTTCTTTTGTTTTATCATTCTTTTAATAAGGAATGGGTGCTAATGAGTTTTGAAGAAAACGCAAGGGGAATTGAAAAATAAGATGAAATGTTTAATGGTCTGCGTGTTCTCGACATGCCCGAGGACAGGCATGTCGTCCCCAGATGGAGTCGGTGTTGTACATATTTCCTCCTCCATTCAAATTTTGGCCACCATTTCTTTTAAAATCCATTTCCAATGTTTTTGAGATAAAAAACCCCAATGCCTCCGTTTAATTCTATCATCTCCGCCCGAAAATCTGCTTTATAATGTTTAAAACATGCATATTTTATATATTGGGCCGAAGCCCCCAAGTCCTAAGCCCCTCCCCTGTCGTCATCACATGATCGGAGTTCGAAAACCATAAGTTAAAAGGAAAAAGGGCTTATCGTTTTGTTTTTCGGGTGTCACGGTAGCCGTCCGATTAAAGACAGATCAACGGACGCGATTAACTTTGTATGGCGGTCCCCATATTACCACTTTACTCACGGAGCCCGAGCGGTATAGCCTCTCCCTCCTTTGGGTGGCGGTGGCTGCAACGCCAGTGATTCCACACAGGACGTGTCGTGTGTCCTTGGTACGAGCGGGAAACCGCTCTCTCCCCGCGCATTAATCTTCAGCCGATGGCCGGGCAGCGGAATCCATCCGCTCCGTCCGATCTGCCTACCTCCATCCGACGGCAGATATGTACCAAAGCTGCTCGCCCGTTAATATGTACCTGCCATGTCCTATGGCCCGCCACTGTGTCACTGTCACCCGCTTCCACCCGTTGATTCCTCCGCCACGTCGTCCCCCCGCTTGTCCCTCGTGCGCCTACGTGTCTCGCCCCCGTACATTCGTAAGACCCCTCCGCGCCAATATATATATATGTGTGCATTTTAATGCTTTTCATTTATATTTACCGCCAGTCTTTCCTCCCGACCCGACTGTGTCACATTTCATCCATGTGTGAAAACCTCCATTGTTTTATTTCGCCACCCTTAGTATTCCCTTCTGCATTCTGCGTCCACATCATCTCTTCCATTTCCACCTCCCTCACTCCCGCCTTCATCCGTGTCTGTTTTTCTAACAGTTTCGGGGTTTTGCAGGTTTTAAAATAGTAGAAAGAGCGTTTTGATTCGTCGCTTCTATTTCAAGAACATACTAGAAGACGATTTCCTATGGGTGAAATTTAATGCAAGAAGCTGGAGCTGGTGCGTGAAATGACCGCCATTAAAGGAAACACAGCTATGGATTCTCAGAACCCTCCAGAGAAATTCGCCCTGCATTTAAGATCCAGAATTCAAATTCAAGGCTAAAAGGCCGAGGGTACAGTACAGGAACGCAGATTATTCCAAATCTCTCACGGCAGCAGATTTTCTCTCAGCCAAAAGGATCACAGTGTACATATATTTTATTATTTCTGTCTTGTACATAAGGATATTTTTATCTCCCAGCATTTATTCCTTCAGACAGATTGTTAGGTATATTCATTTATAGCTAGTCATTCATAGAGAAGGCGCGAGTGTTTTCTGCCATGTATTCAAATTAAGTCATTAATTGCGCCTCTTCTCCCTCCTCCTCTAGAAGTTTATGTCTTCTCTATAAATACTCAAAAATAAGACATTGTAGAGGTTCCAGATTTCTGTCAGCAAACTGTGCAGCGAGAAGACTTCTGTATTCATCTTGTAAAATTTCTGTATGAAGTTTCAGAGCCCGTAGGGTCTCAGTGAGGAGGGGTTATAACTGTACTGAGGATTCTGGTCTTTGATATCTCATAGTATGTAACTTTTCTTATGTGTTAATACATTATCTCTTTTCACGCAATGTGTCTTCTTGTATCACTTTCTAGAATGCGAGTTGCTCACTAGTTTTGCAGTAAGGATTCATCTTAAGTGGTGCCCTTTCTGGAATTAGTCAAGCGCTTTAAATAGGCCTAGAAGTGATATGTTGTTCCATGTTCACTCTTTCATATTTTCTGCTATATTAGTGGCTTAAGGATTCGTAAATTGGTGCGCCCTTCTACCAGTAATATCTTCTTATGTTTCCTCATTGCACTCACTTCCTAATATTTGATTTCTGTGATATATTATTTGAATCGGCCCTCTTTACAGTAAGCGGTCTCTTAACTGTCTGACGCTTTCATGCTGAAGTTTTACATGATGTTCCTACATTATTCTTATCTGTGTGTCAGCTTCTGAAAGAGATGGTCCCATTCAAATTTAGTTTCCTTGTTTCAAACAAGAGATAGTAGGTGAGCCGCTTGGACTGACAACCCAAACTATAAAGGGCTTATTTCTATATTAAGATGTCCTAGGCACTGGTCTATGGCAACTCTAGGCTGTCTCTAGGGGGGTGACAAAATCATCCACAACAAATCCAACATTGAGTTTTTATCATACTATTTGAATCGGCCCTCTTTACAGCAAGCGATCTCTTAACTGTCTGATACTTTCATGCTGAAGTTTTACATGATGTCTTTACACTACTCCTATCCTTGTATCAGCCTCTGAGAGAGAAATTGGACCCATTCAATCTAATTTAACTTCCTTGTTTAGAACAAGAGATAGTAGGTGAGTCCCTTGGACTGACAACCCAAACTATAGAGGACTCCTTGCTATATTAAGATGTCCTAGGCACTGGTCTATGGAAACTCTAGGCTGTCTCTAGGGGGGTGACAAAATCATCCACAACATGCTGCAAAAAGAGTACTAAGGTACTTGAAGGGGACTCAAGACTTTGGACTCAAATATACACAGGTAGGCGACTTCAGCTTGATTGGATACTCTGATTCAGACTTTGATGGCGACAAAGAAACATGGGTGTCTACTACAGGTTACACCATGAGTCTTGGATCAGGAGCTGTCTCATGGAGATCACGCAAACAGTCAGTTCCAGCAGATTCCACGACCGAGGCGGAATATGTGGCAGCAGCTGAAGCAACAAAGGAAATTGTGTGGCTCCGGAAAATCCTGGAAGATTTGCAGATGAAACAGATGTATTCCACTCCACTCATGATCGACAACACTTCTGCAATAAAGTTGGCCAAGAACCCAAAGTTCCATGATCGAACAAAGCACATCAATACAAAGCACCATCTCATTCGACATCATGTTCAGGCCAAAACCATCCATCTACATCATTGTTCCACAAATGAGCAAACTGCTGACATCTTCACCAAAGCACTTGGAAGAGAAAAGTTTGAAAATTTCAGATCGATGCTTGGACTCACCAACATCCCTTCGGATTAAAGGGGGGAATGTTGACACCTAATCCTATGGATGGGTGTGCATATGTATTTTTGTATATTATTTATTATTAGGAAATAAGGAAGGCCAAGAGTCATTGGGAGCTGAATCCCAATAGCCTCACCTCCCATCTATATAAGCATGTACATTCTTCAGCTAATGGACATTCTAGTTTTGAGGAGTTACCTCCTGGTTTGACAGATATTTCAGTCTACAGAACTCTCCAGAGAAAATCAAAAGGGCACGTTTGAGCGGATGAAAGCATTAATGCAGCAACAGATTATTATTGAAGGAGCAATGAATTCAGTGTCCGGCATGAGAAAGATTTCAAATTTAAATTCAGAACCTGTAGATCGAAAGTACCATGCACAGAAGCAGGCGCCTCAAGGTTTTATTGCCGCAGATCTTCCTCCTCCATAAAAGAGCCGAATGTTTACATATTTTATTATTTGTGTCTTGCATATAAGCAGATTTTCATTTTCAGCTTTCATTTCCAGAGATAAATTGTAAAGTACAATCATTTATGTTCAGTCATTCATGCTGTGGGCGCGAATGTTTTCCACCATTCTTATTCAAATTAGATCAATAAATGTTGGATACCTACCTCCTCCTCTAGAGTTTTCGATCTGTTCTATAAAGGCTCAAAAAGAAGACATTGTAAGGGTTCCAGATTTCTATCAGCAAACTGTGCAGCGAGAAGACTTCTGTATACATTTTGTAACATTTCTGTATGAAGTTTCAGAGCCCGTAGGGTCTCAGTGAGGAGGGGTTATAACTGTATTGAGGATTCTGGTCTTTGGTATCTCACAGTATGTAATTTCTCTTATGTGTTAATACATCATCTCATTTCATGCAATTTATCTTCTTGTATCATGTTCTAGAATGCGAGTGGCTCACTAGCTTGCAGTTAGGATTCATCTTTGTTGATGCCCTTTCTGGAATTAGTCAAGTGCTTTAAATAGGCCTAGTCATGGTATACTGTTCCATGTTCACTCTTTCCATATTTTCTGCTATATTAGTTGCTTGAGGAGGGTGCTTTTAAAACACCATCGGGTGCGCCCCTCTTATATGGTTCCACAGGTATCCGGGTACCGCCCATGCGCGCCTAATATCTTCTTATGTTTCCCTCACCGCACTCCTTCCCGATATCTCGATTTCGTGATATACATTTGACCGGCCCTCTTTACGCAAGCGGTCTCTTAACCGTTCGATGCTTTCATGCCGTGGCCATACATCGTTCCTACATTATTCTTATCTTTGTGTCAGCTTCCGAGAGAGATTGGTCCCATTCAAAACTAATTTCCTTGTTCAAACAAGAGATAGTAAGTGAGCTCTTGGACTGACAACCCAAACTATAAAGGGCTCCTTGCTATATTAAGATGTCCTAGGCACTGGTTTATGGCAACTCTAGGCTGTCTCTAAGAGGGTGACAAAATCATCCACAACATCTTTCTGGCGTCGTTGCCGGGGAACGAATTCAAGAATATCTGTTTCCCTGGGTTCGACATCTCATATTCACTCTCTAATCAGGTGAGCACAGAGAGGTGAAGAGTTGCAGATTTTTCACCTTGGCGACTCCACTGGTCTTTATTTGATAAATTTTATTGGAAGTCCTGGCTTCCCGGAAGCCCCATTTGAGGTCAGATACCTCACAGCCGAAAACACCTGTGTCTGACCCGGAGAAGATCATTCACAGAAGAGTTTGGAAAGAGAAGAAGCCAGCTCGTGTTGAAAATCCTGAATATTCCGTTGAAGATCATCCGCCCTCTTCTTCTCAAGAAGTTAGAACAGAAAATCCCGAGTTTTACTCAGAGACTCCACGTAGGGAAAGTGCCTGGATTGAAGAAGATCCTTATTTTGCTTCCGAGGCTAAAGAAATTAAAGAGGTCACAGAAGTAGCTGCTGTTAACCGTGAGTTATTCCCATCTACACCTCAGGCTTCTGTGCAATATATTCCCATTGTTATTCATACTCCACTTCCTCCTACTCCTCTCCCTTCATCTGTATCTCAAATTATTGTGCAACACCCGCCTCCCCCAATGGCCAATGTTCCTGCTTTTCTATTAAATAAATATGCTCCTCTGGCCTTGCCCCAAGTACTAAATGATATGCCACAGGATTACTTGAAGATTTTTCCAAGATTTAATGGTGAGAATGAAGTCGATGCTCAGAAGCACCTCGAGACCTTCTGCTCTTTTGCAGAGAACTTAAATGTTGAACATCTGGATGTGGTCCTGAGGTTATTTATGCAATCCTTGGAAGGCGAAGCCAGAAAATGGTTCAAGACATTTGCAAAACATTCAATCACCACCTGGGACCAGATGGAGAATGATTTTCTCAGGAAGTGGGGAGAAAAGAAAGATCACGGGCAGTGCCTCGTCGAATTCAATACGCTAAAGAAGAAACATAACGGGGGGGTGGCAGAATTTATCAAAAGGTTTAATAAATTATATCTGAACCTTCCTGCTGATATGAAACCTCACCAAGCTGCTGCCAAAGTCGTTTTCATAGCAGCTTTTGACTCTGATTTCGGTTTCTCTCTGCGGGAAAGAATGCCTGTCACCCTGGATGATGCTCAGACAGATGCTCTAGAGTTGGAGGCAAATTTTGCTGCCACTGGGAAGTTAAAAGGAAAAATTGAACAGGAAACTAGAATAAAAGGCAAAGAAGAGGTTTCTACCTCTAATCAAGAAAAGGATTCAGATAAAATGGATGAGATAAGCAAGATGATAAAGAAGATGGTCAAGATGGAGCTGGAAGCTAAAAATGCAGCTCCCAAGAACTATTACAATGCTCCAAACAGAGGATATAATCCCCAGTATAAGAGACCACCTCTCCAGATATTGCCGAGAGAGACAAAGGAACAACAAGACCAGATACCTCATCCTTTGTACCTGGAAGGACCAGCAGATGACTCCACTGGAGATGTAGCTTATGGATTAGAAGACTCAAATCTGGCCTTTTCAAATAATGATGATATGGAGTGCCCCCTGCAAGAAGAAGACGAAGAAGCAGAGATTGACCATTACTGCAAGAAATTCGCTGATTTCATGGAAGCACAATTCAACGTCAAATATGATCTCAGATCCTCAAGGAAGAGGACCAGAACTCAAGAGCAAGAAGAAGAACCACCTCAGAAAGAAGCATCTGCTCAGAAGGAATCAAAAACAAAGAGATGCATAGAAAAAGGTAAGAATCTTCTAAATAACCCCTTGTAGTCTAATGATCAGATTCCCTCTTCTTCTAAAATAGTCAGTCCTCCTAATGCTGAGCCAGTGTCAAAAGAAGTCAAGTCTTCAGTTGAAAATAAGGAGTCGAAAGAAATTGTGATAGAAAAGCCCACATCTGCTTTTAATCTGCAAAAAGAGCTTGAGAAGATTAAGATTCCTGTCCCCCTGACTGAGTTATTGAAACAGCCTGTATATCAGTCTCAAGTTACCTCCTTTATGCTTCCTCCTGAAATACCAATTGCACCTGATAGCTTAAATCTTCAAGAAGAAAGACCCATGGTAGTCTTTGGCCCACACGTCGAGGAGATAGATCCTTCTACTCCGCCCTTTTATGTGTCTCTAGTCATTCATGACCTGTTGTTACACAACTGTATGTTAGATTCTGGGGCTTCCCATAATCTTATGCCTTTGTCTGTCATGGAGCAACTAGGGCTGCAAATAACCAGGCCATATAAAGATTTATATTCATTTGATTCTAAAAGGGTGAAGTTCTTGGGAATGATCAAAGATTTAGTGGTCAATTTGGCTCAAATCCCAGCAAAGAGCGTGGTCATGGACATTGTGGTCGCTGATATTCCAGCCCGCTTTGGCATGTTACTGTCAAGGTCCTGGGGTACAAAAATTGGCGGGTCACTCAAAATGGATTTAACATATGCTACTGTCCCAGTCTTTGGAGGTCAAGAAAGGAGGTTATACAGGGAGACTAGATTTGTTAAAATGGTAACTAAGGCTGACTACTCAGAAAATTCTCCAGTTTATAACAAAGAGGGAGAATTTTCATGTTTGATGTTAGAAGAAAATCAAAATTATGCACATGAGCCCCTTTTTGGTCAATTCCAAGCTGAGCAGCCTAAAGAAGAGCAGGAATCAGAGATTTGGACTTTGCATTTTGATGGAGCGAATTCAAGGGAAGGCAATGGAGCTGGGGTATTGTTGATTTCTCCCATAGGGAAATGGGTGCCACTGTCTTTTAAACTGGAGTATGAGGCTACAAACAACGTGGTCGAATATGAGGCACTATTATTGGGACTGCAGACAGCCAAGAATATGGGCATCCAGTGTTTAAAAGTGTTTGGAGACTCTGAGCTGGTGGTAAGGCAGATCAAAAATGAATGTCAAACCAAGCATCCACAGCTCAGAGCATATAGAAACGAAGTATGGGACATTATAGAAAATTTATTCTCAGCATTTAACATACAATTCATGCCCCGGGAGCAAAACAGAGTAGCAGACTCTCTTGCTGTAGCTGCCAGTACTTTCCGTCCTCCTCAGAACCCGCTTCTAAGATATGAAGTGGAGGTACGGTACAGACCATCCATTCCAGATAATATAAGGCATTGGCAGGTATTCGAAGATGATGAACAGATGAAAAGATTTATGGAGACGGTGGGAGAATTCACAAATATGGAAATTGATGATAATGAAGAGGAAGAAGTTGAAAATATTGTAGAAAACAAATGGGAAGAAAAGATAGCAGGAAACAGAATGTTGCAGCTGAAAGGAAACGTTATACCTAGAGGCCTAGTCCCTCTAGAAAGATTATTTAACAAAGATGATGTACCAATGCAACCAAACAAGGTAACAGAAGAAGATCAAGTGGAAGATTTGAATCTGGGTACTCATGCTGATCCTAAAATTGTTAGATTATCTAAAAGAGTCCCAGAGGAATACAAAGAAAAGTATTTGAAATTATTTCAATCTTATAAAGATGTTTTTTCCTGGTCCTATCAGGACCTAAAAACTTTTGATGTAAATATAATACAACATAAGATTCCATTGAGGGAGGATGCAAAGCCATACAAGCAGAAGCTCAGGCAGATAAATCCTTTGCTTCTTCCCTCCATTGAAAAAGAAATTAAAAAGTTGTTGAAGGCCAAAATAATTGTGCCCTTAAGATACTCAGAATGGATAGCGAACCTTGTCCCGGTTCGAAAGAAGAATGGAGAAATAAGGCTGTGCGTGGACTTCAGGAATTTGAATAGAGCATCTCTCAAGGATAATTATCCACTGCCTAAGATGGACCATATCCTGCAGAAAGTAGTAGGAGCATCAAGAATGTCAATGATGGATGGATTTTCTGGTTATAATCAGGTGGCTGTTTTCCCAGAAGACCAGAAGAAAACTGCATTTACCACACCATGGGGAACTTTTATGTATGCCAGGATGCCATTCGGATTAATTAATGCAGGAGCTACTTTTCAAAGGGCAATGGACATAGCCTTTGTTGGAGAACAGGACAAGTTTCTGGTAGTATATCTTGATGATATCACAGTGTTTTCAAAGAATGATGATGAGCATATTGAGCATTTAAGAAGAACTTTTGAAAAATGCAGAAGGTACGGTCTTTCTCTCAATCCTCAAAAATCCTTATTTGCATTAGATGAGGGAAAACTTTTAGGGCACATTGTAACAAAAGATGGCGTGAAAATAGATCCAAAGAGAGTTGAAGTGATAAACAACATTCCTTTGCCAAGGAATAAGAAGGAAGTACAGGTGTTTTTAGGCAGAATCAATTTTTTGAGAAGGTTCATTCCTAACTATGCTGAGATAGTTAGGCATATAACCAATATGTTAAAAAAGGACAATGAAGTTAAGTGGTCCCAGGAGTCTAGAGATGCATTTACAAGGATAAAACAGGCATTCGCTGAAGCTCCAGTGTTAGCCGGACCAGATTACAGCAAGCCATTTATGATATTTTCATTTGCTTCACCTCACACAGTTGCTGGAGTGTTATTGCAGAAAAATGAAGAGGGATATGAACAGCCTATAGCTTTCTTCAGTCAAGTGCTTTATGATGCTGAATTGAAATATAATATATTGGAGAAGTAGGCATATGCCCTGGTGAAGTCCCTTAAAGCCTTTAGAGTGTATGTTTTGCAATCTCATATTACTGCATATGTCCCCACAGCAGCTGTCAAAGACATTCTGGTTCAGGGAGACAGCGAAGGTAGAAGAGGAAGATGGATTGCAAAAATTCAGGAGTATGATTTGGACATAAGGCCTACTAAGTTAATTAAAGGACAAGGACTTGCCAAGATGTTGTCTGAATCTAATCATCAAGCTCTAGGCATCAATCTATCTGTGATAGCAAATGAAGAATCCGAAAAGGAAGAAGAGCAGCAAGGACTAGAGATGGCCACCCAAAAGGTACATGTGAAATATCTAACTAGTCCATGGTATAAAGAAATAGTTGAATATCTTTTGACACTTAGTTGTCCTCCGGGTTGTGATAAGGTAAGATACAGAGCTGTAAGGATGAAATCTCAGAAATATATAATTGCCAATGGACAGCTCTATTGGAGAGACCCTCTAGGCATATTACTTTTATGCCTCACGGAAAATGAAGTGCAAAATCTAATGACAGAATTTCATGAGGGGATATGTGGAGGACATTACAGCTAGAGGGCTACAACACATAAAATTTTGAGGGCTAGTTTCTACTGGCGAAAGTTGTATTCAGATACTTTTGCTTGGGTCAGATCATGTGACAAATGCCAAAGATTTGCAGAAAGGCAGAAATTAGCAGCATTGCCCTTGATCCCTATTCATGTAAATGAACCATTTCAGAAATGGGGATTAGATTTTATAGGAGAGATACATCCCCCATCAAGTGGCCAACATAAATGGATATTGACAGCCACAGATTATTTTACAAAATGGGTGGAAGCCATACCTACAAGAAATGCTACAGATGCTGTAATCATGAGTTTTATAGAAGATAATATCATATCTAGGTTTGGCTGTCCTACAAGAATTGTAACTGACAATGCACAGGCTTTTAAGTCTGCCAGGTTCGTAAAATTCTGCCAAAGGTATAACATTACATTGACTCACTCCACAGCCTACTATCCCCAAGGAAATGGTCTAGATGAGTCATCTAATAAAACCCTGGTGAGAGCACTGAAGAAAACAATAAGTGAGAATCAGAAGAATTGGGACTCTCAATTGAAATTTGCTCTATGGGCAAATAGAATAACCAGCAAAAGAGCAACAGGGAAATCCCCATATGAGTTGGTATATGGAAGAGCAGCCGTGTTTCCTATGCAATTGGCACTGCCTGTGGCACGTTTTATGCAGGAAAACCAGGAAGAACCAGATGATATGATCAGAAGAATAAATCAATTGGTTGAATTGGAGGAAACACGGAACCAGGTGGACCAAAAATTGATAGAATACCAGGAGAAAATGAAAAATGTATTTGATCAGCATGCAAAGGATAGAAAGTTTCAAATTGGGGACCTAGTTCTCAGATGGGATGTTCGCAGAGCAGAAAAAGGCAAGCATGCTAAATTTGATCCACTGTGGTTCGGGCCATTCAAAATAGTGAGGCTTGGAAGAAACAACACTTTTTCTTTAGAAAATCTACAGGGTGATTTGTTAGATGCACCGGTGAATGGCCAGTTCCTCAAGCCGTATTTCCAGTTCTGACCCAGGCTGGGAATGCCTGATTGTATATACTGTATATAAGTTGTTTTGGTTTTAATTTTCATAAAGAAAAGGATGTCGGCAATCACTTGAAGTAAGAGCGCAGGGGAATTGAAAAATAAGATGAAATATTGAATGGTCTGCGTGTTCTCGACATGCCCGAGGACGACCATGCCGTCCCCAGATGGAGCCGATGTTGTACAAATCAACCCCTCCATTCACATTTCGGCCAAAGTTCCCTTTTTCCCCTCTATCGTCACCCCTCCCCAAGCGGAAATACTTTGAAAAAGGCCGACAATTCACTTTTGAAGATCATATAAGGCCTAGCCCCCTTTCTCCAACAAGCCCCGCGCCCCCTTGCATCCATGTAATTGAATGCTGCACCAAAAGGCGCTTATCACGGATCGCATTTTCATCTGATTAGGCCCATCTGACCCATCGCATTTTCTCCTCTCGCGATTTTGCGATATGTGCTCCGGGTCCCACCCCCAAAAGCCTTTGCTCCGCTATTTTGTTAGGTTTTTCCTTTGTAGCTTCCCCAAAAAGTTAATCTTCAAAGTCTCCGTGTCATCAGCGTTCTTCCGCCATTTTTCGTCAGTGGCCTATGTGTCATCCACTTTTTCTCCATTGTTCACATATTTCGGTTATGTGCCACGTCTCAGTGTTTTTGTTTGAAGTCTCCGCCCCGCATCATTCCATTATCCTCTCAAACCTATGCCATCGCTTCCGTTAACCTCACTATGTCCACTGTCTCTGTGATTAGTTTTATTCAACAGGCTTTTATTTTTGCAGGAACTTGCTGTGAGAATGAAGTTGGCGGAAAGGATCCAGGAGCTATCATGATGTGACTCCCATCAAAGAAAGATATTTCGGTCTACAGAACTCTCCAGAGAAAATCAAAAGGGCACGTTTGAGCGGATGAAAGCATTAATGCAGCAGCAGATTATTAATGAAGGAGCAATGAATTCAGTGTTCGGCATGAGAAAGATTTCAAATTTAAATTCAGAACCTGTAGATCAAAAGTACCATGCACAGAAGCAGGCGCCTCAAGGTTTTATTGCCGCAGATCTTCCTCCTCCAGAAAAGAGCCGAATGTTTACATATTTTATTATTTATGTCTTGCATATAAGCAGATTTTCATTTTCAGCTTTCATTTCCAGAGATAAATTGTAAAGTACAATCATTTATGTTCAGTCATTCATGCTGTGGGCGCGAATGTTTTCCGCCATTCTTATTCAAATTAGATCAATAAATGTTGGATACCTACCTCCTCCTCTAGAGTTTTCGATCTGTTCTATAAAGGCTCAAAAAGAAGACATTGTAAGGGTTCCAGATTTCTATCAGCAAACTATGCAGCGAGAAGACTTCTGTATACATTTTGTAACATTTATGTATGAAGTTTCAGAGCCCGTAGGGTCTCAGTGAGGAGGGGTTATAACTGTATTGAGGATTATAGTCTTTGGTATCTCACAGTATGTAATTTATCTTACGTGTTAATACATCATCTCATTTCATGCAATTTATCTTCTTGTATCATGTTCTAGAATGCGAGTGGATCACTAGTTTGCAGTAAGGATTCATCTTAAGTGGTGCCCTTTCTGGAATTAGTCAAGCGCTTTAAATAGGCCTAGTCATGGTATACTGTTCCATGTTCACTCTTTCCATATTTTCTGCTATATTAGTTGCTTGAGGAGGGTGCTTTTAAAACGCCATTGGTGCGCCCTTATATGGTTCTGTTGTGTATCTGGGTATCAGTCTCATGCCAGCTAATATATTCTTATGTTTCCTCACTGCACTCCCTTCCTGATATCTGATTTCTGTGATATATTATTTGAATCGGCCCTCTTTACAGTAAGCGGTCTCTTAACTGTCTGATGCTTTCATGCTGAAGTTTTACATTGTGTTCCTACATTATTCTTATCTTTGTGTCAGCTTCTAAGAGAGATTGGTCCCATTCAAAACTAATTTCCTTGTTCAAACAAGAGATAGTAAGTGAGCTCTTGGACTGACAACCTAAACTATAAAGGGCTCCTTGCTATATTAAGATGTCCTAGGCACTGGTCTATGGCAACTCTAGGCTATCTCTAGGAGGGTGACAAAATCATCCACAACAGTCCAAACCAGAACGACAGGAAAGAGCTTAAAAAGACGATCCTGTAGCTATGAACGGCACTGAAAACCGATGTTGTATGAGAAATTTATTCAACTTTGAATTTTCTTAATTTCAAGTAAAAAAGGCCAGTTTGACAGATTGACTTTATAAAAAAATAATATTCCACAGAATATTCTGGGAATATTCTACAAAATATTCTGTACAGGGGCCAATAGCAGGGCACCACGTGGCCCCAAGGGTCAAACGAAATGGTTTTTATCAAAAAAATTTGTCGCGAACAGGAATCGACCCCGGGTCGGGGCAGTGGCAACCGGGCGGCCCGACCAATGGGCCACGAGTAGTTCTTAACTACTATCTTTGTGAACTTTATTATAAAGTTTAATATTGATTTGGGCAGGGCCCGAAAGGGGGCCAGCCCCCTTGACAACAAAACCGAATTACTGTAACCGTGGCCTAAACATGGGCGGATAACACAGTTTGTGGGTCATGGTCACGTGAATTTTGGCATGATTTTATTATATGGTTATAACATTAATGCAACCGCACATAACTCAAAGTCTTCCGTTGAAATTTCCGTCGGGTGCGGTCTTATGGACCCCTGTGGCCCTATCCTTAAGCACCCACGACCTGTCGGGAAGATTGGCGGACTCCTCCTAATTTGGTGGCTGCCCCACAATTAGCAGTGCTAACTGCAGTTCCACCAGATTTGGTGGAGGGTTTCTAGCCCTAACTGGGCAAAGTTTGTTTTGACCATATCTGGAGCTAGGGAAGTCCAATTGGAATGATTTTTTTTTTGTTTTAGGGGTATTGGAACATTCTGAAGCTATTGGAACAGGTTACAGAGCCATCAGGGCACTCTGTCAGAGGTTTTATCAGTGGATTTTCTTGAGGAGCCACCAGGGCTTTGGGAAGAGACAGTTGTATTGGGCTATGTTCATCTATTTGAGGTGAATTTATAGTCAATTTTTACTGTTTCCAGCACTCTGATTCTGTTTTAGCAGCTATTTCAGCCTATTGAGGCTTTCTTCATGGTGTATAACTATTTTTTAGCATTAATAGAGAAGGGAAAAGCCCATTGAGGGCTTTTGGACCCAGCAGATGTAGCCCAAGAGAGGGGTGAACTGCTTTATCAAATGCTTGTTTATATGTTGTGAGTTCTTGCTGCTTATTTTTAGATTTTAATACCTTAAACAATAAATTGAAATAAGTCCTCTTAACTCAAAAAGACTTATCCACTTATCAAAACATACTTGTTCCATTCCAAAACACATTTGTTCCATTGCAAAACACTTCTAAAAGCTTGCACACTCATATTATTGGTTAATGAATACTTTGAACCAGCAGCAAATACTTTCATAACCAGATCATTAGTGTTTACTGATTATTTCTTTAGGCAGAGTCTGTTTGTGGGCCAGATAGCCTATGGTTTCATCCTTTTCTTTGAAAGGTGAAATAACCAGTAAAAGCCCCAACAGTCAATCTCTGTATGAGAAATAATTAGTTCACACTCAATGATCTGGTTATGAAAGTATTTGCTGCTGGTTTAAAGTATTCGTTAACCAATAATATGAGTGTGCAAGCTTTTAGAAGTGTTTTGCAAAGGAACAAATGTGTTTTGGAATGGAACAAGTATGTTTTGATAAGTGGATAAGTCCTTTTGAGTTAAGAGGACTTATTTCAATTTATTGTTTAAGGTATTAAACTCTGAAAATAAGTAGCAAGAACTCACAGCATATAAAAAAGCATCTGATAAAGCAGTTCACCCCTCTCTTGGGCTACATTCTGCTGGGTCCAAAAGCCCCCAAATGGGCTTTTCCCTTCTCTATTAATTCTCAAAAATAGTTATACACCATGAAGAAAGCCTCAATAGGCTGAAACAGCTGCTAAAACAAAATCAGAGTGCTGGAAACAGTAAAAATTGACTGTAAATTCACCTCAAATAGATGAACATAGCCCAATACAGTTGTCTCTTCCCAAAGCCCTGGTGGCTCCTCAAGAAAATCCGCTGATAAAACCTCTGACAGAGTGCCCTGATGGCTCTGTAATCTGTTCCAATACCCCTAAAACAAAACAAAAAAATTCGTTCCAATTGGACTTCCCTAGCTCCAGATATGGTCAAAACAAACTTTGCCCAGTTAGGGCTAGAAACCCTCCACCAAATATGGTGGAACTGCAGTTAGCACTACTAATTGTGGGGCGGCCACCAAATTAGGCGGAGTCCGTCAATCTTCCCACCAGGTCGTGGGTGCTTAAGGATAGGGCCACGGGGGTCCATAGGACCACACCTGATGGCAATTTCAATGGAATACTTTGAGTTATGTGCGATTGCATTAATGTTATAACCATATAATAAAATCATGCCGAAATTCACATGACCATGACCCATAAATTGTGTTATTCGCCCATGTTTAGGCCACGGTTCCAGTAATGCAGTTTTGTTGTCAAGGGGGCTGGCCCCCTTTCAAGCCCTGCCCAAATCGATATTAAACTTTATAATAAAGTTCGCGACCATAGTAGTTAAGAACTACTCGTGGCCCATTGGTCGAGCCACTCGGTTGCCACCGCCCAGACCCGAGGTCAATTCCTGTCCACGACAAACAATTTTGATACAAACCATTTCATTTGACCCTTGGGGCCACGTGGCACCCTGCTATTGGCTCCTGCACAGAATATTCTATGGAATATTCTTTTTTTAATAAATTTTTTTATAAATTCAATCTATCAAACTGGCCTTTTTTACCTGAAATTGAGAAAATTCAAAGTTGAATAACTTTCTCATACAGCATCAGTTTTCAGTGCCGTTTTCGGCTACAGAATCATCTTTTCGAGCTCTTTCCTATCGTTCTAGTTTGGACCATTTCTGAGCAACTAATTTTTTGAGCATTTTTCCATTAAGGACTTGATCACCTGATCAATAGCACCATGCAGAAATGCGGTCTTCACATCCATCTGATGAAGACTCCATCCTTGCGTAGCAGCAAGGGCTATGATAGATCATGTTGTAACTCCTAGAGACAGCCTAGAGTTTCCATAGACCAGTGCCTAGGACATCTTAGCATAGCAAGGAGCACATAATATAACTTGGGTTGTCAATCCAAAAGGCTCTCCTGCTATCTATTGTGAAACAAAGAAAAAGAATTTGAATGGGACCAAACTCTCTCAGAAACCGATATAGAGATAAGAATAATGTAGGAACAGCATGCAAAACTCACATATAAAAGCATCAGACAGTTAAGAGACAATTTACTGCAAAGAGGGCCAATTCAAGTAATATGTCACAGAAATCAGATATCAGAAGGTGTATGCAGTGAGGGAAATATCAAGAAGATACTAGTTAACATGAGGTTGATACCCAGATACACAACAGAACCAAATATGGGCTTACCAATCTAAGAATCCATACATGACAATGGCATTTTAAAAGCACCCTCCTCAAGCAACTAATATAGCAGAAAATATGGATGAAAAGAGCATGGAACAGTATATCATGCCTGAGCCTATTTAAAGCGCTTGACTAATCCAAGCAAGGGCATCAACTAGGATGAATCCTCACTTAAAATCAGTGAGCCACTCGCATTCCAGTAACATGATACAAGAAGATACATGAAATGAAAATTTGTATTAAACACATAAGAAAAATTTAGATACTGTGATATACCACAGACCAGAATCCTCTAATACAGATATAATTCCTCCTCACTGAGACCCTACGGGCTCTGAGCATTCATACATAAATTTTACAAGATGTATGCAAGAGCTTTTCGCTACACAGTCTGCTGATAGAAATCTGGAACCCTTACAATGAGTTTTCTCACGTTTTTTATAGACGAAGAAGAAGGAATCCCCCATAAAAGAAGTAGCTGAGAGCATTTAATATGCTTAATTTGAGAAAAATGGTGAGAGAGAGCCCATACAGTTTGACGGCGCTAAACTATTACAGGTACCCTGCTACTGCTCTATGGAGTAAATGCTAGAAAGAAGAACTCATCAGGAACGTGGCTTGAGGTAGTAGCAAAATGAATCAATCTGTACTTTCCTGAAAGGAAATATCTGCTGGAGTAAAGCCCGGAGGATATGATTTTTATGTGATTGTACTTTCTGCCTTCCGAATGCTAGATTGTGATCTGAAACCTTCGGCACCGGACACTGCATTCCTCATTCTCTCACTGATACTCTTTGATGTCTCATTAATAACTCCGTCCGCGGAAAATATGTGTTTTAAACTGCTTTGGAGGACTTGGAAGACTTTTACCATGGCTTCTTTAATGAAAATCATGTCAAGGCAACTACCCGGGGATTTTCTTCATAAATTCTGCTTCTGAAGGATGGTCCTTTGATGCGTTTTCGACTTTTAAAATGAAGGTCGGAGATTAAAGCGATTTTTCACCTCTGTGTCCCTGCAAAAATCCACAAACTTGTTAAGAAAACCATGCACGGGGATGCAGACACAGTAGGGATAATGGTGAGACAGTTCGACATGATGGGTAGGTCGAAAAATGCAGAGCGATGATGGGAAATGCGGCATTATAGTGGAAGATGACCATGTCGAAAACTAGCGCAGAGTTCTAAACACAATACGTGGACCCATAACCTTGAGACAAAACATATGGGTGGACCTGTGACTATATGACTAGAACACGTGGAATGATGATGTGTATGCTGTGGAGCGGGACCCAGTTAGGAAATCGCAATCGCAAAGCAGAGACGGGGGGAAGGGCAGAGTCACACAACGTAAAATCGCCGATGCGATTAGGACAGCAGCGACATGGAGAATTTTTGAAAAATGGAAATATAACAAAATTAGAACTAACAAAGGGAAAACCCTTTACTTTGTGAATGGGCGGAAGAGTTGAGTGGCGGGGCCCAATGGCCAATCGCAATCGGGGATCAATGACAAAGATAAACGCAATCATAATAAGGGGAGTGTAAAGCGATCAGAGGGGAGGGCGATCGCATCGATTGCATCGCAAGCTTTTGCAATGGTCAATCGGGAGACTGCATATGAGTTAAGCGATTGTGATGGTGCGATTGGGGCCTTATAGGTCAGCACTTGATTTAAGGCTAAGGGCACATGTGGGGAAGTGGTTGGGGCTTGCGGCAAAGGGGCTAAGCCTTATGTATGCTCGCATATGGGTTTTATGGCCTTCTTTAATGCGACGACAGGCAGATAATGAATTTCTCAGGCCCATAAAGAAAAGATTGTTCATCAGAAATCCAATGAGAGTTGAAATGATCAACAGATCGGATGGTGGTATATCGAGCCACAGGTGCAAATATGTTATCATATTCTACACCTTCTTTTTTAGAGAAGCCACAGGCAACGAATCTTGCCTTGAACTTTTCAGCACTTCCATCAAATCCATGCTTTGATCTTGTAGAGCCATTTCGAGGTGACAACTGCTTTGTCCTTCGGTCTTCTAACCACATCCTAGACATCATTCTTCATTATGGACTCATACTCTTCGTGCATAGCATCCTTCCAGACTTGATGCTTTAGGGCTTCCTCAAAAGTTCCAGGATCAGATTGTACAATAATACTCATGGCTACTAGATACCCTTGGTATCTATTGTAACTCCTAGAGACAGCCTAGAGTTGCCATAGACCAGTGCCTAGGACATCTTATCATAGCAAGGAGAACATAATATGTTTTGGGTTGTCAATCCAGATGCTCTCTTGCTATCTCTTGTAGAAAAAGGAAATTAATTTGAATGGGACCAGAATCTACAGAAACCGATACAGGAATGAGAATAATGTTGGAACAACGTGCAATACTCCAACATAAAGGAACAGATAATTCAGAGACAGTTTACTGTGAAGAGGGCCGATTCAGAAATACTCCACAGACATAGTTATCAAAGGTGTATGTAATGAGAGAAAGATTGAGGAGATATTAGTTAGCTGTGGGTTAATACCCAGATATACAATACCACCAAGCATGGGCTTATCATTCTAAGAATCCATACAAGATGATAGCATTTTAAAAGCATCCACCTAAACTAACTAATATAGCAGAACTATGAATGAAAGGAACATGAAATAGTATATCATGCTTGAGCAGTATTTAAAGCGCTCAGCTAATCTAAACATGGGCAACAACTAGGATGAATCCATGCTTAAAATTAGCAAGCCACTCGCATTCCAATACATGATACCAGAAGAATAGATGAAATGAAATGTTATATTATACTAACACAAATGAAAGAGAATTACAAACTGTGAAATCTTAAAGACCAGAATCCTCTTCAAACAGGCATAACTCCTCCTCACTAAGACCCGATGGGCTCTAAACATTCACACAGAAGTTTTACAAGATGTATACAAGAGCTTTTAACTGCATAGCTCGCTGATAGAAATCTGGAACCCTTACAATGTCTTTCTTCTGGAGTTTTATAGGAGAAACTCCCAAAAACTTGACAGAAGGTAGCTAGTCGACATTTAATTGACTTACTAAAACAAAGTGGTGGACAGGGATGCCCGCCCATACTGTTTGGCGGCTCTTGAATGTTGCAAGTACTCTATGACTGCTCCATGAGTTTAATGCTGTAGGCACAAATTTCTCCAGAGGTAATATACGAAGAATAAAATATGTAACATCCTGTACTCTTTTGGGAAAGAATTCTGTCGAAATAAAACATGGAGGATATGATTTTTATGCACTCGTACTCTTTGCCTTCTGAATGTTGGATTGTTGTATAAAATCTTCAGCATCGGACACTACATTCCATGAATTTCAATTGATATCCATGCTGTGACATTAATGCCTTTATCTATAGAAATCTGCCATTCGAATCATTTGGTGGAGTTTGACAATTCCCCATTTTGCTTCATTTAATGAAGGTCGCGTCTCAGCGACTACCCAAGCCTTTTCTTCATAAATTCCGCCTCTGCAAGCTGATTCTTTGATATGTCTTCGATTTCTGTAACAGAGGTAGAGATCAATGGCGGTTTACCTCCTTTTTCACCCTGCAAAATACACAAACTTGTTAGAAAAATAAATGTGTGGAGGGAGCGATTACGGAGGGCGGGAGGACAATGGCGCGGCGGTGATGGAACAATGATTTTTGAATGAGAAATGATGAGCATAGGCATGAAAAGGCTTTTCAAAGCGAGGGGAGGGAATTTAGAAGGTGAGCGTGGAATTGCTTGCCAAAAATTCAATGGGAGTTTGAAATGATCAACATCGGCTCCATCTGGGGACGGCACGTTCATTCTTGGACGTGTCAAGAACATGCAGACCACCCGATCATTTCTTATGTTGACTCTGCTCTTCAGTCTTTCTGCATTTCACTCTGTAATTTATCATCACGCCCACCTGGAGCAAACCAAAACTAAAACATAACGTATATACACTATGATACACCCAACTTGCTCTGCCGGAATCAGAATTCGAAGTATGGCTTGAGAAATTGGCCATTTATAGGGGCGTCAAGCAAGTCGCCCTGCAAATTCTCCAATATGAACATATTGTTACCTTTGTGCTCCACAATTTTAAATGGGCCGAGCCAAAGCGGATCAAATTTACCATGTTTGCCTTTTTCAGCTCTTCGGACGTCCCACCTGAGCACCAGATTTCCAATCTGCAATTTTTTGTCTTTTGCATGCCGTTCAAAGATGTTTTTCATTTCCTCCTGATATTCGATTAGCTTTTGGCTCACCCGATTCCGTGTTTCTTCCAATTCCACCAGCTGTTTTATCCTCCTAATCATATCATCAGGTTCCTCTTGATTTTCTTGCATGAAACGTGCCACTGGTAAAGCCAGCTGCATAGGAAACACTGTTGCTCATCCATACATCAACTCGTATGGAGATTTCCCAGTTGCCCTTTTGCTGGTGATTCTATTTGCCCACAGAGCAAATTTCAATTGGGAATCCCAATCCTTTTGATTCTCATTTATTATTTTCTTCAAGGCCCTCACCAAAGTTTTATTAGAAGATTCTGCCAGGCCGTTCCCCTGTGGATAGTAGGCTGTGGAGTGATTCAAAGAAATATTATACTGTTGACAAAAATTCACAAATTTTTTCAGATTTGAAGGCTTGTGCATTATCAGTTACTACTTTTGCAAGACAGCCAAACCTGGAAATAATATTTTCTTCCCTGAATTTTATTATGACAGCGTCAGTGGTGTTCCTTGCAGGTATGGCTTCCACCCATTTTGTAAAGTAATCCGTGGCTATCAATATCCATTTGTGTTGGCCACTAGATGGAGGATGTATCTCTCCTATAAAATCTAATCCCCATTGCTGAAATGGTTCATTTACATGAACAGGAATCAAGGGCAGAGCTGCTAACTTTTGTTTCTCTGCAAATTTTTGACACTTATCACACGCTCTGACCCAAGTGAAAACTTCTTCGAATAATTTTGGCCAATAGAAACCAGCTTTCAGTATTTTATGAGCTGTAGTCCTCCAGCTATAGTGGCCTCCACATATCCCTTCATGAAATTCCATCATTATATTTTCTACTTCGTCTGCTGTGAGGCATAGGAGTAAAATTCCAGAAGGATATCTCCAATACAGTTGTCCATTAGCCACTATGTATTTCTGTGATTTCAATCGTAATGCTCTGTATTTTATTTTATCACAGCTGGGTGGGCAGCTGAGTGTCAAGAGATATTCAGCTATTTCTTTGTACCACGGACTGATGAGATATTTTATATGCACCTTCTGAGTTGCGTCCTTCACTCCTTGCTGCTCTCTTTCATTTTCAGACTCTCTACTAGCTATCATAGATAAATTTATGCCCAGAGCTTGATAATTCGATTCAGATAACATTTTAGCAAGCCCCTATCATTTGATCAGCTTGGTGGGGCGGATATCTAGATCATACTCCTGTATTTTAGCAATCCACCTTCCTCTTTTACCTTCACTGACACCCTGAACAAGGATATCTTTTACAGCAGCAGTGGGCACAAAAGCAATGATGTGAGACGCCAAAATGTACATGCGGAAAGCTTTGAGGGATTTTACCAGAGCGTATGCTTGCTTTTCTAATATATTATATTTCAATTCTGCATCATGAAGCACCTGACTGTATAAAGCAATGGGCTGCTCGTATTCTTCTTCATTTTTCTGTAGCAGAACTCAGGCTACTGTATGGGGTGAGGAAAATGAAAATATTATAAATGGCTTGTTATAGTCAGGCCCAGCTAATACAGGAGCTTCATCAAATGCAACTTTAATCCTAGCAAAAGCCTCCTGTGATTCTTGTGACCATTTAACTTCATTCCCTTTTTTCAACATATCTGTTATGTGCCTAACTATTTCAGCATAGTTAGGAATAAACCTTCTCAGAAAATTGATGCGACCCAAAAACACCTGCACTTCCTTTTTATTCCTAGGTAGAGGAATACCCTTTACGACTTCTACTCTTTTAGGGTCTATTTTCACACCATCTTTAGTCACAATGTGCCCTAAAAGCTTGCCTTCCTCTAATGAAAATAAAGACTTTTGTGGATTAAGAGAGAGACCATACCTTTTGAATTTTTCGAAAGTTCTGCGTAGATGCTCAAAGTGCTCTGCATCACCTTTTGAAAACACCGTAATACCATCAAGATAAACTACCAAAAATTTATCCTGCTCACCAACAAAAGCAATATCCATAGCCCTTTCAAACGTGGCTCCTGCGTTAATCAGCCCAAAAGGCATTCGGGCATACATAAATGTACCCCATGGTGTGGTGAATGCAGTTTTCTTCTGATCTTCTGGGGATACAGCCACCTGGTTATAGCCAAAGAAACCATCCATCATTGACATTCTCGAGGCTCCGACCACTTTCTGCAAAATATGGTCCATCTTGGGCAGTGGATAATTATCTTTCAAAGATGCTCTGTTTAAATTTCTGAAATCCACACACAGCCTTATTTCTCCATTCTTCTTTCGGACACGGACCAAATTTGCCACCCATTCTGAGTACCTCAGTGGCACAATTATTTTAGCCTTTAACAACTTCTTAATTTCTTTCTCTATTGAGGGAAGTAGGAAATGATTTATCTTTCTGAGCTTCTGCTTATAAGGTTTAGCGTCTTCCCTCAGAGGAATTTTATGCTGAATTATATTAATATCAAAAGTTTTTAGGTCCTGGTAGGACCATGCAAATACATCTTTATAAGATTGAAACAAATTCAGATATTTCTCTTTATATTCATCCGGGACCTTCTTGGATAATTTTACAATTTTTGGGTCAGCATCAGTACCCAGATTTAAATCTTCCATTTGATCTTCTTCTACCACTTTGTTTGGCTGCAATGGAATATCATCTTTGTTAAATAATCTTTCTAGAGGCACCAGACCTCTAGGTATAACGTTTCCTTTCAGCTGCAACACTTTACTTCCTGTCATTTCATCTTCCCATTTGTTTTCTGCAATATTTTCAGTTTCCTCTTCTTCATTATCATCAATCTCCATATTAGAGAATTCTCCCACTGTTTCTAGGAATCTCTTCCTTTTTTCATCAACTTCAAATACCTGCCAGTGCTTAATATTATCTGGGATGGATGGTCTATATCGTACCTCAACTTCATACCTCAAAAGTGGGTTCTGAGGAGGACGGAATGTACTGGCAGCTACAGCAAGAGAATCTGCGATTATGTTCAGTTCCCGGGGCATGAATTGTATATTAAATGCTGAGAAGAAATTCTCCACCATGTCCCATACTTCATTCCTATAGGCTCTCAATCGAGGGTGTTTGATTTGGCATTGATTTTTGACCTGTCTGACAACCAATTCAGAATCTCCCAGAACTTTTAAATTCTTTATATTCATATTTTTGGTTGTTTGTAGTCCCAATAGCAGTGCTTCATATTCAACTACATTATTGGTAGCCTCATATTCCAATTTGAAGGACAGGGGGATCCATCTGCCCGTAGGAGAGATTAATAACACTCCAGCTCCATTACCTTCCCTTGAATTTGCTCCATCAAAATGTAAAGTCCAGATTTCTGCCTCCTGATCTTATGAAGGCTGCTCAATTTGGATTTGACAGAAGGAGGGCTCATGGGCATAATTTTTATTTTCTTCTAACATCAAACACGAGAAATCTCCTTCCTTGTTATAAACTGGGGAATTCTTTGAGCAGTCAGCCTTAGTCACCATTTTAACAAATCTAGTCTCCCTGTATAACCTCCTCTCTTGGCCTCCAAAGACTGGGACAATAGCATATGTTAAATCCATTTTGAGTGACCCGCCAATTTTTGTACCCCAGGACCTTGACAGTAACATGCCAAAGCGGGCTGGGATATCAGCCACCACAATGTCCATGACCACACTTTTTGCTGGAATTTGGGCCAAATTGACCACTAAATCTGTAATCATCCCCAAGCATTTAACTCTCTTGGAATCAAATGAATATAGATCTTTATATGGACATGTGATTTGCAGTCCTAGTTGTTCCATGACAGATAGAGGCATAAGATTATGGGAAGCCCCAGAATCTAGCATGCAATTATGTAGCAGCAAGTCATGAATAACTAAAGACACGTAGAAAGGAGGAGTAGAAGGGTCTATCTCCTCGACATGTGGGCCAAACACTACCATGGGTCTTTCTTCTTGAAGGTTCAAACTATCAGGCACAATTGGTATTTCAGGAGGAAGCATGAAGGAGGTAACTTGAGATTGATATGCAGGTTGTTTCAATAGTTCTGTCAAGGGGACTGGAATCTTAATTTTCTCAGGCTCTTTTTGTAAACTAAAAGCAGAGAAAGGCTTTTCTATCACAACTTCTTTTGACTCTTTATTTTCAGCTGGGAATTTGACTTCTCTTGACACTGACTCAGCATTGGGAGGACTAACAACTTTGGAGGAAGAAGGAATTTGATCATTAGGTTGTAGAGGAATGTTAAGAGGACTCTTACCTTTTCCTGTAGCTTTTTGCACTGATGGTTCTTTTTTAGCAGGTGCATCCCTCTGAAGTGGAGCTTCTTCTTGATCTTGAATTCGAGTCCTCTTCCTTGAAGATCTGAGATCATATTTTACATTGAATTGTGCTTGCATGAAATCAGCAAATTATTTAAAATAATGATCAATTTCTGCTTCTTCTTCTTCTTCTTGCAAGGGGCATTCTGTATCATCATTGTTTGAAAAAGCAAGATTTGAATCTTCTAATTGATAAGTAGCATCTTCAGTGGAGTCATCTGCTGGACCTTCCAGGTACAATGGGTGTGGTACCTGATCCTGTTGCTCCTTTACTTCCCTAGGCAATATCTGCAGTGGTGGTCTTTTATACTGAGGATTGTATCCTCTGTTTGGAGCATTATAAAAATTCTTGGGGGCTGAACTCTTAGCCTCCAATTCAAGTTTAACTATCTTCCTAATCATCTTGCTTATTTCATCCATCTTATCTGAATCCTTCTCCTGGTTAGAGGAGGAAACCTCTTCTTTGCCTCTCCTCCTATTATCATGTTCAACTTTTCCTTTCAATTTTCCAGTGGAGGAAAAATTTGCTTCTAACTCAAGAGCATCCATCTGAGCATCATCTAGAGTGGCAGGCTTTCTTTCCCTCAGGGAGAAGCCAAAGTCTAAATCAAAGGCTGCTATGAAGACTATCTTAGCAGCAGTTTGGTGAGGCTTCATCTCTGGGGGAAAACTCAGATACAATTTATTAAATCTTTTGATAAACTCTGACACCCCTTCATTATGTTTCTTCTTCAAAGTATTAAATTCAGTAAGACACTGACCATAATCTTTCTTTTCTCCCCGCTTTCTAAGAAAAACTTCTTCCATTCTCTCCCAGGTGGTTATAGAGCGGTCTGCTAATGTATTGAACCACTTTCTGGCTTCACCATCCAGAGATTGAACAAACAATCTTAAGACCACATCCAGATGTTCTACATTTAAGTTTTCTGCAAAGGCGCAGAAAGTCTCAAGATGTTTATGAGCATCAATCTCATTTTCTCCATTAAATCTAGGTTGAATCTTCAAATAATCTTGTGGCATATCATTTAGTACTTGGGGTAAGGCCAGTGGAGCATATTTGTTCAATAGAAAAGCTGGTACGTTAGCCATTGGAGGAGGTGGGGGTTGTGCAACAATCTGAGGTACAAATGAAGGAAGAGGAGGCAGAGGGAGTGGAGTATGTATAACAATCGGAATGTGATGTACAGAAGTCTGGGGTGTAGATGGAAACAGTTCACAATTAACAGGGACTACTTCTGTAACTTCTTTAACTTCCTCAGCCTCAGGGGTAGGATAAAAGTTCTCTTTAATTCTGGCACTTCCTCTATGTGGACTTTCTGAGTAATATTCAGGATTTTCCTCGGTGAAGTCAGGATGTTCTATTCTGATTTCTTGAGAGGAAGAGGGTGTATAATCTTCTACAGAATATTCAGGGATTTCAGCACGAACTGATTTCCTCTCCTTCCAAACTCTTTTATGAATGAACTTCTTTGGGTCAGACACGTAAGGTGTCTTTGACTGAGATGTATCTGACCTCAAATGTGGCTTACGAGGAGCCAGGACTACCAATAAATTTATCAAATGAATAACAGTGGAGTCGCCAAGGTGAGAGATAAGCAACTCTTCAACTCTCTGTGCTCACCTGATTAGAGAGTGAAAACGATTTGTCGAGGCCCAGGGAAACTGATATTCTTATATTCGTTCCCCAGCAACGGCGCCAGAAAGATGTCATAACTCCTAGAGATAGCCTAGAGTTGCCATAGACCAGTGCCTAGGACATCTTATCATAGCAAGGAGAACATAATATGTTTTGGGTTTTCAATCCAGATGCTCTCTTGCTATCTCTTGTAGAACAAGGAAATTAATTTGAACGGGACCAAAATCTACAGAAACCAATATAGGAATGAGAATAATGTAGGAACAGCGTGCAATACTCCAACATAAAGGAACAGACAATTCAGAGACAGTTTACTGCGAAGAGGGCCGATTCAAAAATACTCCACAGACATAGATTATCAAAGGCGTATGTAATGAGAGAAATATTGAGGAGATATTAGTTAGTTGTAGGTTAATACCCAGATATACAATACCACCAAGCATGGGCTTATCATTCTAAGAATCCATACAAGATGATAGCATTTTAAAAGCATCCACCCAAACTAACTAATATAGCATAACTGTGAATGAAAGGAACATGAAATAGTATATCATGCTTGAGCAGTATTTAAAGCGCTCAGCTAATCTAAACATGGGCAACAACTAGGATGAATCCATGCTTAAAATTAGCAAGCCACTCGCATTCCAATACATGATACTAGAAGAATAGATGAAATGAAATGTTATATTATACTAACACAAATGAAAGAGAATTACAGACTATGAAATCTTAAAGACCAGAATCCTCTTCAAACAGGCATAACTCCTCCTCACTGAGACCCTACGGGCTCTGAACATTCACACAGAAGTTTTACAAGATGTATACAAGAGCTTTTCACTGCATAGCTCGCTGATAGAAATCTGGAACCCTTACAATGTCTTTCTTCTGGATTTTTATAGGAGAAAGTCCCAAAAACCTGACAGAAGGTAGCTAGTCGACATTTAATTGACTTACTAAAACAAAGTGGTGGACAGGGATGCCCGCCCATACTATTTGGCGGCTCTAGAATGTTGCAAGTACTCTGTGACTTCTCCATGAGTTTAATGTTGTAGGCGTAAATTTCTCCAAAGGTAAGATACGAAGAATAAAATATGTAACATCATGTACTCTTCTGGGAAAGAAGTCTGTCGAAATAAAACCTGGAGGATATGATTTTTATGCACTCGTACTCTTTGCCTTCTGAATGTTGGATTTTTGTATAAACTCTTCAGCATCGGACACTACATTCCATGACTTTCAATTGATATCCATGCTATGACATTAATGCCTTTATCTGTAGAAATCTGCCATTCGAATCATTTGGTGGAGTTTGACAATTCCCCATTTTGCTTCATTTAATGAAGGTCATGTCTCAGCGACTACCCAAGGCTTTTCTTCATAAATTCCGCCTCTGCAAGCTGATTCTTTGATATGTCTTTGATTTCTGTAACAGAGGTAGAGATCAATGGTGGTTTACCTCCTTTTTCACCCTGCAAAATACACAAACTTGTTAGAAAAATAAATGCGTGGAGGGAGCGATTACGGAGGGAGGGAGGAAAATGTCGCGGCGGTGATGGAACAATGATTTTTGAATGAGAAATTATGAGCATAGGCATGAAAAGGCTTTTCAAAGTGAGGGGAGGGAATTTAGAAGGTGAGCGTAGAATTGCTTGCCAAAAATTCAATGGGAGTTTTAAATGATCAACAGTATCTATTCGGCTTCTTGCTTTCACGAAATGTCCCCCTTCGGGCCATATGTCCCTCGGCATCCTCGAGAGTTTCCCTGATCCAGGATGGTCTCTTTCCTAATGAAGGAGGTGGAATAATCGAGTCCATCGGTCCTTCAGCATCAGGAATAGTCTCATCCTTCGGTTCTTCTTGATTTCCAGGCCTTGCTTCGTGATCTTCCTCAGATCTCGGAAGATTGACTACTTTCCTTAGGGAAGCATCTTCATCAAAGGTAACATCGTGGCATATATCCACTTCCCTTTGACTAAGAACATAGACTCTATATGCCTTCGAAGTTTCGTTGTAGCCCACAAACATTCCCTTCTTCCCAGAATCATCTAGCTTGCTCCTCTTCTCCTTTGGCACATGAAAATAAACAGGACATCCAAAAACTCTAAAATGTGAGACATTAGGTTTCTTACCAAAGAAAACCTCTTCGGGAGTTTTGGAGTCTAGATCAGAATGCGGGCATCAGTTTTGTATGTACACAGCAGTGTTCTCAGCTTCTCCCCACAAAAACTTCAGTAGACCCTGGTCACATAGCATGGCACGGGCAACTTCCACAACGGTTCTATTCTTTCGTTCAGCAACACCATTCTGCTCAGGAGTATAGATAGTTGTGGTCTCCCTCTCTATGCAAGCTTCTCTGCAAAAGTTATTGAACTCATTTGTCTCATATTCAATGCCATTATCGGTCCTCGGTATCTTGATCTTCTTCCCTGTCAAATTTTCCACCAAGGCTTTGAAGGTACGGAACCACATGAAAGCCTCATCCTTCTTCTTCAAGAAGTATATCTAGGTTTTGCAAGAGAAGTCATCTATGAATGTCATATAATAAGAACATCCTCCCAAGGATGTCATGGGCAGCATACCAGACAGATCAGAATGTATTAATTGCAACACATCAGATGTCTTTATGACACTCGAGGGGAAAGGTCCCCTTGTATGCTTTCCTTCGACACAACCCTGACATACACCTTCATGATTATTTGAGAACTCGGGCATCCCCGTCACCACCTTCCTTACTTCGGGAAGGGCTTTGTAGTGAAGGTGTCCAAACCTCCAGTGCCATAGTTCCGTCTATCGGATAGTATCACTCGTCATCACTCCCAGTGGACTTCCTCCAACTTGGCAGAGTGTATCAACTCTAAACCGAATCGTGATAGCTTCCTTGAAACTCTTCTTCCAAATACGCACCTTCCCATCAATTAATGCCACATTGAAACCTTTGTCTTCCATGGCCGATGTATACACAAGTTTCTTCTTCAAATCAAGTACATAGAGTACATCCTGCAAGCGGAGGACTTGACCTTGAGACAAGTGGAGGGTCACAGTCCCTGTCCCTTTCACGGGATATGTGGCATTATCTCCAAGGATAATTTCCAGATTGGTATCTTTCTCAACCATATCAAAAAGTGCTTCCTTGAACCCAGTGATGTGCCTTTAGGCACCACTATCTATCAACCATACATCCATAGTGTCGGGTGGAGATGCAGTAGAGAGGGAAAATACAAGAATGAATTCCTTTCTTCTATCAACAACATTTGATTCCTCATACCTGGAATTTCTCGACCTTTTGAAAGGTTGACCATTTCCGCTAGAGGGAGCCTTCCTCTTCCCCTTGAACCTATTGTTCCTTTAATTGCAATTCCTCTGGTTGTTGTTGTTGTCATCATCATCGGAAGAATCCTTCTTGAAAGGGAATTCTCTAGCATAGTGACCTGGCTTGTGACAAGTGTAGCACTTGCCTTTCTTTCCTTGGGCCCCTGCTCTTCCTTTGTTCCTTGGACCACCAAATTTATTCTTCCTAGAATGAGCAACGAACGCAGCATTTCCTTCATTTTCATATTCCTTCGTTCTTGTCTCTTCTTGTAGGCATCTTGATAGTACTTCGTCAAAGTCAGGTATCACATTGTTATTGAGAATGTTAGTGTTGAACACATGCCATTCGAATGAGAGACCTCCAAGTGCGATGAGAACCATCTCTCGATCAACTATTGTCTCCCCAATAGCCAGTAGATTATTCTTGATCTCGGTCAGCTTCAAAAAGTATGATTGAACAAACTCATCTCTACCTTTCTTCAAATTATTCAATTGATTCTTGAAGAATAGGACTTGATTTTGTCCTTGAACATGTTGACCAACTTATCATACATCTCCTTGGATGTGTCCAGCTCAGAGATGTAGGCAACCAAACTCTTATGAATTGAGTCCCTGATCATTAGCTTTGCTTTGATTTCTCCCTTCTTGTACTTTGTTTTGGCAGCAGCAGTTGCAATGGATGGAGACTCTTGAATTTTACCCTGCACATAGTACATGACATCTTGGTCTTCCAACTTAAGATCCAATGTCATCTTCCAAGCATGGAAGTCATCCTTCCCAATCAATCTGTCATCAGCCTTAAAGCCATTGTAGTTTGAGGAACCCATCCTCTTCTTCGGTGATTGCTAAAAACTAGGGCTTTGTCTCACCTCAGCTCTGATACCATGTAAATTTTTGTAGATGTTCTATGCTTGATGCAACTTTAATTTTTATCCCAATATCAGTCAGCAATCACATAAACAATAAATTAAAACGTTGATAGAACATACCAGTAGATCGACAGAAGACAAGCGAGAAATATATAAGTGTGTTGGTGCGTTATGGCGGTCAACAAGATGCTTAAACTAGCGAAGTCTCAATATGGTCAGCCAACCAGCAATGTCACACAACCCTCTAGGACAGCTAAAAGGGTCAACCCAAAGGACAACGTTGTCAGTCAACGGTCAACGCAAACAGCAGAAGCAACTAGGTCAACGCAGCAAAGTCAAATTCAACATCTAGCCTCGGGAATAGTGCCAAAAAATACAGATTTGGAAAATCGAACTTTTGGGAGATTTTCAGGTCCATTTGACCTTGCATTGACCAAAGTCAACGTTGCTGCAGAAACCCTAGGCCGAAAACAGAAAAGAGTTGCTACTGAAATTTCCCACGTGTGGAGAGAAGAGCCTCCAAGGTCATCAAACCAATCAGATGAGGAGAGATAAATGTGTGAGGATGAGATGAGTGAAAATGTCCTCCAACGTTGACCAATTTATATCCATCAGTGAGGGTGTGTAACACAACTACTGGGGCACAAAACCTTAAGGCCCACCTACACATATTTTGAATAAATTCAAAATAAATGTTATGCTCATTGGATTAAGATGATCTTTAGATCGATCTTGCACCTCTCCAAACGAGGAGTCCAATAAAAATATTGGCATCTTCATCTGAGCATCACAACATGGAGTTTGGACCTAATTGTCCAAAATTAAAAAAATATCATCTCCATCATATGAGCAATGCAACATGGAGTTTGGACTTAGTTGCCCAAAATTAACACTCCCTCTAAACTAGGGAGAACTCCATCTGTCCACTTGTGCAATCTTGTCATCTAGTACCATCATGTACTATCATCATCATCATCATCATCATCATGCAATCCTGTGTCATCCTGCTATAACTGCTTTGTTGGCTCTTGTCTGCAAACGAACGAGAGTGAGTCACAAAGACATCACTCTCCACTGACCCGAAGTCAGTCTAGAGGTAAAAACCTCAACCAGACTCAAGAGTGAGCCACATACTGACCCGAAGTCAATTTAGAGGTAAGAACCTCATCCAGACTTGATCCCAGATCAAGGTGTTAGACACATCCCATCTTAGACATAGAGAGTACGGCAATCCTCGATGCGTGCATCAGTCATGCTATCAGTCTCTATCCTCATTTTCCAACTCATTAGCCAAATGAGAAGTACTTCCCATGAGTACCAAACTCCACAGGTAGGATGCATAGATCAAAGAGAGGGTGAACCAGCTCAATATCATAACGGTGGTGAAGAAGCACACCAACAAGGTAAGTCGAACCTCAGCCTATGGTTGCTTATAGCTCCAAGAAATTATCCCCAAGCCCCCTGGAGCACCTAGAGCTCATATTCCAACTCAGGCAAGACCATAAGGATATGGTTTGTCCACGATACCAAGATTCTCACGGAAGGTTAAGAATTTAACCTTCCCCAAGGGCTTCATGAGAATATTTGCGACTTGCTCATCAGTCCCAATGTGATGGAGCCTTACGGCGCCTCGCTGTACCATGTCTCGGACAAAGTGGTAGCTAATATCAATATGCTTGATTCGGTCGTGGAACACGAGATTCTCAGAAAGAAGAATCCCACTTTGGTTATCGCAAAGGATAACGATGGTATCCAGCACATGTCCAAACAGCTTGTTGTGGATGATTTTGTCACCCTCCTAGAGACAGCCTAGAGTTGTTATAGACCAGTGCCTAGGACATCTTAATATAGCAAGGAGCTCCTTTAGTTTGGGTTGTCAGTCCAAGAACACGCTTGCTATCTCTTGTTTGAACAAGGAAATTAAATTTGAATTGGTCAATCTCTCTCGAAAAGTGATACAAAGACAAGGAAGCAATGTAAAAAACATCATGTAAAACTTCAGCATGAAAGTATCAGACAGTTAAGAGACCGCTTCACTGTAAAGAGGGCCGATTCAAATAATATATCACAGAAATTGAATATCAGGAATTGAGTGCAGTGAGGAAACATAAGAAGATATTAGATAGCATATAAGGGCGCACCAATTTACGAATCCTTAAGCCACTAATATAGCAGAAAATATGAAAGAGTGAACGTGGAACATCATATCATGACTAGGCCTATTTAAAGCGCCTGACTAATTTCAGAAAGGGCACCACTTAAGATGAATCCTTACTGCAAACTAGTGAGCCACTCGCATTCTAGGACATGATACAAGAAGATAAATAGCATGAAAAGAACTATTGGATTATCACATGGGAGAACATTACATACTGTGAGATACCAAAGACCAGAATCCTCATTACAGTTATAACCCCTCCTCACTGAGACCCTACGGGCTCTGAAACTTCCTACAGAAATGTTACAAAATGTATACAGAAGCCTTCTCGCTGCACAGTTCGCTGACAGAAATCTGGAACCCTTCAAAAATCTTATTTTTTCGTATTTATAGAGAAGACAGAAACTTCTAGAGGAGGAGGGAGACGAGGTATAATTAATGACTCAGTTTGAACCAAAAATGGCGGAAAACATTCGCGCCTTCTCTTATGAATGACTGGCTATAAATGATGGTACTGGACAACCTGTCCATGAAATAAATGCTGAGAGATAAAACCTCTTTATATACAGGATGGGAAAACTGAAATATATATACAATATGTTGCCCGCGGCTGAGGGAAAATCTGCTGCCGTAAGAGTTCTGAAATAATCTACATTTCTGTACTGTACTTTCGGCCCTTGGCTTTGGATTTGAATCCTGGATCTTTAATGTGGGGCGAATTTATCTGGAGAGTTCTGAGAATCCATATCTATGTCTTCTTTAATGGCGGTCACCTCTCCCACCTACCCTCGGCTCTTTCCTTTAATTTCTCCAGTATGATATGTCCTTTGGTATGCTCCAGATCTTTTCAACGGAGGCGGAAAGTTAAAGCACCAACTAAGTCAATTTAAAACCTACAAAACCCGCAAAACATTAGAGAAAGATGACTCGGTAACAGGGAGTGTGCATATGACAGCGACCATGGAATTGGTGATGCAGACTAGACGAGATATTGAGACGTATGAAAATAATGGAGAAATGGGGTGTGACAAGGCAGAATACAATGGGGCGACAATGAATGAACGAGGCACAGGTTCATAGACCGTGACACATCACCGGAACATATGAATGGTGGAGGAAGAATACAGCGTACACCTGTGAATAATGGTGACACGACCACAGGAGGTGGGACCCAAATCGGGAATCGGAATCGGAAAGTGGAGCGGGGAGGCCGGAGTGACACATTTTGGAAGCTCCGATTGCGATTGAGGGCAGGGCTGCGATTGACCCAGAACCGTTTGATCTTGGAACAAGATCAACGGCTACACTTGCATCGGAGGGTAATAAATCGGCGAGTCATGAAATACCGACGGTCCGTTGTGCGCGGGCCCTCCGTATAAGTTAATTGCCACGCCGTTGATCTGAGCCAGATCAAACGGTCAACATTGCGCCCGATCGTTAAGACAAAAGGCCCCTTTTGGCTTTGAATTATGGTTTTCAGACCAAGGTCATATGGAAGCCGAAGCGGGAGGGAGTTAAAATCTTAAGGAATCGGCCCGATAGTTTAAATTTGAGTTTTGAACTATTGCAAAGCAGGTTTTCGGGCGGAGATAATAATAGCAGGCAGGGTTATGAGATTTCAGGTCACGGCAGAGGCTAAAAACGGATTTAAATGAGGCAGCAGGGAAAAAATTCACAGGCAGAGGTAAATATGTACAACATCGGCTCCATCTGGGGACGACATGTTCGTCCTCGGGCATGTCGAGATCACGCAGACCATTAAATATTTCATCTTATTTTTCAATTCCCCTACACTCATACTTCAAACAATTATCAACATTCTTTTCCCTTTAAAAATAAAAGTCAAAAACAAACTATATACAATATATACAACCAGGTATCCTCTGCCTGGGTTAGAATTGGAAATATGGCTTGAGGAACTGGCCATTCACGGGTGCATCCAACAAATTACCCTGTAGATTTTCTAAAGTAAAGGTGTTGTTCCTTCCCAGCTTCACTATTTTGAATGGCCCGAACCACAATGGATCAAATTTGGCATGTTTTCCCTTTTCGGCTCTGCGAACATCCCATCTAAGGACCAGGTCTCCAACTTGAAAATTCCTATCCTTTGCGTGCCGATCAAAGACATTCTTCATTTTCTCCTGGTATTCTATCATTCTGCGATGCACTTTAGTTCCTTATTTCTCTAATTCTGGTGATTAATTCTTGAGGATCATGTCATCTGGTTCTTCTCGATTCCATCTGCATAAACGTGCCATGGCAATGCAATTGCAAAGGAAACAACTAACGACCGTCATTATGACTCATGCAGTGGCTTGTTTCTCTTTCTTTGGTTATCCTATTTACCTGAGCAAACTTTAATTGAGAGTCAGTTCGATTTTGGTGTTTTCTTCAAGCCTCACCGGAAGTTATTGGATGACTCTGCTAGACCATTTCCCTATGGATAGTATGCTGTAGAATGAGTCAGGATAATGTTATATCTTTGGCAGAATTTTACGAACCTGGCCGACTTGAAGGCCTGTGCATTGTCAGTTACAATTCTTGCAGGACATCCAAACCTAGATATGATGTTATCTTCTATAAAGTTCATTATTACAGCATCTGTAGCATTTCTGGTGGGTATGGCTTCCACCCATTTCGTGAAGTAGTCTGTGGCTGTCAATATCCATTTATCTTTGGCCACTCGATGGGGATGTATCTCACCTATAAAATCAATCCCATTTTAAGAATGGTTCATTTTACATGAATAGGAATCGGGGCAATCCGCACCTTACTGCCTTTACTTGCAAATATTTGGCATTTGTCACACGATCGACCCAAGCAAAAGTATACGGAATACAATTTTGGCAGTAAAACCAGCCTTCAAGATTTTATGGGTTGTAGCCCTCCAGGTGTAATGTCCTCCACATTTCCCCTCATGAAATTAAACTACCATTACATTCTGTACTTCATTTTCTGTGAGGCATAACAGTAATATACCCAGAGGGTCTCTCCAATAGAGCTGTCCATTGGCAATTGCATATTTCTGAGACTTCATCCTTACGGCTCTGTATTTCACTTTGTCACAGCTAGGGGGACAGCTGAGTGTTAACAGATATTCAACTATTTATTTATACCAAGGACTAGTTAGATATTTCACATGTATCTTTTGAGTAGCCACCTCTAGTCTGTGTTGCTCTTCTTCTCTTTCTAATTCTTCACTTGCTATCGCAGATAGATTAATGCCCAAAGCTTGATGATTTGATTCAGATAACATCTTGGCAAGTCCCTGTCCTTTGATCAATTTAGTAGGCCTTATATCCAAATCATACTCTTGGATTTTTGCAATCCATCTTCCCCTCCTACCTTCGTTGTCTCCCTGAACCAGAATTTCTTTGACTGCTGCAGTAGGGACATAAGCTGTAATGTGAGATTGCAAAATATAAACTCTGAAAGCTTTAAGGGACTTTACTAGGGCATATGCCTGCTTTTCCAGTATATTATATTTCAATTCAGCATCATAAAGCACTTGACTGAAGAAAGCTATGGGCTGTTCATATCCCTCTTCATTTTTTTGCAATAACACTCCAGCAATTGTATGAGGTGAAGCAAATGAGAAAATCATAAATGGTTTTTTGTAATCTGGCCCTGCTAGCACAGGAGCTTCAGCAAATGCCCGTTTTATCCTTGCGAATGCATCTCTACACTCCTGGGACCATTTTACCTCATTTTCCTTTTTCAACATATTGGTTATGTGCCTAACTATCTCTGCGTAGTTAGGGATAAATCTTCTCAAAAAGTTTATTCGGCCCAAAAACACTTGTACTTCTTTCTTATTTCTTGGCAAAGGAATGCTATTTATCACTTCCACTCTCTTAGGATCAATTTTCACACCATCTTTAGTCACAATATGCCCTAAGAGTTTTCCTTCATCTAATGCAAACAAAGATTTTTGGGGATTAAGAGAAAGGCCATACCTTCTGCATTTTTCAAAAGTTCTTCTCAAATGCTCAATATGCTCGTCATCATTCTTTGAGAATACTGTGATATCATCAAGATACACCACCAAGAACTTGTCCTGTTCTCCGACAAAGGCTATGTCCATTACCCTCTGAAAAGTAGCTCCTGCATTGATTAATCCGAATGGCATCCTTGCATACATAAAGGTTCCCCATGGCGTAGTGAATGCAGTTTTCTTCTGGTCTTCTGGGAACACGGCTACCTGGTTGTAGCCCGAAAATCCGTCCATCATTGACATACTAGATGCTCCCACTACTTTTTGCAGGATGTGGTCCATCTTGGGCAGTGGGTAGTTATCTTTGAGAGATGCCCTATTCAGATTTCTGAAATCTACACACAGCCTTATTTCTCCATTCTTCTTCCTAACAGGAACAAGATTTGCCACCCATTCAGAGTATCTTAATGGTACAATTATCTTGGCCTTCAGTAATTTCTTAATTTCTTTTTCAATTGAAGGAAGAAGCGAAGGATTTATTTGCTTGAGCTTCTGCTTATATGGCTTTGCATCTTCCCTCAGTGGAATCTTATGTTGTATTATATTTACATCAAAAGTCTTTAGGTCCTCATAGGACCAAGCAAAAACATCTTTATAAGATTGAAATAACTTCAAATATTTTTCTTTATAATCTTCTGGGACTTTCTTAGATAATTTGATCATTTTAGGATCGGCATAAGTACCCAGATTCAAGTCTTCCACTTGATCTCCTTCTACTACTTTGTTTGGCTGCCTTGGAACATCATCTTTATTAAATAACCTTTCTAGAGGTACCAATCCTCTAGGTATCACATTACTTTTCAGCTGCAGCACTTTATTTCCTGCTATTCTTTCTTCCCATTTGTTTTCAGCAATATTTTCAACTTCTTCCTCTTCATTATCATCAATCTCCATACTTGTGAATTCTCCCACCGTTTCCATGAATATTTTCATCTGTTCATCATCTTCGAATACCTGCCAATGCTTTATATTGTCTGGAATGGATGGTCTGTACCGTACCTCCACTTCATATCTTAAAAGCGGATTTTGAGGAGGACGGAATGTACTGGCAGCTACAGCAAGAGAGTCTGCTATTCTGTTTTGCTCCCGGGGCATGAACTGTATGTTAAATGCTGAGAAGAAGTTCTCTATCATGTCCCATACTTCATTTCTGTATGCTCTGAGCCGTGGATGCTTAGTTTGACATTCGTTTTTTATCTGCCTTACCACCAACTCAGAGTCCCCAAACACTTTTAGACATTGGATGCCCATATTCTTGGCTGTCTGCAGTCCCAATAATAGCGCTTCATATTCGGCTACATTGTTTGTAGCTTCATACTCCAGTTTAAAAGACAGTGGCACCCATTTCCCTGTAGGAGAAATCAACAATACTCCAGCTCCATTGCCTTCTCTTGAATTAGCTCCATCAAAATGTAAAGTCCATATTTCTGATTCCTGACTTCCTTCAGGCTGCTCAGCTTGAATTTGACCAAAAAGGGGCTCATGTGCATAATCCTGATTTTCTTCCAACATTAAACATGAAAAGTCTCCCTCTTTGTTATAAACTGGGGAATTATCTGAGCAGTCAGCCTTAGTTACCATCTTGACAAATCTAGTCTCCCTGTATAACCTCCTTTCTTGACCTCCAAAGACTGGGACAGTAGCATATGTTAAATCCAATTTAATTTATCCCCCGATCTTGGTACCCCAGGATCTTGACAGCAGCATGCCAAAGCGAGCTGGGATATCAGCAACCACAATGTCCATGACCACACTCTTTGCTGGGATTTGAGCCAAATTGACCACTAAATCTTTAATCATTCCCAAGCATTTAACCCTTTTAGAATCAAATGAATATAAATCTTTGTATGGTCTTGTAATTTGCAGCCCTAGTTGCTCCATGACAGAGAGAGGCATGAGATTATGGGAAGCCCCAGAATCTAACATACAATTGTGTAGCAGCAGGTCATGAATGACTAGGGACACATAAAAGGGAGGAGTAGAAGGGTCTATCTCCTCGACATGTGGGCCAAAGACTACCATGGGTCTTTCTTCTTGAAGATTTAAGCTATCAGGCACAATGGGTGTTTCGGGAGGAAGTATAAAAGAGGTAACTTGAGACTGGTATGCAGGCTGTTTTAATAACTCAGTCAGAGGGACAGGAATCTTAATTTTCTCAAGTTCTTTTTGCAAATTGAAAGCGGATGTGGGCTTTTCTATCACTACTTCTTTGGACTCCTTATTTTCGACTGAAGATTTGATTTCTTTTGACACTGGCTCAGTATTAGGAGGACTGACCGTTTTGGAAGAAGAGGGAATCTGATCATTAGACTGCAAGGGAGTATTCAGAAGATTCTTACCTTTGTCTGCGCATCTCTTTGTTGCTGATTCCTTCTGGGCAGGTGCTTCTTTCTGAGGTGGTTCTTCTTCTTCTTGCTCCTGAGTTCTAGTCCTCTTCCTTGAGAATCTGAGGTCATATTTGATATTGAACTGGGCTTCCATGAAATCAGCAAATTGCTTGTAGTAATGGTCAATCTCTGCCTCTTCATCTTCTTCTTGCAGGGGACACTCCATATCATCATTATTTGAAAAAGCCAGATTTGAATCTTCTAATCTGTAAGCTGCATCTCCAGTGGAGTCATCTGCTGGTCCTTCCAGGTACAAGGGATGAGGTACCTGATCTTGCTGTTCTTTTTCTTCCCTTGGCAATATTTGCAATGGAGGCTTTCTGTACTGAGGATTATATCCTCTGTTTGGAGCATTGTAATAGTTTTTGGGAGCCGCGTTCTTAGCTTCCAGTTCTAGCTTAACCATCTTCTTTATCATCTTGCTTATTTCATCCATTTTATCTGAATCTTTTTCTTGATTAGAGGTAGAAACCTCTTCTTTGCCTTTTCTTCTAATATCTTGTTCGACTTTTCCCTTTGACTTACCGATTTGGCGGCAAAATTTTCCTCCAACTCCGAACATCCGTCGAGAGCATCATCCGGGGTGACGGGCATCCTTTCCGCGAGAGAAAAAGCGAAATCGGAATCAAGAAATTTTGCTATAAAAACAATTTTAGCAGCGGCTTGTTGAGGTTTCATATCGGCGGGAAGGTTCGGACTACAATTTATTAAACCTTTTGATAAATTACGCCACCCCCTCGTTGTGTTTTCTTCTTTAGCGTATTAAGTCCAACGAGAGCCTTGCCCCATGGTCTTTCTTTTCTCCCCACTTCTGAGAAAAGCATTCTCCATATGGTCAGGTAGTGATTGAATGGTTTGCTTCCCGGTGTCTTAAACCATTTCCTGGCTTCACCTTCTAAAGACTGCACAAATAATCTCAAAACCACGTCCAGGTGTTCAGCATTCAAGTTCTCTGCAAAAGAGCAGAAGGTCTCGAGATGTTTTCGAGCATCTATATCATTTTCACCGTTAAACCTTGGCAGAATCTTCAGATAATCCTGTGGCATATCATTCAACACCTGTGGTAAAGCCAAAGGAGCGTATTTGTTCAAGAGAAATGCAGGAACATTGGCCATTGGAGGAGGTGGGGGTTGTACAATAGTCTGAGAAACAAATGAAGGGAGAGGGGTAGGGGGAAGCGGAGTATGAATAAAAATGGGAATATATTGCACAGAGGTCTGAGGTGTAGATGGGAATAATTCACGGTTAACAGGAGCTACTTCAGTGACCTCTTTAATCTCTTCAGCCTCGAAAGTAGGATGAGATTCTTCTTCAATCCAGGCACTTCCCCTACGTGGAGTCTCTAAATAAAACTCGGGATTTTCTGTTCTAACTTCTTGAGAAGAAGAGGGCGAATAATCTTCAACAGAACGCTCGGAATTTTCAGCACGGGCTGACTTCCTCTCCTTCCAAACTCTTTTATGAATAATTTTCTCTGGGTCAGACACGTAAGGTGTTTTCAGTTGAGCTGTATCTGACCTCAAATGTGGCCTACGAGGGGCCAGGACTACCAATAAGATTTATCAAATAAAGACCAGTGGAGTCGCCAAGGTGAGAGATATGCAACTCTTCAACTCTTTGTGCTCACCTGATTAGAGAGTGAAAATAATTTGTCGAAAACCCGAGAGCGATATTCTTCGTAAGTTTCACGACAACGGCCTTGAGAAAAGATGTTGTGGATGATTTTGTCACCCTCCTAGAGACAGTCTAGAGTTGCCATAGACCAGTGCCTAGGACATCTTAATATAGCAAGGAGCCTTTTATAGTTTGGGTTGTCAGTCCAAGAACTCACTTACTATCTCTTGTTTGAACAAGGAAATTAGATTAGAATGGGACCAATCTCTCTCAGAAGCTGGTACAAAGATAAGGACAGTGTAGGGACATCATGTAAAACTTGACATGAAAATATCAGACGATTAAGAGACCGCTTCAGCATAAAAAAGGGCCGATTCAAATAATATATCAGAAATCGAATATCGAAATGAGTGCGGTGAGGGAAACATAAGAAGATATTAGCTAGCATATAAAGAACAATTTACGAATCGTAAATATAATATGGCGAGAAAATATGGATGAAATGAACATGGAATAGTATATCATGACTAGGCCTATTTAAAGCGCTTGACTAATCCAAGTATGGGCACCAACTAGGATGAATCCTTACTTAAGACCAGTGAGCCACTCGCATTCTAGAACATGATACAAGAAGATAAATAGCATGGAATGAGATTTTATATTAACATATAAGAGAAAATTACATACTATGAGATACCAAAGACCAGAATCCTCATTACAGTTATAGCCTCCTCAACGAGACCCTACGGGCTGCGAAACTTCATACATAAATGTTACAAAATGCATACGAAGCCTTCTCGTATTTGCCTGAGTTCGGCGACATAAATGCGGAACCCCTCAAAAATCTTATTTTATTGTATTTATAGAGAATACGAGCAGAGGAGGAGGAGACGAGGCATATTTAATGACTCGGTCCCAGACCAAAATGGCGGAAACATTAGCGCCTTCTCTTATGAATATTTGTTATAAATGATAGTCTTGGTTTCTTGTCCATAGAAATAAATGGCTGGAGATAAAACCTCTTTATATACAAGATGGGAAAACTAAAATATATACAATATATTTGCCTTGTTGAGGGAAAATCTCTTTAGTAAGAGTTACGAAATAATCTACATTTCTGTCTTGTACTTTCGGCCTTGGCTTTAGTTGAATCCTGGATCATTAATGTGGGGCGAACTTGCGGAGGTTCGAGAATCCCATATCTATGTCTTCTTTAATGGCGGTCACCTCTCCCACCTACCCTCGGCTCCTTCCTTTAATTTCGCCAGTATGATATGTCCTTTGGTATGCTCCAGATCTTTTCAACAGAGGCGGAAAGTTAAAGCGCCAACTAAGTCAATTTAAAACCTGCAAAACCCGCAAAACATTAGAGAAAGATGACTCGGTGACAGGGAGTGTGCATATGACAACGACCATGGAATCGGTGATGCAGACTAGGCGAGATATTGAGACGCATGAAAATAATGGAGAAATGGGGCGTGACAAGGCAGAATACAATGGGGCGACAATGAATGAACGAGGCACAGGTTCATAGACCGTGACACATCACCGGAACATATGAATGGTGGAGGAAGAATACAACGTACACCTGTGAATAATGGTGACACGACCACAGGAGGTGGGACCCAAATCGGGAATCGGAATCGAAAAGTGGAGCGGGGAGGCCGAGGTAACACATTTTGGAAGCTCCGATTGCGATTGAGGGCAGGGCTGCGATTGACCCAGAACCGTTCGATCTCGGAACAAGATCAACGGCTACACTTGCATCGGAGGGTAATAAATCGGCGAGTCATGAAATACCGACGGTCTGTTGTGCGCGGGCCCTCCGTATAAGTTAATTGCCGCGCCGTTGATCTGAGCCAGATCAAACGGTCAACATTGCACCCGATCGTTAAGACAAAAGGCTCCTTTTGGCTTTGAATTATGGTTTTCAGACCCGGGTCATATGGAAGCCGAAGCGGGAGGGAGTTAAAATCTTAAGGAATCGGCCCGATAGTTTAAATTTGAGTTTTGAACTATTGCAAAGCAGGTTTTCGGGCAGAGATAATAATAGCAGGCAGGGTTATGAGATTTCAGGTCACAGCAGAGGCTAAAAATGGATTTAAATGAGGCAGCAGGGAAAAAATTCACAGGCAGAGGTAAATATGTACAACACAGCTCATTTAAGAGCTATCTCAACCAAAAAGCTTCACTACATGCCACACTTTTTGCAATGTATTCGACCTCGGCGGTGCTCAAAGCAATCGATTTCTGCTTCCTACTCATCCAAGGTATCAAAGCAGAACCAAGAGTGAAGCAACATCCAGATGTGCTCTTACGATCCATCACACTGCCTTCCCAATCAACATCGGTATATCCATGGAGCTTCATACTCCCTGCAGTGTATCTCAACCCATGGTTGATTGTGCCCCGAAGATATCTCAAGAGAGTCTTGGCACTAATCCAGTGAATGTGATGAGGCACGACCATGTATTGACTCTGTTGACCATATCAGTCCCATGTTGAATTTTTTGGCCTGCTGTCCCATTTGAACCCGTTTAAAACCTCTGTCGTGGCCTAAGACCGCCATATCCTGTCTATCGTTACCATTCCCGTCCACGAAATACATCGGATTAAGGCTAAAATCTGCACTTTAAAATATATCGGGCCCAGCCCCTTCAGTCTTAGCCCCAGCACCTATTCCTCCCACACAACCTGGCCCTGAGACCAAACGCCAAATTCGAAGGCACTTGCCGCATACAACTATCGGGCATGCTTTGAACCGTCCGATCGAACACAAATCAACGCACCATAGCGCACTACCTTTGTGGTCCCCGCGCCCTAAACCGGCCTGTTTATTCTGCACCGCCTTTGTTGGGCAGGCGGTATTCTGCAAATCGCAGCGATTCCATACGTTACTTGCCACGCGTCCCAGGCCACTGTTCCAATACCGCTCCATTTCGCACGTTAACGTCCGACCCAAGACGTGCAGCGAAATCTACGTGAGTCGTTCGATTTGTGGGCCTTCATCCGACGGTGACCACTCTTCAAAGCTGCATATGTTTTAAACCAAGCTTATAGCACCCGTGGCCCACCATCACATCACCGCCCGACACAGTTTAAACCATTGATTTCGTCTAAATATCGTGTGGCCCAGATCACTTGCGTGACCACCTGTTGACCGAGTCTCCCACCACGTCATCATCCCACGAGTCTATCGTGTTTCTCTTCCGTCCATTCACAAAATAAAAGGGCTTTCCCTTTGTTAGTTCTAATTTTGTTATATTTTCATTTTTCAAAGGTTGTCCATGTTACTGCTGTCCCAATCGCATCGGAAATTTTATGATGTGTCATTCCGCCCTACTCCCATCCTCGTTTTGCAATTACGATTTCCTAATCAGGTCCCGCCCCATAGCATTCGCGTCACGCGGTATTTTTATCGTCGTTCTACATTACTCGGCCTTCTTACCATGCCGCTTCATCTCATCATCACCTCCACTGTGTCCACCTTTGTACACATGGTTTTCTTAACAAGTTTGTGGATTTTTGCAGGGATACAGCGGCGGAGAATCACCATAATATCCAGCCCCCATTTCAGAAGTCGGGAATGAGTCAAAGGACTATCTTTCAGAGGCAGATCTTTACAGATAGATGCATTAATGTCACAGCGTGGGTATCGATTGAAAGTCTTGAAATGCAGTGTCCGGCGTTGGAGAATTTTGAACAACAATCCAACATTCATAAGGCAAAGAGTACAGAATGTCACTTATTTTATTCTTCATATCTTATCCCTGGAGGAATTCGCACCTACTACATTTATTTCAGCAGAGCCGGCCTCAGAGTACCTACAGCGCAGCATATTAATTGAACAGCATGGGCGCGAATGTTTCCGCCATTTGGTTCAAATTAGGCAAATTTAATGTTTCACCTACCTCATCTACTAGAATTTTTCGGTTTCTCCTATAATAGCCCGTAAAAAAGACATTTGAAGGGTTCCAGATTTTGATCAGAAATTGGTGCAGCGAAAAGCTTTTGCAGACTTCTTTGTATAACCTCTGTATGAAGGCTCAGAGCCTGTAGGGTCTCAGTGAGGAGGAATTATCTCTGTCTTAGAGGACTCTGGTCTGTGATATGTCACAGTATATAAAATTTTCTTATGTGTTCAATACAACTTTTCATTTCACATATCTTCTTGTATCATGTTACTGGAATGTGAGTGGCTCACTGATTTTAAGTAAGGATTCATCCTAGTTGATGCCCATATTTGGATCAGTCAAGCGCTTTAAATAGGCTCAGGCATGATATATTGTTCCACGTTCTTTTCATCCATATTTTCTGCTATATTAGTTGCTTGAGGAGGGTGATTTTAAAATGCCATTGTCATGTATGGATTCTTAGATTGATAAGCCCATATATGGTTATGTTGTGTATCTGGGTACCAGCCTCATGTTAACTAGTATCTTCTTGATATTTCCTTCACGGCATACACTTTCTGATATTCAAATTCTGTGACATATTACTTGAATCGGCCCTCTTTGCAGTAAATTGTCTCTTAACTGTCTGATGCTTTTATATTGGAGTTTTGCATGCTGTTCCTACATTATTCTTATCTCTGTATCCACTTTCTGAGGGTTTGGTTCCATTCAAATTAACTTCCTTGTTTTACAAGAGATAGCAGGAGAGCTTTTGGATTGACAACCCAAGTTATATTATTATGAGCTCCTTGCTATGATAAGATGTCCTAGGCACTGGTCTATGACAACTCTAGGCTGTCTCTAGGAGTTACAACATCTTTCTGGCGCCGTTGCTGGGGAACGAATTTAAGAAAGTCAGTTTCCCTGGGCCTCGACAAATTTTGATCACTCTCTAATCAGGTGAGCACAGAGAGTTGAAGAGTTGTAGATCTCTCACCTTGGCGACTCCACTATTGTTATTTGGTAAAATCTATTGGTAGTCCTGGCTCCTCGAAAGCCCCATTTGAGGTCAGATACGGCTAAATCAAAGACACCCTCTGTGCCTGACCCAGAGAAAATTATACATAGAAGAAGTTGGAAAGAAAGACAATCAGCCCGTGCTGTAGTTCCTGAGTTTTCCATAGAAGATTATTCGTCCTCTTCTTCTCAAGAAATTCAAATAGAGAATCTCGACTCCACTGTGGGAGATACAGAATATTACTCAGAAAACCCACTTAGGGGGAGTGTCAGAATTGAAGATCATCCACATCCTACCCCTGAGGTTGAAGAAGTAAAATAAGTTACTGAGGTATCTGTTGTTAACCATGAACTATTCCCATCAACACCTCCGCCTGCTGTACAATATATTCCCATTGTTATACATACTCCCCTTCCACCTCCTCCTCTTCCTCCAATCACTCATCAAACCGTTGTACAACCCCCACCTCCTCCAATGGCTAATGTTCCTGCTTTCCTGTTGAATAAATATGCTCCCTTGGCTTTACCCCAAGTGCTAAATGATATGCCATAGGATTATTTGAAAATTTTGCCTAGATTTAATGGTGAGAATGAGATTGATGCTCAGAAACATCTTGAGACTTTTTGCTCTTTTGCAGAAAACTTTAATGTAGAACATTTGGATGTGGTCTTAAGATTATTCGTCCAATCTTTGGACGGTGAGGCACGAAATTGGTTTAAAACATTGGCAGACCGCTTTATAAATACCTGGGAAAGAATGGAAGAAGTTTTTCTCAGGAAATGGGGAGAAAAGAAAGATCATGGGCAGTGCCTCATTGAATTCAATACACTAAAGAAGAAACACAATGAGGGGGTGGCAGAATTTATTAAAAGATTCAATAAATTGTATTTGAACCTTATGGCCGATATGAAACCCCACCAAAATGCTGCCAAGGTGGTTTTCATAGCAGCCTTTGATTCAGAATTTGGCTTCTCTCTGCGGGAGAGAATGCCTGTCACGCTGGATGATGCTTAGAAAGATGCCTTAGAGTTGGAGGAAAACTTTGCAGCCACTGGAAAATTAAAAGGAAAAGCTGAACAGGACACTAGAAGAAGGGGCAAAGAGGAAGTCTCCACCTCCAGTCAGGACAAGGACGCAGACAGAATTGAAGAAATGAGAAAGATGATTAAGAACCTTTCTAGCAAGTTGGGGAAACTTGAATTGGAGACCAAGAATTCAGCCCCCAAGAATTTATATAATGCTCCAAACAGAGGCTACAATCCCCAGTACAAGAGAGCACCCCTGCAGATATTTCCAAGGGAGGCAAAGGAGCAACAAGATCAGGTACCACACCCATTGTACATGGAAGGTCCAACAGATAATTCCACTGGAGATGCTGCCTATGGATTAGAAGATTCAAATCTTGCTTTTTCAAACAATGATGAAATGGAATGCCCATTGCAAGAAGAAGAAGAAGAAGCAGAGGCTGATTATTATTGTAAACAATTTGCTGATTTCACGCAAGAACATTTCAATAGAAGATATGATCTCAGATCATTTAGGAAGAGAACTTGGACTCAAGACCAAGAAGAAGAACCACCTCAGAAAGAAACACCCGCTCAAAAGGAGATGACAATGCAGAAAGCTGCAAATAAAGGTAAGAGACCTCTGAACAAACCTTTGCAATCTCATGACCAAGTTCCTTCTTCTTCAAAAGTAGTCAGTCCTCCTAATACTGAGTTTGTGTCAAAAGAATTAAAATCCCCAGCTGAAAATAAAGAGTCAAGAGAAGTTGTAACAGAAAATCCCCCTCCTCCTTTCAATTTGCAAAAAGAGCTTGAGAAAATCAAAATCCTAGTCCCCTTGACCGAGCTGTTGAAACAACCAACATATCAATCTCAAGTCACCTCTTTCATGCTTCCTCCAGAAGCAGCACTCACCCCAAATAATATCAAGCACTAGCAGGTATTTGAGGATGAAGAACAGACGAAGAGATTTCTAGAAACAGTAGTTGAATTCTCCAACATGGAGATTGATGTTGATGAAAGAAATTTGACACCACTTGATAGTCAAAGAAAGGAGGAAGGAAATTTGGTGGAAGACTTTAATCCATGGAATGAAGAAATCAGGTCGCTGGAGATTTTGTTGAATAAACATGATTCAGTACAGGAATATAGTGAAGACTTCTTGGGTCCTGGAAGAGACTTAAGATTTCTTATGAAAGAATTGGTGACTGAATCATCAAGTAAGACCATTGGGTCTTATGATTTCGAAACTGAAAATTCGGCTGTGTTGACAGGTATTGCAGAAGACAATCCATCCTTTGGAGTTGTCTTGGATACAGGTGAACTGCCGCAGAAGAAGGAGGCTGAAGGACAATTACTGAAGATTGTCAAGAAAGAAGAAGAAGAGTATGTTGAAACAAATGTGCAGCATATTGACGAAAGGCTTGAGAATAAATGGCTGGTTTGTTTGCTGAAATCATTTAGAGAAGGGAATGAAATTGCAGACACTGAAGTGAAAGTGCCTGAAGCTGTGAAAGAAACAGGAGTAGATACTAGTTTGCAGAATTTAAATATGCTTACTAGTACACAAGGAGAAATGAATGATTATGTTACTGCAGTTAGAGAATTAAAAGGTAATTTACTTTTTAAAGATAAATCTGCAGATGATGAGCATGAGAATGTTGCAGAGGGAGATATCCTAAGAGATATTCAGGAAGTTTGGGAGCAGCCACATTTTTAGCAAGAGAGGCAACATTGACAGTAATGTTCAAGAAAGCAACAAGAAAGCGGAGAAAATTTGGCAAAGGAAAAACAAGAGCAGAATGTGAAAGCATAGCTGGAGGCAAGTTGTAGAACAAAATATGTAAACATAGAAGGGTACAGTTGAAGAATAATGCAACTAATGGACACCAACAAACCAGAGTATGGGACCCAGGAGGAAAAGACAGCCTGGTGTATTATATTGTACATTAGTTTTCCTTTTGTTTCATCATTCTTTGAATAATGTGTGTGCGCTGATGAATTATAAAGTGAAAACTAGAGGTGCTGAAGGGTAGAATCCACTTAGAGCATGATCAGATGGTCTGCGTAGTTCTCGACACATCCAGGGACGAACGTGCCGTCCCCAGATGGAGCTGATGTTGACCATATCAGTCCCCTGTTGAATTTTTTGGCCTGCTGTCCCATTTGAACCTGTTTAAAACCTCTGTCGTGGCCTAAGACCTCCATATCCTGTCTATCGTTACCATTCTTGCCCACGAAATACATCGGATTAAGGTTGAAATCTGCACTTTAAAATATATCGGGCCCAGCCCCTTCAGTCTTAGCCCCAACACCTATTCCTCCCACACAACCTGGCCCTGAGACCAAATTCCAAATCCGAAGGCGCTTGCCGCATAGAACTATCGGGCATGCTTTGAACCGTCCGATCGAACACAAATCAACACACCATAGCGCACTACCTTTGTGGTCCCAGCGCCCTAAAAACCACCGCTCGAAACCGGCCTGTTTATTCCACACCACCTTTGTTGGGCAGGCGGTATTCCACAAATTGCAGCGATTCCATACGTTACTTGCCACACGTCCCAGGCCACTGTTCCAATACCGCTCCATTTCGCGCGTTAACGTCCGACCCAAGACGTGCATCGAAATCTACGTGAGCCGTTCGATTTGTGGGCCTTCATCCGACGGTGACCACTCTTCAAAGATGCATATGTTTTAAACCAAGCTTATAGCACCCGTGGCCCACCATCACATCCCCGACGCAGTTTAAACCGTTGATTTCGTCTAAAGATCGTGTGGCCCAGATCACTTGCGTGACCACCTGTTGACCAAGTCTCCCACCACGTCATCATCCCACGAGTCTATCATGTTTCTCTTCTGTCCATTCACAAAATAAAAGGGCTGTCCCTTTGTTAGTTCTAATTTTGTTATATTTTCAATTTTCAAAGGTTCTCCATGTTATTGTTGTCCCAATTGCATCGGAAATTTTATGATGTGTCATTCCGCCCTACTCCCATCCTTGTTTTGCAATTGCGATTTCCTAATCGGGTCCCACCCCATAGCATTCGCGTCACGCTATATTTTTATCGTCGTTCTACATTACTCGGCCTTCTCACCATGCCGCTTCATCTCATCATCACCTCCACTATGTCTGTTGATCACGTCGGCCTCCCGATTAAATTCAGAGCAACAATACTGTTTGATAAGCCCCTAGCCCCTCTTTAGTTTTGAAAACTTATCGTTGTGTCTATTATTACCTCTCCCGCTCCTTAAACAGCATTGGAAAAGACCATAATCGCATATCCAAAGTTATAAAAGGCCTAGCCCCCTTGCTGCGAGCCCCTTCGCCACTTCTCCACTTATGCTCTTAGCATGAGACCGAGCGCAGATCCTTAAGGCGCTGATCGCAGCCATTGCAATCGCAAAATCTATTTGAGTGCTCCAATGAGCCCATCTACCATGTTTGCGATGCGATTGCATCACAATCCCTTTGATCGCATCGCACATTCCTTATCGTGATTGCGATTAGCCTCTATCACTCATCTCTGATTGTGATTGGCCATCTGGCCCCACCGCTCAACTCTTCCATCCATTCCGTAAATGAAGGGTTTTCCTTTTTGTTCGCCCGAGCTTTGTTATGATTTTATTTTCCAAAGGTTTTTATATCATTGCTTCCCCCAATCGCATCGGAAGTGTTATAATGTGTCATACTGCCCTACCTCCGACCTCCGATTGCGATTGCTATTTCCTTTGGGCCCCACCCATCGCCTTTCTTCTGCATTTCACCCACTCACTTCATTTTTCCTCCATAGTCCAAAATTTTGATATTTGCATTAAAAGTTTGAAGGTTTCATATGTGGGTCGACCCATTTCATATGACATGCTACCAGTCAATATCTGTCGTTGATCTACACTTATGAGCCATGATCGGACGGCCCACGATGTGTCTCTGCACCATGCCCCATTGTACACCGTGTCATCGCATTTTTCACCACTGTTACACATAAAGCACTTTCCCGCCGCCGCGTCAATGTTCTTCCGTCCTCCATAATCGCCCCCTCCGTGCATTTGTTTTCTTAACAATTTTGTGTGTTTTGCAGGGTGAAAAAGGAGATCAATTGCCCTTGATCCTAACCTTCATTTCAGAAATCGAGGACACCTCAAAGAATCGGCTTGCAGGGGTAGGATTTATGAAGAAAAGTCCTGGGTAGTTGCCAAGACATGACCTTCATTAAATGAAGCTGAGTGGAAATCGGCCCAACTCCTCAAAGTAATTCGATGGTAGATTTCTACAGATCAAGACATTAATGTCACAGCATGGGTATCAGTTGAAAGTCTTAGAATGCAGTGTCTGGCGCTGAGAATTTTAAGCAGTAATGAAATGTTCATAAGGCAAAGAGTACAAGTGCATAGAAATTACATCCTCCGGGTCTTACTTCGACAGATATTTCTCCCAGAAAAGGACAGAATGCTCACATATTTTATTCTCTGCATCTGGTTTTTGAGAAGATTTTCGTCCGCAGCACTTATTTTATGAGGCAACCACAGAGTACCTACAGCACTTCAACGCCGTCAAGAGACATGGGCGGGCGCTTGTTTACCATTTTTTTTTAATGAAACAATTAAATGTTTTTACCGACTTCTTTCATCAGTTTTTTTGCTTCTTCTCCTATAATAACCCGAAAGAAAAACATTTGGAGGGTTCTGAATTTCTATCAGCTAGCTCTGCGCTGAAAAGTTTATGTATACATTTTGTAAAACTTTTGCATGAAAGTTCAGAGCCCATAGGGTCTCAGTGAGGAGGAGCTATACCTGTTTGAAGAGGATTCTGGTCTTTAAGATGTCACAGTCTGTAACTTTCTTTATCTGTGTTAGTATAATATAACATTTCAGTCCATTTTATCCATTCTTCCGGTATCATGTTTTGGAATACGAGTGGCTCTCTAATTTTAAGTATGGATTCATCCTAATTGATGCCCATGTTTGGATTAACTGAGCGCTTTAAATACAGCTCATACATGATATATTGTTTCATGTTCCTTTCATTCATAATTCTGCTATATTAGTTACTTTGGGAGGATACTTTTAAAATGCTGTCATCTTGTATGGATTCTTAGAGTGATAAGCCCATGTGAGGTGGTATTGTATATCTGGGTATTTACTCAAAGCTAACTAATATCTTCTCAATCTTCCTCTCGCTACACACACCTTATGATAATTGATTTCTGTGAAGTATTTCTGAATCGGCCCTCTTTGCAGGAAGCTGTCTCTGAATTGTCTGTTCTTTTCTGCTGGATTTGTGCATGCTGTCCCTACATTATTCTCCTCTCTGTAGTAGCTTCTAAGAGAGAATTTGGTCCCATTCAGAATCATTTCCCTTGTTTTACAAAGAGATAGCAAGAGAGCATCTGGATTGACAACCAAAACATATTATGTTCTCCTTGCTATGCTAAGATGTCCTAGGCACTGGTCTATAGCAACTCTAGGCTGTCTCTAGGAGTTACAACATATTTCTGGCGCCGTTGCTGGGGACGAATTTGAGAAAATCAGTTTCCCTGGGCCTCGAAAAATCATATTCACTCTTTAATCAGGTGAGCACAGGGAGTTGAAGAGTTGTATATCTCTCACCTTGGCGACTCCACACTATTTTTATTTGATATAATCTATTGGTAGTCTTGGCTTCTCATAAGCCACATTTGAGGTCAGATACCTCACAGCCAAAAACACCTGTGTCTGACCCAGAGAAGATTATTCACAGAAGAAGTTGGAGAGAAAAGAAATCAGTCCATGCTGAAACCCCTGAGTCTCCTGTAGAGGATTTTCCATCCTCTTCTTCTCAATAAATTCCATTAGAAAATCCCGACTTCACTGAGGAAAATCGTGAATATTACTCAGATAGCCCACCCGGAGGAAGTGCTAGAACCAAAGAGAACTTACATCTTACCCCTGAGGCCGAAGAAGTTAAAGAAGTTATAGAGGTAGCTCCGGTTAATCGTGAATTGTTTCCAGCTACACCTCAGGTTGCTGTACAGTATATCCCTATTGTTATTCACACTCCTCTCCCACCTCCTCCGGTTCCACCATTTGTAAATAAAACTGTTGCACAGCTCCCACCTACTCCAATGGCTAATGTTCCAGCTTTCCTGCTGAATAAATATGCCCCCCTTGCCCTTCCCCAAGTGTTGAATGATATGCCTCAGGATTATTTGAAAATATTGCCCAGATTTAATGGTGAGAATGAGATTGATGCGCAGAAACATCTTGAGACTTTCTGCTCTTTTGCAGAAAATTTAAATGTGGAACACTTGGATGAGGTCTTAAGATTATTCGTCCAATCTCTGGACGGTGAGGCACGCAAATGGTTTAAAACATTTGTAGACCGCTCTGTAAATACTTGGGAAAGAATGGAGGAACTTTTTCTTAGAAAGTGGGGAGAGAAGAAAGATCAAGGGCTATGTCTTATTGAATTCAATACTCTCAAGAAGAAAAACAATGAGGGGGTGGCAGAATTTATCAAAAGATTTAATAAATTGTATCTGAACCTTCCTGCTGACATGAAGCCTCACCAAAATGCTGCTAAGGTGGTTTTTATAGCAGCCTTTGATTCAGAGTTCGGTTTCTCTTTGCGGGAAAGAATGCCTGTCACCTTGGATGATGCTCAGACTGATGCTTTAGAGTTAGAAGCAAATTTTGCTGCTACTGGTAAATCAAAAGGAAAAGCTGAGCAGGATACTAGAAGAAGGGGCAAAGAGGAAGTTTCCACCTCTAGTCAGGACAAGGATTCAGACAAGATGGATGAAATAAGAAAAATGGTTAAGAAGATGGTCAAGCTTGAATTGGAGGCCAAGAATTCATCCCCCAGGAATTTTTATAACGCTCCAAATAGAGGTTACAATCCTCAATATAGGAAACCACCTCTGCAAATACTACCAAGAGAAGCGAAGGAGCAGAGTGACCAGGTACCACACCCCTTGTACCTGGAAGGTCCAGTAGATGATTCCACCGAAATGTTGCCTATGGATTGGAGGACTCAAATTGTGCCTTTTCAAATAGTGAGGGAGAAGAATGCTCTTCGCAGAGAAATGATGCAGCTGAGTGTGCATGGCCAGAAGATGAGAGGACCAAAGACGTAGAGCAAGCAGAAGTTGATAACTTTTGTAAACAATTTGAGGACTTCATGCTAGCACAATTCAATAGAAAATATGATCTGAGATCTTCGAGGAAGAGGACTAGAACTCAAGATCAAGACAAAGAGCCACTTCGAGAAGAAACACCAGCCCAAAGGGGGTTAACAACGCAGAAAGTCACAGGAAAAGGTAAGAGTCCTCTAGACGGACCTCTGCAGTCTAAAAATCAAGGTCTTTCCTCTTCTTATGCAGTTAGTCCTCCTAATGTATAGTCTGTGTCAAAGGAATCAAAACCCCCGGCTGAAAATAAAGAGTCAAAAGAAGCCGTAATAGAAAATCCTCCCCCTGCTTTTAGTTTACAGAAAGAACTTGAGAAAGTCAAGATCCGAGTCCCTTTGACTAAGCTATTGAAGCAACCTGCATACCAATCTCAAGTTACTACTTTTATGTTCCCTCCTGAAGCACCAATTATTCCAGATAGCCTAAATCTTCAAGAAGAAAGACCCATGATGGTGTTTGGCCCACACGTTGAGGAGATAGATCCCTCTACTCCTCCTTTCTATGTGTCTCTAGTTATTCATGACTTGCTGTTACACAATTTTATGTTAGATTCTGTGGCTTCCCATAATCTTATGCCTTTGTCTATCATGGAAAAACTAGGTTTACAGATCACACGTCCATATAAAGATTTATATTCATTTGATTCCAAGAGATTTAAATGTCTAGGGATGATTAAAGATCTGGTAGTCAATTTGGCTCAAATTCCAGCAAAAAGCGTGGTAATAGACATCGTGGTGGCTGATATCCCAGCTCGCTTTGGCATGCTACTGTCAAGGTCCTGGGGTACAAAAATTGGTGGGTCACTTAAAATGGACTTAACATATGCCACTATCCCAGTCTTTGGTGGTCAGGAGAGGAGATTGTACAGAGAAACCAGATTTTTTAAGATGATAACTAAGGCTGACAACTCTGATAATTCACCAGTCTACAGTAAAGAAGGATATTTTTCATGTTTAATGTTGGAAGAGGATCAGGATTTTGCTCATGAACCATCTTTCTGCCAGATCGGGCCTGAGTAGCCTTCCGAAAAACATGGATCTGAAATCTGGACATTGCATTTTGATGGAGCAAACTCAAGAGAAGGTAATGGAGCTGGGGTTTTATTAATTTCTCCTACAGGCAAATGGATCCCACTGTCTTTTAAATTAGAGTATGAAGCTACTAATAATGTAGCTGAATATGAGGCACTGCTATTATGATTGCAAACAACCAAGAGCATGGGTATACAGAGTTTAAAAGTGCTAGGAGACTCTGAGCTGGTGGTCAAACAAATCAGAAACCAATGTCAGACCAAACACCCTCGGCTGAGAGCTTACAGAAATGAAGTGTGGGACATGGTGGAGAATTTCTTCTCAGCATTTAACATAAAGTTCATGCCCCGGGAGCAAAATAGAATGGCAGATTCGCTTGCTGTGGCTGCTAGCACATTTCGTCCTCCTCACAATCCTCTTTTGAGATATGAAATCGAGGTACGTTATAGACCATCAATCCCAGATAATATTAAGCACTGGCAGGTTTTTGAAGATGATGAACAGATGAAGAGATTTTTAGAAACAATTGAGGAGTTTTCTAATATGGAGATTGATGATTGTGAAGAAGAGGAGACTGAAAATGCTTCAGAAAACAAATGGGAAGAGAAAATAGCAGGCAGTAGAGTGCTGCAGCTGAAAGGAAATGTCATCCCAAGAGGACTAGTGCCTCTAGAAAGATTATTTGATAAAAATGATGTACCTTTGCAGCCAAGTAAGGTGGTGGAAGAAAATCAGGTAGAAGACTTGAATTTGGGCACTGATGCTGAGCCCAAAATTGTAAAATTATCCAAGAAAGTCCCAGAAGAATATAAAATGAAATATTTGAAATTATTTCAATCTTACAAAGATGTGTTTGCATGGTCTCATCAAGACCTTAAAACTTTTGATGTCAATATAATGCAGCACAAAATCCCTTTGAGGGAAGATGCAAAGCCTTATAAGCAGAAACTCAGACCGATAAATCCTCTGCTGCTTCCCTCTATTGAAAAAGAAATCAAGAAGCTACTAAAAGCCAAAATAATTGTGCCACTGAGGTACTCAGAATGGGTGGCAAATCTAGTCCCTGGTCGAACATTAATGCATGATGGAGGGTGGTATTGGAGCTGTACGCTGGGATGCGTGGCGAGCGTTGTATGGAATCGCTCCATTTTGAGAAATACCGCCAGCCTCCGAAAGGCGGTGCGACGGATTCCGGGCAGTTTTCAAGCAGTGAATGCGGGGCGGGGACCACAAGAATAGATATGTTATGGGCCATTGATTTGTGGTTTAAATAGACGGTAGGCAGGTGGGCTTTGGGCACGACATTGATTAGTGGGGGCCGTCCGATCTTCTACAGATCGAAGGCTGACATTGCACCCGATATCATACGCTTTAAGCACCCTCAAGGCTAGCATTTGATTCCGGCTCTCGGTCACGTGAAGGAAGAGACAGAGAGGATAGGGCCGGAGGGGCTAGGCTTTAAATAATTTTAAAAATGGAATTTTTGGCCTTTTATCATGCGATTTGGCATTAAAGGAGGGGAACTATAGGTGAGGAAATGGGTTTCTTAGGCCATGAGAGGGGATTTAAAATGTTCAAGTGGGGTTACTAGCCAAAAATCTTAATGGGGGCTGACATGGTCAACATCGGCTCCATCTGGGGACGGCACGTTCATCCCTGGACGTGTCAAGAACTCCGCAGACCACCTGATCATACTTTCTGTCGACTCTGCTCTTCAACACTTATGCATTTCACTTCATAATCCATTACGACACCCATATTATTGAATCAAAACAAAACAGAAAACTAATATACAGTATCATACATCAGGCGGCCTCGGCCTGAATTAGAATTGGAATTAGGGCTTAAGAAATTGACCATTTACAGGGGTGTCAAGCAGGTCACCCTGTAAATTCTCCAACCTGAAAGTATTATTGCCTCCCTGTTCCACAATTTTAAATGGGCCGAACCACAATGGATCGAATTTACCATGTTTTCCTTTTTCAGCCCTCCGGATATCCCATCTGAGTACCAAATCACCAATCTGCAACTTCCTGTCCCTTGCATGCTGATCAAAAATGTTTTTCATTTCCTCCTGATACTCAGTTAACCTCTGATTCACTTGGCCCCGTGTTTCTTCTAATTCTACCAATTGATTGATCCTCCTGATCATATCATCAGGTTCCTCTTGATTTTCTTGAATGAAGCGGGCCACTGGTAAAGCTAATTGTATAGGGAATACTGCTGCTCGCCCGTATACCAATTCATATGGAGATTTCCCAGTTGCTCTCTTGCTGGTGATTCTATTAGCCCACAGAGAAAATTTCAATTGGGAATCCCAATTCTTCTGATTTTCATTTATAGTCTTCTTCAAGGCCCTCACCAGAGTTTTGTTTGAAGACTCTGCCAAGCCATTCCCTTGTGGATAGTAAGTTGTAGAGTGGCTTAATGTGATATTATACTGCTGGCAGAAATTCACAAATTTTGCAGATTTGAAAGCCTGTGCATTATCAGTCACTATTCTAGCAGGACAACCAAACCTGGATATGATGTTCTCTTCCATGAATTTTATTATTACTGTATCTGTAGCATTCCTTGCAGGTATGGCTTCCACCCATTTTGTAAAGTAATCTGTGGGAGTCAATATCCATTTATGCTGTCCACTTGAGGGTGGGTGTATTTCTCCTATAAAATCTATTCCCCACTGCTGAAATGGTTCATTCACATGAACGGGAATCAAGGGCAGAGCTACCAAATTCTGTCTTTCTGCAAATTTTTGACACTTATCACATGCTCTAACCCAATCAAAAACATCTCCAAATAATTTAGGCCAGTAGAAACTAGCCTTCAGGATTTTATGAGCTGTGGCCCTCCAGCTGTAATGCCCTCCACAGATTCCTTCATGAAATTCAACTATTATACTTTCTATTTCATCCTCTGTGAGACACAGGAGTAGGATGCCAAAAGGATCTCGCCAATATAGCTACCCATTAGCAACTATGTATTTCTGCGATTTCAACCTTAATGCTCTGTATTTTGCTTTATCACAGCTGAGAGGGCAGCTGAGTGTGAGGAGATATTCCACTATTTCTTTGTACCAAGGGCTTGTGAGGTACTTTATATGTGCTTTTTGAGTGGCCATCTCCAGTCCCTGCTGCTCTTTTTTATTTTCAGACTCTTCACCTGCTATCATAGACAGATTTATCCCCAAAGCCTGATAGTTTGATTCTGATAAGATCTTAGCTAGCCCTTGTCCTTTGATCAACTTGGTAGGACGGATGTCTAGATCATACTCCTGTATTTTAGCAATCCACCTCCCTCTTTTTCCTTCACTGTCTCCTTGAATGAGGATATCCTTTACAGCAGCTGTAGGCACAAATGCAGTGATGTGGGATTGCAGGACATACATGCGGAAAGCTTTAAGGGATTTCACTAGAGCATATGCCTGCTTCTCCGATATGTTATATTTCAATTCTGCATCATGAAGCACCTGACTGAAGAAAGCAATAGGCTGCTCACACCCTTCCTCATTTTTCTGCAATAACACTCCTGCTACTGTATGAGGTGATGCGAATGAAAAAATCATAAATGGTTTGGTATAATCAGGTCCATCTAGTACAGGGGCTTTAGCAAATGCAGCTTTAATTCTAGCAAAGGCCTCCCGTGATTCTTGTGACCATTTGACCTCATTATTCTTCTTTAGCATATCTGTTATATGCCTAACTATCTCAGCATAGTTAGGGATTAACCTTCTCAGAAAATTTATGCGCCCTAAAAATACCTGCACCTCTTTCTTATTTCTGGGGAGGGGAATACCGTTTATAACCTCAACTCTTTTGGGATCTATTTTCACCCCATCTTTAGTTGCAATATGCCCCAAAATTTTACCCTCTCCTAATGCAAATAAATACTTTTGGGGATTAAGAGAAAGACCATACCTTCTGCACTTTTCAAAAGTTTTTTGCAAATGCTCAATGTGTTCAGCATCATCCTTCGAGAACACTGTGATATCATCAAGGTAGACTACCAAAAATTTATCTTGCTCCCCAACAAAAGCAATATCCATAGCCCTTTGGAAAGTGGCCCTGCGTTAATTAGCCCAAAAGGCATCCTGGCATACATAAATGTACCCCATGGTGTGGTGAATGCAGTTTTCTTCTGATCCTCTGGAAGTACAGCTACCTGATTATAACCAGAAAAACCATCCATCATTGACATCCTAGAGGCTCCAACCACTTTCTACAGGATGTGGTCCATCTTGGGCAATGGATAACTATCCTTTAAGGATGCTCTATTTAAATTTCAGAAATCAACACACAGCCTTATTTCTCCATTCTTCTTTCGGACAGGGACCAGGTTGGCCACCCATTCAGAGTACCTTAGTGGCACAATGATTTTGGCCTTTAACAACTTCTTAATTTCTTTCTCAATGGAGGGAAGTAGCAGAGGATTTATCTGTCTAAGCTTATGCTTATGAGGTTTTGCATCTTCCCTTAGAGGAATTTTGTGCTGCATTATATTGATATCAAAATTTTTTAGGTCCTGATAAGACCATGCAAATACATCTTTGTAAGATTGGAATAATTTAAGGTATTTCTCTTTGTATTCTTTCGGGACCTTCTTGGATAATTTTACAATTTTGGGGTTAGCATTAGTACCAAGATTTAGTTCCTCTACCTGATCTTCTTCTACTATTTTTCTAGGCTTCAATGGGACATAATTTTTGTCAAATAATATTTCTAGAGGCACCAACCCTCTAGGAATAATGTTTCCCTTCAACTGCAGCACTTTACTGCCTGATATTTTTTCTTCCCAATTTTTTTCTGATGTATCTTCAGCCTCCACTTCCTCACAATCATCAATCTCCATATTAGAGAATTCTCCTACTGTTTCCAGGAATCTCTTCATCTGTTCTTCATCTTCAAACACCTGCTAGTGCTTAATATTATCTGGGATTGATGGTCGATAGCGTACCTCAATTTCATACCTCAGGAGAGGGTTTTGAGGAGGACGGAATGTACTAGCAACCACAGCAAGATAATTTGCCATTCTATTCTGCTCCCGGGGCATGAATTGGATATTAAATGCTGAGAAGAAATTCTCCACCATGTCCCACACTTCATTCCTGTAAGCCCTCAACTGAGGATGCTTGGTTTGACACTGATTTCTGATTTGTCTGACTACCAGTTCAGAGTCTCCCAGAACTTTTAAACTTTGTATGCCCATGTTCCTGGCTGTTTGTAATCCTAGAAATAGTGCCTCATATTCAGCTACATTATTAGTAGCCTCATATTCCAATTTAAAAGACACTGGGATCCATTTGCCTGTAGGAGAAATTAATAATACCCCAGCTCCATTACCTTATCTTGAATTTGCTCCATCAAAATGTAGTGTCCAGATTCCTGCTTCATGATTCTCTGAAGGTTGCTCAGTCTTGATCTGGCAGAAGGATGGTTCATGAGAAAAATCTTGATCTTCTTCCAGCATCAAGCATGAAAAATCTCCTTCTTGACTATAGATTGGTGAGTTTACAGAGCTGTCAGCCTTAGTAACCATCTTGACAAATCTGGTTTCTCTGTATAACCTCCTCTCTTGGCCACCAAAAACTGGGATAGTAGCATATGTTAAGTCTAATTTAAGTGACCCACCAATTTTTGTTCCCCAGGACCTTGACAACAACATGCCAAAGCGAACTAGGATGTCAGCCACCACAATGTCCATTACCACACTTTTTGCTGGAATTTGGGCCAAATTGACCACTAAATCTTTAATCATCCCCAAACATTTAACTCTTTTGGAATCAAATGAATAGAGGTCTTTATATGGGTGAGTGATTTGCAGTCCTAGTTGTTCCATGACTGACAGAGGCATAAGATTATGGGAAGCTCCAGAATCTAACATACAATTGTGTAACAGTAGGTCATGAATCACTAGAGACACATAGAAAGGAGGAGTAGAGGGATCTATCTCCTCGACATGTGGGCCAAAAACTACCATGGGTCTTTCTTCTTGGAGATTAAGACTGTCTGGAATTATTGGTGCTTCAGGAGGGAGCAATAAAGAGGTGACTTGAGATTGGTATGCAGGTTGTTTCAACAGTTCAGTCAGGGGAACCGGGATTTTGACTTTCTCAAGTTCCTTTTGCAAATTGAAAGCAGGAGGGGACTTTTCTATTACAACTTATTTTGACTCTTTATTTTCAGCTGGGGGTTTAGCTTCTTTTAACATAGGTTTAGAATTAGGAGGATTTACTACTTTTGAAGAAGAAGGAATTTGATCATCAGACAACAAAGGTTTGTTTAGAGGACTCTTACCTTTTTCTGCCACTTTCTGCATTGTTGATTCCTTCTGAGCAGGTGCTTCCTTCTGTGGTGGCTCTTCTTCTTTATCTTGAGTCCGAGTCCTCTTCCTTGAAGACCTGAGATCATATTTTCTATTGAACTATGCTTGCATGAAATCAGCAAATTGTCTACAATAATGATCGATTTCTGCTTCTTCTGTGTCTCTGGTCTTTTCTTCTTCTTGCAATGGGAACTCGGTTCCATCATCTCCTTGCAAGGGACATTCTACCTCATAGGCAGCATCTTCAGCAGAGTTATCTTATGGACCTTCCAGGTACAATGGGTGTGGTACCTGATCCTATTGCTCCTTTGCTTCCCTTGGCAATATTTGCAGGGGTGGTTTCCTATACTGAGGATTGTATCCTCTATTTGGAGCATTGTAGAAATTCTTGGAGGCTGAATTCTTGGCCTCCAATTCAAGCTTGCCCAACTTACTAGAAAGATTTTTGATCATTTTGCTCATTTCTTCAATCCTATTGTTGAACCTTTAGTTAAACTGAGAGGGGGGGGGTGAATCATTTTAACACATTCCTGATCTTTTAAAACTTTTCATTAAACTTATTTATACCTTCATTTCATATCTAATTTAATGTGTGAGTAATCTTAGAATGTAAGCAGCAAGTATTAGTATAATATAGCAGTAGACTTAATATGAGAGCAGCAGGGATTAAGCAGATGATACATATAAGATCAATACATAAATATCATGCACAGAGACACCAAATATAAGTGGAAACCCATAAAGGGAGAAAACCACATCTTATTATTGTTGTGATGCAAAGGCAAGCTCCAACTCCCTCTCACCACTGTTTTTCTGCAGGCACCAACTTACAGGAGGCTCCAACCTCAATTCTGCAAGCGACAACTTGCAAGGAAGCACCAACTCCCTTCGATTTTCTGCAGGCACCAACCTACAGGAGGCTTCAACCTCAATCAGCTACAACTGACAACTATCAAGCTGCAACTTGATTGGGAAGCTCCAACTTCCTCAATTTATCAAACTTAATGTTTGCTGATTTACTTCAGATATCAGCTATGCTCTGTAGCTTCTCTTCCTGCTCTTCTTCTCTTAATCTTCTCCGCTTTATTCTTCTATATTTTGCATTCTCTATATTTGCTCTCTCTCCCTCCTTGAGTTTATCAAATTGATATTATATATAGAAATTCTCACATGACTGTTTGTATTTCACAAGGAATTTGGAGTGAACAGTCATGACTCTTTGGCTTCTGTCTTCTTATTCCTTTTTCCAACTCATTTTTAGAATTACTACAATATGTACAAATTTCCATGCTACAGTGGGATTTTGTATTTTCCTTAGGATACTTTCCTTTGCATCACAAACAATAAAAAAATTAATTACAACATTTACATTCACATTTTTAATTACATATTTCAATTTCACTCAGCTCCTTTTCTAGATTTTGGCTTTACTGGATTTGTCTTTTCCTGCTGCTATTAAGAACCTGTTTTGCATACACTTTGTTCACTGTCATCTGCATATTCCCTGTTTTCTGTGTTTATTCACCTGTCCAACTCTCCCGGTTTAGCTCAACTTTCCACCTCAGCTGTGTGTACAATGGCATTCAGAATTTTAAGCCCAATCATCTTAGCAATCCGGCAATCTCACACTTCTCTTATTCCACGCTGGCAATTTATATAAGAAAGTCTGGATTATTTAATATCTCAATTCAAAGAATTGAGATATTAATTCAATACTCCTCTATAGTTATAACCCGATAATCTCTTATGTGTACATATGCGCTAATTCTGCATTTACAACCGTTCTATGCAACATATTAATTGACCCTCGGCGTATTAAACCACATTCACATATTCCATGTTGCGCCACTTAACATATACAGTCACTATGCATAATACATTACGCCTTCTTTAATATTGGAACCATTGCAATGGGTTCCAACGATGATCGGCAATCTTTTATTTATTTGAAACCTTAGTCTTCCACCGTATGTTAATAACTCGGAAAACCTTAATGAACATCATTAATATAAACTAGATTCATTGCATATATTTCCCCCCCGGGCCCACAATACAACCAAAAGACCAATCAACCGAACGCACCGTACTTGGCTTAACCTCTGAGCTCTTCCATTAAACCTCGGGCAAGTTCAACACGCGATCGTCGTCCGATATCGAGCCTCCAATTCGACGGCTCGTGTCAATTTCGCTTCGCGTCTTTGGTCGATAGTTAATGCGCGATGGCGTGGTTTAAACGGTGGTTTTCCAACCTCGCCCATGCCACGTGTCAACACCTCTATGGAATCGCTGCGAATTCAGGAATACCGCTAGCCGATGAAAGGTGGTGTGATGAAACCCGCTTCCAGCCTTTACTGTTCCTCCAAACCGCCGTTACTGCTCATCCGTCACGGTTCCACTTCTCCCTACGCTCTAGGTTCCGATCCTCCACGATTTCAATTATATAGATGTATATAACTATTCATCGCATTTCAATTATATATATATATATATATATATATATATATATTCTTTGTTACAACTATGGTTCCGCTCCATTCACACTGTGCAATTGACTATGGTTCCACCTCCATTCACGTTGTAGTCAATACACAGTTTCTTGTTATACAATAAAAGGTTCTTTTATACTCTGACGCAGAGTTCCACCATACATAACCCTTGCGGCTATGTTTACAGTGCTCATCCCCACAGAGCCTATTCATGCTGGTTCTTATACATGGGTTAGTGAGATTGGCTCACTAAAATCTAGGTACGTACTGTTTAAAACACAACATCGACCAGAAGTCGAGTTCTTCAATTAAATACAAAGCATTTGAATATAAATCCCGGAATGTAATTTATGTTATGTGTAACGCCCGGCTGTGTAAAAGATTCTCAGAATTTATATATATATATATATATATTCTTGGAATAACAACGGTTTCTCTGCAATAACAGCTGTGGCTCTGCCTCTGCCTCTACTGCTGTGATAACGGCTCTGCCTCCGTATTTGCTTCCTATGCCTTTGCCTTTCTCCTTTATATTCATTTCCTCTTTGCTGTCTCCATTGTCTGTCTTTGTCTCCTTGTAACTGCTCCTGTCTCTGCATCTGCTACCTCCTTTGCCATCAATGACAAAATTTCCAACACCTATCTGAATCCTTGTCCTGATTAGAGGTAGAGACCTCCTCTTTACCTCTTCTCCTAGTGTCCTGTTCAACTTTTCCTTTTGATTTTCCAGTGGAGGCAAAATTTTCTTCCAACTCAAGAGCATCTGACTGAGCATCATCTAGAGTGGCAGGCTTTCTTTCTCTCAAAGAGAAACCAAAATCTGAGTCAAAGGCTACTATGAAAACCACTTTAGCAGCAGTTTGGTGTGGTTTCATTTCAGGAGGAAGGTTAAGATACAACTTATTAAACCTTTTGATAAACTTTGACACCCCTTCATTATCTTTCTTCTTGAGTGCGTTGAATTCAGTAAGACATTGCCCATGATCTTTCTTCTCTCCCCATTTTCTGAGAAAAGTGTTTTCCATTTCGTCCCAAGTGGTTATGGAATGGTTTCCCAATGTCTTGAACCATTTTCTGGCTTCACCATCTAGAGATTGAACAAATAGTCTTAAGACTACATCCAAATGTTCTACATTAAATTTTTCTGCAAAAGAGCAGAAGCTCTCAAGATGTTTTTGAGCATCAATCTCATTTTCTCCATTGAATCTGGGCAATATCTTCAAATAATCCTGGGGCATATCATTCAACACTTGGGGCAATGCCAAGGGAGCATATTTATTTAACAAGAAAGTTGGAACATTAGCCATTGGAGGAGGTGGAGGTTGTGCAACAGTTTGATGTACAAATGGAGGAAGAGGAGGAGGTGGAAGTGGAGTATGAATAACAATAGGAATATATTGTACAACAGCTTGAGGTGTAGATGGAAATAGTTCACGGTTAACAGCAGCTACTTCTGTGACTTCTTTGACTTCTTCGGCCTCAGGAGTAGGATGAGGATTATCTTTAGTTCTGACACCTCCTCTGGGTATGCTATCTGAGAAATATTCTGTATATCCCACAGTGGAGTCAGGATTTTCTACTTGGGTTTCTTGAGAAGAAGAGGATGGATAATCTTCTACGGAAAATTCAGGGATTTCAGTGTGTACTGATCTCTTTTCTTTCGAACTTCTTCTATGTATGATCTTCTCTGGGTCAGACACAGTTGGTGTCTTTGGTTGAGACGTATCTGACCTCAAGTGTGGCTTACGAAGAGCCAGGACTACAAATAGATTTATCAAATAAACAAATGTGGAGTCGCCAAGGTGAGGGATCTACAACTCTTCAACTCTCTGTGCTCACCTGATTAGAGAGTGAATATGATTTGTCGAGGCCCGGGGATAGTGATTTTCTTAACTTCGGTCCCCGGAAACGGCACCAGAAAGATGATGTCGCTCCTAGAGACAGCCTAGAGTTGCCATAGACCAGTGCCTAGGACATCCTATCATAGCAAGGAGCATATAATATAACTTGGGTGTCAACCAAAGGCTCTCATGCTATCTCTTGTAAAATAAGGAAATTAATTTGAATGGGACCAAACTCTCAGAAGCTGATACAGAGAAAAGAATAATGCAGAAGCAACATGCAAAACTCCAATATATAAGGAACAGACAATTCAGAGACAACTTACTGTAAAGAGGGCCAATTCAGGGGATACCTCACAGACATAAATTATCAGAAGGCATATGTAGTGAAAGAAATATTGAGAAGATATTAGTTATCATTGAGCTGATATCCAGATACACAATACCACCATGCATGGGCTTACCAATCTAAGAGTCCATACATAATAGCAACGTTTTAAAAACACCCTCCCAAAGAAACTAATATAGCAGAAAGATGGTTGAGATGAATAATGGAATAGAATATCATGCATGAGCCATATTTAAAGCACTTGACTGATTTAAACATGGGTATCAACTAGGATAAATCCATACCAAACCAGTGAGCCACTCGCATTCCAAAACATGATACAGGAAAAATGGATGAAATGAAATGATATATTAAACTAACATATATAAGAGAAAGTTACAAACTGTGAAATACCAAAGACCATAATCCTCTTTAACAGATGGAACTCCTCCTCACTGAGACCCTATGGGCTCTGAGCCTTCATACAAGAGTTTTACAAGATGTATGCAAAAGCCTTTCACTGCATAATTTTCTGATAAAATCTGGAACCCTAAATCATTCGTTCTCTTGGAGTTTTATTGGAGAAACCAAAAACCTAGAAAGAGGTAGGTGACGAACATTTAATTGTCTCATTAAAACAAAATGGTGAAAAGTGCCCGCCCATAATGTTTGATGGCGCTATAATGCTGTATGTATTCTGGGGCCTGCTTTCTGGAGTAAATTCTCTAGTTGAAAATCTCTTCAGGAACACAGTATGGAGATAAAATCATATTAATATTCTGTCCTTCTCTGAGAGAAACTCCTGCTGAAATGAAACCCGCAGAGCATTGTTTCTCGTGCATTTGTACTCTTTGCCTTCTAAACCTTGAATTAGAATTTAAAATCTTCATTTTTGGACATTGAATTCCTTGATCTTCCGCTGATACTCTTTGCCGCAACATTAATGTCTCCACCTGTAAAATCTGTGTTTCGAATTGCTCTGGAGGGTTTGGCAGATTTTGGATCCTGTTGCTTTAATGAAAGATGTGTCGTAACAACTTTCCAGATCTTTCTTCATAAATTTGGCCACTGAATGATGGTCCTTTGAAGCGGCCTCGGCTTCTGTAACGGAGGCTGTAAGTAATGGCGATCCTCTGTCATTGTAACCCTGCAAAATCAGTAAACATGTTAGGAAAACTATGCACGGGAATGCAAACACAGTGGGAACCATGGTGGACTAGTGGAAAAATGCAGAGCGATGGTAACAAATGCAGCGTTGCAGTGGAAGGTGGCCATGGCGAAAGTTGGCGAACTGTGTTGAGTTCTAAACGTAAAACATGGATACATGACCTTTAAACAAAACATATAGGGGAGCATATGACAATACGACAAGAACACGTGGTTTAATATTCCTTTTTAAGGAAATTTATAAAACACAGCAAATGCTATAGCGATAGAATGACTCTATGAGCAAACATTCAAATATACATAAAATAACAGGAACAACTCATGCACAGATACACGTTAAATTGAGAAATTACTAGGCCATTTTATTATGCTGGGAATGATAACGATTACAACAAATTGCCCAGATGACAGTGCTCAACTGGCGCAGGCAAGATAAAAGATATTCCCAGAAAACAAGTTACAGCGGTTTTCCTGCGGTATTCAAGCGGCTGGAAACACTGCCGCGCGCTGCTAATATGCTACGGTTGGTAAAGGACTCACCGTGAGACTCCCGGTTCGGCTTCAAGCCCACAATTGGCACGGTCTGTCTTTGCACCTCCTCCTGACCCGAAACCACCACAATGGTAGCAATAGAGAGCTCACACTGGACGGTCTGCACTCTTCCCACACAAACTGCGCCGCCACTCCTGAACGCTGCTCTGCAACCAGTTCCCGACCCAATCCTTCTGCGAAACAATAATGGGACTCCCTCACCCGAGCAGGCACTCGAAGTCCCCCGGGGCTTAGGTTGAGATCTCCGCTCGGAGACACTCGGCGCACTAAACAGTGCTGCAGACTGGCTAAACAGCCAGCGTGCTCTTAGTCTTGGCGACCAATATCAATTTCATAAAATTCAACAGTAACCAAAAATGAGGAAGCCATCTCCCCTTTGTACTCGGCCCTCCTCTCGAGCACCGAGCTCCCTCCTTTCCCGCGCAGCTAACATCCTCCTTTCCCGCGTAGTCCCCTCGGTCCCCACACTGCCAGCTTCAGCCTGCGTACTTGCCTTCGCGCGCCCGGGTGAGTTCACGACCCGCTCACGGTTGTTGGCAACTTACTAGAGGCGGCAAAATTGATCCGGTTTGATATTCCAATTAGCTATTTGCTAATTGGGAATATTACAGTCTCTCCTGGCAAAATGTTGCTTGACCCCAAGCAACTGTAGTGATGGGTGCTGCAAGATCTTTTCTCCCTCCCATGTAGCATCCTCATCCGGCAAGTTCTTCCACCTTACCAAGAACTCCCGGACCGTTCTATTCCGCAGCTGCTTCTCTCTGACATCAATGATGGCTTCCGGCTGCAGCACCAAATGCCCTTCGTCATCTGTGGGCGGAAGCTCCTCCGTCACTGTCACCTGTGATCCCAAAGCTTTCTTCAGGAATGACACATGGAAAATGTTACGAATTTTGCTGCCTTGGGGTAGCTCCAACTCATAAGCAACTTGTCCCACTCGGCATATCACCCGGTAAGGTCCATAAAAGCGGGGCTTGAGCTTTTCCACCCCCTTCCGCTTCATAGTAGACTGGCGGTATGGCTGTAGGCGTAGGTAGACCAAATCCCCTACTTCGAACTGCCTCTCCACTCGACCCTTGTCGGCATACAACTTCTGCTGATTCTACGGAGTGGCGATATTATCCTTGAGAGCCCGGAGGATGTCCTGACTTTCCTGGATCCAATCCTTGGCTCTCGGAGCCTTGCAGACACCAAACACAACATCAACAAAAGACATAGCATGATAGCCATATAGTGCATAAAACGGGGACATTCCGATGGACATGTGATATGTGGTGTTATAGCAATACTCCCCCAGGTGCAGCCACTTCAGCCATGCTCTTTGCTGCCCGCTGACATAATTTCGCAAGTAGCCTTCCAGCCACTTGTTAACACTCTCTGTCTGCCCATCAGTCTGGGGGTGGTAGCTGGTGCTTGGCGTCAACTCCGTCCCCACCAACCGAAAGAGTTCCTGCCAGAACCCGCCCATGAAGCAGCTGTCCCGGTCACTGACAATGGTCTTGGGAAGACCGTGCAACCTGAAGATGTCCTTGAAGAACAGTTCTGCCACCTGCGTGGTGGTATAGTGTGCGGATATGGCAAAGAAATGTGCGTACTTCGTCAGCCGATCAACGACAACAAATATGCTATCCTTGCCCTGCACCACGGGCAATCCTGTGATGAAATCCATAGAAATACTTTCCCACTTCCCCTCGGGAATGGGAAGAGGCTGCAACAGTCCTGCTGGATGGTTTGTTTCCCCCTTGTTGCGCTGGCAGACTTTGCACTCCCTAACATGCTGGAGTACGTCCCCTTTGAGGCCCTTCCACGCGAACCTCTCCCGAATGGTCCTGTAGGTCTTGGAAAACCCCTCATGTCCGGCTAACGGTGAATTATGAGACACTTGAAGTATTTTCTTCTTGAGATGGGAGCCCACAGTCAGGAAGATCCTGTCTCTGTAATAGATAATCTCATATATCACCCTGTACTTATCGTCCGCCACCTGACCATCCAAAATCTCACAAGCGAACTTGTCCTTGGAGTACTCCACCAAGAGTTGGGCCCTCCAATCCGCCTCCCAACTCATCGGGGACAATGTAACTGGTCTACGTGAAAGTGCATCAGCTACCACATCGTTTTTCCCCCTAACATACTCGATGTCAAAATCATAAGCCTGAATTTTGCTGATCCACCTTTGCTGCCTCTCCTGAAGCTGCTTCTGCTCCAAAAAGAATCGGAGGCTGTTGTGATCCGTCCTCACCCTGAACCTGCTACCTACTAAGTACTGCCGGAATTTGGCTAACGCGTGCATCACGGCTAGCATCTCCTTGTCGTATATAGGGTACATCCGCTCATGGGGAAGGAGCTTCCGGCTCTCATAGGCTATAGGGTGGTCGTCCTGCATCAAAACTGCTCCGATCCCTTCTCCCGACGCATCGCATTCCAAAACGAAAGGCTGTGTGAAATCTGGCAGCGCGAGCACTGGGAAGCTACTCATAACCTCCTTGAGCCTGTCAAAAGCTCACTGCGCTGTCTCGGACCAACTAAAGGCCCCTTTCTTTGTCAAATCCGTAGGCGGGGCTGCGAGCTGAGAGAATTTCTTGACGAACTTCCGGTAATATGTGCAGATGCCAACAAATCCTCGAAGCTCTGTTACGTTCTTCGGCTCTGGCCAATCTCGGATGGCCTTGATATTTTCTTCGTGGACCCTCACTCTGTCCACTCCTATGATGTGTCCCAAATACAACATCTCCATCACCCCAAACTCACACTTGGAGAGCTTGGCATAAAACTGCTGCTCTTCCAAGATATGCAGCACGGCTTCAATGTGCTGGAGATGCTCCTCCCACGTCTTGCTATATATCAATATATCATCGAAGAATACTAATACAAACTTCCTCAGGTGGCTGCGGAAGATGTGGTTCATGCAAGACTGAAAGGTGGCGGGGGCATTGGTTAGCCCAAAAGGCATAACCAAGAACTCGAAGTGGCCGTAGTGGCACCTGAAAGCGGTTTTGGGCACGTCCTGCTCCCTCACTCTAATCTGGTGGTACCCGGATCTCAAATCAATCTTTGAAAAAAACTGTGCTCCCCTCAACTCATCCATTAGCTCATCGATCCTGGGTATAGGGTACCGATTCTTCAGGGTCTTTTTGTTCAAAGCCCTGTAATCGATGCACATCCGCAACGTGTCGTCTTTCTTCTTAACTAACACCACGGAGGAAGCAAAAGGGCTGGTGCTCGGTCGGATGTGTCCAAGAGCCAGCAGCTCCTGGATAGCCAGCTCAATCTCATCCCGATAGGCCTTAGGGTGCCTGTAGGGCGTGGTAATAATGGCCTGGATGCCCTGCTCCAGCTCTATCATGTGCTCAAACCCCCGATCCGGTGGCCGCCCTGGTGGTATATCCCTGAATACTGCGTCATGCCTGTCGAGGACAGCCTGGATGTCAGGATGAACTGCCCGCCCAGCGGTTCCCGTCTCTGATGCCCGGAGCTCTACCGCCCATTCTATGTTTCCCTTCCAGAAAGTTGCCTCCATCCGGTGAGCTGAAACAACCTGAGGTGGGTAAGTGTGCATCCCAAGTATCTTCTCATGCTTCCCTGTCTTCCTATCGTCCCACTCCATTTCCAAGGCCTCCCAATCCGTGGTGACCTTCCCCAGAGTGATCAGCCATTGTACACCCAAAACCACATTGGTGTCGGGTATGTTGACCACAAAGAAATGGTCGGTCACTGTGTAAGTGCCCATGGTTACTGCCAGCTCCGGGACGTATCGCGCACACTGCATTGACTGATCTCCTGGGACCAATACAGAGAAACCATCGAAACTCTCTGTCAGTATGCCCCTCCGCTCAACCATTTGTGCGTCGATGAACTTGTGGGTGGCCCCACTGTCCACCAAAACTGAAACTTGTTGCCCACGCATCGTCCCTCGGACGCGTAGCGTTAGATACTTAGGTACTCCTCGCAATGCTGCAAGGGTTCCCCCCGTCGGTGCGAAAGCCGCACCTCCCGCCGTCGGTGGCCCATGATCGTGCACGGACTGCCTGTCTCCTGCCTCTCCATCCTCGTACTCCTCTTCTTCCCCACTACTCTCGGAGAAGACCTCTATAAAATGCACCTTACCGGCAGTGCATCTGTGCCCCGGCGCCCATGGCTCCCGACAGGTGAAGCACAACTTTTTCTTCCTCAATTCCCTCCTGGCGTTGTCATCTAACTGTCCCCCACCCGGGCTCCCCTTGGAAGGCGGGGTCCTCATATCCTTCCCTCTTGGCGGAAAAAACCTGCTTTTAGGGGTAAGGTGTTCTAGTCCTAGGCAATGCGTCTTGCAGATCCCGGGTCCTGCCAATAGCGTCCTGAAGTGTGGATGGTCTCGCGGATCTGACCAATCCTCGAAGTGGCTCCGCCAGCCCTTCGATGAACATGAATATCATCCGTGCCGTGGATAAATCGGGCACCCTTACTGAAAGCCTCATGAAGTCGGAAATATATGTCTCTGGGCTTCCCGTCTGCTTGAGCCTCGTCAGCTCGACGAAATGTTCTTCCGGAGCCTTCCGGTCGAATCTCTCTATCAGTCTTCGGGTGAACTCGGCATATGTGGTCACAGTGGAATGCCCAAGTGTCACCATTCCATGGAACCACCAATTCTGAGCCTCACCATCCAAATGCAGCGTAGCCACCTTGATGGCCTCCGCCTCCGCCATCTGGTTGAGCTGGAGATATATGTCCAGCTTCTCCACCCAGGACCTTGCCGAACTGCTTATTGAACCATCAAACGTGGGCAAATGATATCGGATTGCTGAACGCTGGGTGTCTCCATCATGATAATGCCGGTGCCCTCTGTAATGGCCACGGGGCCTGTGGTCCCGTTTGAGCTGGACAAAATCTCTAAACAGAAGTGCCTCCCTGAACTCCTGTCCATATGTCTGGTATTCAGCAAAATAATCACCGATGTGGTCAGGCTCTGGTTCCTCCTGTGCTCCTGTCCCAGTGTCTGCACTTAGGAAAGTGGGCATAGTAGCACGAGTGGGGGCGTGTGATGCCTGGTGCGGTGTGGTAGCCTGTTCCTGCAAATGGTGGGATGTACCCGACCCCTCACCCACCGGAAAACCCCTCGGGGTTTCACGCTATCTGGCTTCAACAGCGGTGAACCTCTGCCCCATCATCTCAATCTGTCGCGACAGATCCTGTACGGATTTGAGGAGGGCTTCCCCAAACTGTTTTGCATCGCTATCGTCTGCCATCGTCTCTCTCTCTCTCGCACCTATCCCCGGCTCCCCCGGTTCTGTGTCCACTACTCAAATACAATCCCCTTCTCCGTAGGTGTTTTCCAACCTACGCTCAATATCTCTGTAGTTCCTTCCTCTGTAGCAGATGTAGGGGTGTCCTTCTGATGACATAGACTCTTCACTCCACAGGCTGAGCTAGAACCATGCTTTGATACCACTGTAATATTCCTTTTTAAGGAAATTTATAAAACACAGCAAATGCTCTAGCGATAGAATGACTCTATGAGCAAACATTCAAATATACATAAAATAACAGGAACAGCTCATGCACAGATACACGTTAAATTGAGAAATTACTAGGCCATTTTATTATGCTGGGAATGATAACGATTACAACAAATTGCCCAGATGACAGTGCTCAACTGGCGCAGGCAAGATAAAAGATATTCCCAGAAAACAAGTTACAGCGGTTTTCCTGCGGTATTCAAGCGGCTGGAAACACTGTCGCGCACTGCTAATATGCTGCGGTTGGTAAAGGACTCACCGTGAGACTCCCGGTTCGGCTTCAGGCCCACAATTGGCACGGTTTGTCTTTGCACCTCCTCCTGACCCGAAACCACCACAATGGTAGCAATAGAGAGCTCACACTGGACGGTCTGCACTCTTCCCACACAAAATGCGCCGCCACTCCTGAACGCTGCTCTGCAACCAGTTCCCGACCCAATCCTTCTGCGAAACAATAATGGGACTGCCTCACCCGAGTAGGCACTCGAAGTCCCCCGGGGCTGAGGTTGAGATCTCCGCTCGGAGACACTCGACGCACTAAACAGTGCTGCAGACTGGCTAAACAGCCGGCGTGCTCTTAGTCTTGGCGACCAATATCAATTTCATAAAATTCAACAGTAACCAAAAATGAGGAAGCCATCTCCCCTTTGTACTCGGCCCTCCTCTCGAGCACCGAGCTCCCTCCTTTCCCGCGTAGCTAACATCCTCCTTTCCCGCGTAGTCCCCTTGGTCCCCACACTGCCATCTTCAGCCTGCGTACTTGCCTTCGCGCGCCCGGGTGAGTCCACGACCCGCTCACGATTGTTGGCAACTTACTAGAGGCGACAAAATTGATCCGGTTTGATATTCCAATTAGCTATTTGCTAATTGGGAATATTACACGTGGAATGATGACGTGGAGATTATGGGGTTGACTGTGTGGCATGTAAAGGATCAGGACCATCCGATCTTGAAACGAGATCAACGGCTAAAACATCGTCGGAGGACGATGGACTGTGGGCCCAGAGCACTGTTCACTTGGATTAACATTCGTGCAACTCCGGAGTGCGACAACCGTCGGATGAAGACCCCCAGATCGAATGGCTGACCACGATATCGCTACGCGTCCTTGGTCGTACATTAACACGCGATGGAGGGTGGTATTGGAGCCGTACGTTGGGACACGTGGCGAGCGCTGTATGGAATCGCTCTATTTTGAGAAATATCGCTAGCCTCCGAAAGGCGGTGCAACGCATTCCAGGCGGTTTTCAAGTAGTGAATGCGGGGTAGTAACCACAGGAATAGATATGTTACGGGCCGTTGATTTGTGGTTTAATCAGACGGTAGGCAGGTGGGCTTTGGGCACGACATTGATTAGCGGGGGCCGTCTGATCTTCTACAGATCGAAGGCTGACATTGCGCCCGATATCATACGCTTTAAGAACCCTCAAGGCTAGCATTTGATTCCGGCTCTCAGTCGCGTGAAGGAAGAGACGGAGAGGATAGGGCCGGAGGGGCTAGGCTTTAAATAATTTCAAAAATGGATTTTTTGGCCTTTTATCATGCGATTTGGCTTTAAAGGAGGGGAACGATAGGTGAGGAAATGGGTTTCTTAGGCCATGAGAGGGGATTTAAAATGTTCAAGCAGGGTTACTGGCCGAAAATCTTAATGGGGGCTGACATGGTCAACACCCTCAAATTTCAAGCCATCCTTGAGCTTCCTATTCCTTGTACCTTGTGCCAGTTTCAAAGCCTCCAAGGCAAAGATAACTTCCTTCGTTGGTTCGTCCTTGACTACGCCACCACTGCGCATGGGTTTCTAAGACTCCTTCGATATAAAATTCCATTCATTTGGGATGACCATTATCAACATTCTTTTGATGCCTTGAAACATGCTCTCACTTCTTCCTCCTTGATTAGTCCTCCTAACGTTGAGAGGGATTTCATCATGTACATGTCAGCTTCCACCCATTCGGTTGTTGGGGTCCTTATCCAGGAAGATGACATCGGAAATGAACATGTTATATATTATGTCAATAAGAACCTTATGGGTCCCCCTGTGTCCTACTCGCATGAAGAGAAGTTGGCGTTGGCTTTTGTGTTCTCGGTCCAAAAACTTCGTCATTATATCCTTACACGTTCCACCAAGGTCATGACCAATTCCAACCCTATGGCTTTCCTATTGAGTAGACGGATCATTAATGGGAAGTATCCCTGTTGGATTGTTATCCTTCAGGAGTTCAATATCAAATTTGTCACACCTAAGATTAAGAAAAGTTTAGCTGTTGTTGAACTAATTTATGAATTTCCTACTGGTACGCAAGATCCGCCGATTAATGATGATTTACCCGATGAAAACTTGTTCACCATTACTTCGTATGACCCTTGGTATGGAAAGCCTTTTCTGGCAAAACTTTTCTTTGACTCAATCATCCTATCATTATCTACCTTGCAACTTCGAATTTCTTCCTTTAGACCTATCAAGGTATCTGCTATGTCAGGAGAGTACTCTTTTCTTTGTTTCTCAACTAATTGGTAAGGACAGTCATGTGAACTTTAATCCACCATTATTCTCGTCATATCTGATATTCTTCTTCTTGAAAACATACCATTTTAGATAAACCCAATAGAAACATAATCAAACCATACCTTAATGAATTTCAAGGGAGGGTATCTTGTCTGCACAAATCAATACATATTACCATGATATACATGTATATACACATAATGACATCAACCTATCAACATCTCACATCATGCATGATAACTCAAACAATAACACCAACTATATACATGACAACTATAGCCACTATAAAGCATGAATATGACTGAAATGCATGCATAACAATCACTTCTAGCCCATCCAGTCCAAGTGTTTGAACCTAAAAGCTCATAATACCAATCTGTAAATGCCCCCTCCCACATTTACCCACTTTTACAAGCTCTCCAGGGTAAATGTGAGGTGAGTGATACGATGACATGATCCGACCTCCAAGTTCCAAATATGGTAGTGGGGCCTACAACCGAAAACCTACCAACATCCCTTAGGGAATACAAATCACTCAGGAGCCTACAAACCACCCCTAGTGACCAATCCATGAGTTGGAAATCTTTTTCTTAGGAAAAAGAAAAAGTTCCCAACCACACCCATAAAACTATATCCATGGGATTATGAGGCTCCAACCACACTCATGAGCTTTCTTGCATGTGGTTATAGCCAAAATTTCCTAGTTTAGTGCCAACGGTTTCGAGATTTGAGCCACTTTTATAGGCTAGCCTCTAGACCACTGCCCAGATCTTCCTATAACTTTTAAGAATCATAATTTACATCACACCAATGCCAAACATTCAAACTTGAATCTAGAACTTGACCTAGACTGCTTAGTACACATTAGACATTTCGTCAAACACATGGTAAACATATGAGTTACAAATCATGAACGCATATCTGATCTTAAATTTATTAAATTCATATGAGAATCACCAAGAAGGTCTAAAGCCCTCTCAAGTAGCCGCAACCACACTATTTAGTCCATGCATTCATGAACCATTCAAATACTTATAAAATCATGAACAAGAGCCATAATTAGAACACATCATAAAATGATGCTTATAACCAACATATAACCATGAAAAATCAACCATAATATTCACATAATAACAAGTACAAATTCTCATATATCACAATAGGAAAATAACTCTTATTAACATACACAAAAGACAACCAAGTTAGGGAATTACATGTACCACCCTACCATAGATTGGGCTAAACCAAATATTTCTTTCAACCAATCACCCCTACGCCATATTCCAAGCATGAACGTGGAATCTCATGGGATGAACTGAAACATAATCAAACATGGACTCTAGAGGTTGAACCACCTCCACCATCAAGCTACTGCGATCTCACCTAAACTGGTCCTAAGATCACAAAACCAAACCAAGCTTGGATACCTCATAATTTCTTCATTGTACCTTGATGAATTTACATGTCTCCACCCACCTATTGAGGGCTTCCCGAAGAAAACCGTTTCCACCCCCAACCCTTGGAAATTTTCCTAAGACCACCTCACCCGGTTCAAAAAACTTTCAATAATCCAAATCTCAACTAACAATTAACCCCATCACACCATGGCTATCCAAGAAATGACAAGGCAAGGCTAAAACCACCATCAAACCAGTCAAAACCCATGCCAATGAAAACAAATGAACCAAAGAACCAAATCCATGTACCATGCATTCACACCTCAGCTAGGAAATCACACATGCAACTTATTACCTGCAAATCTTCCTGCTGAAGATGCTGATCTAACCTTCTCCTTGCTTTCCTTTGATTTCTTTTTCCTTTCCTTGCTTAACTTTCTCCAAATCCAAGTGAATGCTAAAATTCTCCCAAAATTATCAAAGTGTGCAAGAATGAATGTGATAGAGAATGAAAGGAGAGAGCCAAAACTGTATTGACAAAAGAACTATGAATTGATCCTCTGATGCCTTTTTATTCTTGATGTCTCCCTTTTTTCCCATTTTCCTTCATTTTCCTCTAATTTCCCTTGCATGAAAATCTATGTCTCTTCACCTCCCTTTTCTCCTATTTTCCTTTATTTTCATAATAAAATGCCAATTATTGCCTCTATCTTTGCTAATTCCATTGCCAATTTCCATACCCATTATTAAACCACAAGTGATGTCCACCAAAGGGTTTAACCAACATTCATCTTAGAACAAAGGTCCCATGACCTTGGTCTTATTTTGCCTTTATTATCCTTTATTGCATGAAACTTTAATCTGAGGCTGTTACAAAGACAACCAAGAATATCACATTCCTCCATCATCGATGTTGGTACATTCATTATCATAAATATAACAATATAATTTAACATTTATAGTGCAACATAAGTACAAGTGAATATACTTATCTGAATAAATTAAATGACTGAAAACTAAGAAAGGGCCTTCAACTCTCCACCCAACCATAGGATATAGACACTGTAATATTTATTGTAGCTAACCACCCCCGAGCCAAATGCAGAGTTTAAGGAGTTAAGCGCTCAAGGGAATTCACACCAATTCCAATCAACTATATCACACTGGAGTCTAGAGCACACAATGTCTCCACATGTTAAGCAAGAGTCCAGAGCACACAATGTCTCCATATGCTAACACATCAAGGATCCAGAGCACATAGGGTTCCACCCGCAAAACCATCAGGGATTTAGAACACCTAGTGTTTCCACCAATTAACCACTATAGGGATTCAAATGCCATGTTGTCTCCACATGATTCCACTCTAGGAGTCCAAATTCCATAGTGTCTCCACCTATTATCCCACAAGAATCTAGAGCACACCATGTCTCCACTTATGAGGCTCCACAGAAATCTAGAGTTCACACTCAGGTTATCCACTTGTTAAACACCATAAGAAGTTACGAAGTGCACAATGTATCCACCTGCCAACTAGGAGTTCGAAGCCTACCATAACTTCATCTTCTCAACACTACAATCTTATCTTTACACCATGCTCCTCAACATGCTTCTAAGTATGCACACACACTACACTTTATTCCATTTAGACTATTCTCTAGCTCTAATATCACATTGTATGTTTTTGCTTCCGAGTTTGTCTTTCTCTTTTCACATATCATCACTATGTTTGTATTCCTTCACACAATTGAGCATCCTTTCACATCATCTCCCATCGAGCTCTTTTCTTCCCATCCCTTCTTTGCATATTGAACACAACAAGTTGTTTGAAAGAAGGTAAGTTTGAAGATTGTAAGCAAGTACTACATAGGTTAAATCCTAATGTCATTGCAGAAAGTGCTTTGATTGGCGGTCTTTGCAACAAAGCCATGATCGATGAGGCTAAGCAGCTATTGTATGAGATGCGTAAGAAGAATACATGTTCTAATGTTCTCACATACAAAGCCAAAAGTCATACAATTGACACTGATTTGTTCTTACTATTGTAAGCTGCTGTATCTCATTTTGGAAAAGGACAGAGCACTAATGAAATCACAGTGAGGATGTTGAACATCCCCATGGATGGACTGTGGAAAGAAGTATGTTGAAAATCCTATGGATGGAGTGTGCAAAGAAGGTAAGTTTGAAGATTGTAAGCAAGTACTACATAGGTTAAATCCTAATGTGATTGCAGAAAGTGCTTTGATTGACGGTCTTTGCAACAAAGCCATGATCGATGAGGCTAAGCAGTTGTTTTATGAGATGCATAGGAAGAATACATGTTCTGATGTTGTCACATTCAAAGCCAAAAGTCATACAGTTTGATTGAGTTTTTTTGCGTAACATAGTTATATGCAATACATTAATAGATGCATTATGCAAGGTTGGCCTGTTAGAGAGAATTCAATGGATCTTCGCTGACATGCCAGAGTAAACTCTGAAATCTGATATTTTTCCTTACAAAACGTTGATAGCTGGAGTCTGGCAAATTGGTATCATATGCAAAGGATACCCATGCTAACTTATGATTTACATGTTGCAAAAGCCACAGAAAGGTACAACAATAAAATTAAGTTTCTTTTCAAATGACCCTACATGAATTTACGTGATTACATTCACTGCAAGCATGTTGACACCCAAAGCTTCTTACATGATTACATAGCTTCTTTGTATTTGACACAAAATTGCAGCAAATCAGTCATTCTGCTGAGAAGGAAAAACCACTCTGGATATTTTCTTCATCATATTGAATGATTAAATTTTAAAGGGCTAAAAGAAACTGTTAAGACGTGGCACAAGCCGACCACATGAATGGGTTATGTCAAGCTGTGTAGTCACTATATCTGCACAGGTACGCTTTAATAATGAGCCATCAAAAGCACAAAAAATAAATTAAACAACCAAATCAAAATTTGCTGAGCATCTAACTTATGATTTACATGTTGCAAAAGCCACAGAAAGGTACAACAATAAAATTAAGTTTCTTTTCAAATGACCCTACATGAAGTTACATGATTACATTCACTACAAGCATGTTGACACCCAAAGCTTCTTACGTGATTACATAGCTTCTTTGTATTTGACACAAAATTGCAGCAAATCAGTCATTCTGCTAAGAAGGAAAAACCACTGTGGATATTTTCTTCATCATACTGAATGCCTAAATTTTAAAGGGCTAAAGAAACTGTTAAGACGTGGCACAAGCCGACCACATGAATGGGTTATGTCAAGCTGTGTAGTCACTATATCTGCACAGGTACGCTTTAATAATGAGCCATCAAAAGCACAAAAAATAAATTAAACAACCAAATCAAAATTTGCTGAGCATCATGGTTAAAAAGTCTTGTATATTACTAGTTCCGCGCGCGCTAGCTCTGGCTCCGCTTTGCCTCCCACTACGCCCTCTGACCGCGCCTGGGCTGCTGGCAGCTCCAGCGCGCCCCTGCTTCGTCCTGTCCGGCCTGCCCAGCGACAGATCTTACCATGGAAGACCGCAGGACCCCAGATCCCCCTCCGCCTCCAGAGGTTACGGCTTTTAGGGCAATGATTGCGAATGCTCCCAAACGCCCTCCATCTCAGTCCCAGCAGAAATTTGTGAAAAAACTGGACTCAATCCCCACAGTGGCTCTCCCCGAAGGAGACACCTGCAAATCGGCTCTGAATCTGGCGGAGAGGGGTCTCATAGGCGAGTTCACGGGCCTCTGGCCCTCTCCCAAATCGGTTGAGGAATGGACTCAAAGGAACTGGAAGCCTCTGATCAAGGAGGGAGTCAATAGCTACTTCGTAGGTAAGGGTTTCTTCGTGTTTGTCTTTGAAAACCCGGAAGACAAAGGATTAATCTTCAGAAACGGGCCATACTTTATGGGCCCTCAGGGCCTTTACCTAAACAAATGGTCCCCTGACTTCGACCCCACTCAGGATGTTCCCTCGGCAGTCCCGGTTTGGGTTAGACTCCCTCACTTGCCTCTCCACTGCTGGAATCCAAATTCTCTCCAGACCATAGGAAATGCTTTGGGAAAATACATAGACCAGGCGGTAAGAAAGGATCAGTACTCATGTGCCCGCATCTGCGTAGAAGTAGATCTCGAAGAAGGATTACCAGAAGCAATCAAGCTCACTGTTGATGGGTGGACGCATGTCCAAGAGCTGGACTATGAACAGCTGCCCTTTAAATGTAGGCACTGCCACGGGCACAGTCACTTCGCAAAGCACTGTAAGAAGAAGGCGGAGGAACAGGCGGATAAACAAAATGGGGAACAATGGACCCTAGTCCAAAAAAACACTAGCTCAAAAAAAGGCGCAGGCAAAGGAAATATGACTGGAGGTCAACCAAGCTCCAAAAGCAACCAAGAAGCGGAAGCTCCTCCAAATGCACCATAAGGAGAGCAGGACATACAAGCCAACCTAAATCAGGAGAACGAGGAACAGCCGGCCCCTTCCCCTTCAAATAAAGAGAGAGAAGAAACAATTCAGTTGGAGGAAAATCAAGGCTCTCCCACTAATCCTTCCTACGCAGAAATAGCAAGGAAAAAACCAGTGGTTAGTTCTAGTTCTTCCGAAGATGAATTCTTGGTTGTCCTTCAAAAAACGAGGGTGAAATCTACGTAAGAGAAAGAGAGAGGAAGAAAGCGAGAAGACTCAAGATTCGAGAGTCAATCCACAATGAAAATGTTCTATTGGGCGAAATATCGGACCAAGGCCTTCCAAAGGGCCAACCCCCTCTTTGTAAATAATGAATCTGCGTCTCTTGGGCTTGTGAAGTGCAGAACCTCTAGAATAGAAACGATCGGACCGAAATCGAAAGGAACCCTCGGACGTTCTTATATCCGAAACCAAAATAGAGCGAGCCCCTAGAGTTAGGGAGTACAAAGTGGAACAAAAAGCAGAAACGATCCAGCATGAATATACGGGTGGCAACACTTTGGACGGAAGACCTCTTTCAGCTGCTTAGGACCCATGAAACCCAGCACTGGATATACACGGAGCTGAAGCATAAGGCTAGTAAGTTGACCATCTCTCTCTTCAATCTCTATGTTCCAGTGACTTACTCTGAAAAGCGAGAATGCTGGGATACACTTGAGGCCTTTCTTGAACAGACCAATCCCAGCAATATCATACTAGCCGGGGATCTGAATATTGTTCTGAAAGCAAAAGAAAAGAGGGGGGGGATCAGCTCCAGTGACCCTATGTTGGCCAAGGTTGAGGAGATCACCCAGCTTTGGGACCTTCTTGATTTCAGGCCCATTCGTGGCATTTACACTTGGACTAATAATCGGGTTGGTACGGAGCACATTTCTGCTCGTTTAGACCGTTTCTTGGTTCAAAGCTCCATTATGATGAACAAGAAAATAACCACCAAAATTCTGCCCAAGCTCTCCTCAGACCATAAACCCATCCAGCTCCATTTGGAAGATGAAGAAGACTTGGGTCCGCTTCCTTTTCGATTCAACCCTCTCTGGATCGAGAGAGATGGATTCTTGGAGACTGTCAAGGCAGCATGGGCCAAACCAATCTCTGGATCCTCCAGCTACGTATGGGAGAAAAAGATGAAAGCTACAAAGCAAGCTCTGAAGGACTGGATAAAAGCACCGGATATCAACCCCATCAATCAGAGAAAGGAGGTTGTGCAGTCTTTGTCGGATCTGCAAACTGATATGGAAAACAGAGATATCACATCTGAGTTGCTCGAAGAGGAAGTAAAAGCACAAAGAGTAGCGTACCAAACTTTTCGTAAGGAAGAAGAATACTGGAGGCTTAAATCCAGAAGCCTTTGGTTGAAGGCCGGGGATCGGAACACTCCATTCTTCCACCGGCAATATAGAGCTAGACTGTCAAAGAACTACATAGCAGAAATAAAAACAGTCGAGGGTCAAGTTTGTAAAGGATTCAATCAAGTTAAAGCCGCTGTTGAAAACCACTACAGGAACTTGTTCAGAGAAGAAACTCAAAGCAATGACGAGGAGGTGGATGACTTTCTCTCCTGTGTTCCCTCCCTTATCAGTCCTGAAGATAACTTAAATCTCTGCAGACCCATTACTGAGGAGGAAATAATAAAAGTTATTTGGTCCATGGAATCAGATAAGGCTCCTGGGCCGGATGGGTTCACAATCCATTTCTACAAATCCTGCTGGCACATTATCAAGGAAGATCTGCTTAAAATGACAAGAGGATTCATGCAGAAAGCCAAGATTGGTGGAGGAACCAAGTCCACTTATCTGGCTTTAATTCCTAAGGACACCAATCCTGATTCCTTTGCTAGATTCAGACCTATCTCGCTGTGCAATGCTTCCTATAAAATCCTTGCAAAACTTCTGGCGAGTCGGATCAAGCCATTGTTAAAAAAACTGATCTCCAGCAACCAAGGTGGCTTCGTGGAGGGAAGGCACATTCTGGACAACGTGATCCAAGTTCAGGAGACAATACACTCAAGTAAGCAACGAAAGGAGAAAGGTATGTTGATTAAACTAGATATGGCTAACGCCTTTGATAGAGTTAATCATAGCTTCCTATCTAAGGTCCTGCTCTCCTTTGGTTTTTCGATACATTTTGTCCATTTAATAAAAGCCTGCATTGACAGTCCATGGATTGCTCCGTTAGTTAATGGCAGACCCGCTAACTTCTTCCAAGATCAGAGAGGTATCAGGCAGGGTTTCCCACTCTCCCCCTTCCTGTATATCATAATGGCAGACTCCCTCAGTCGTAAGCTTACTGCTGAAAGAATAGCAGGGCATATTCCGGGCCTCAAACCTTCAAATGGAGCTGAACCTTTGAACCATGCTCTCTTTGCCGACGATTCTCTCCTACTCGGAGGAGCCTCCATCAGAATAGCCAGAGCTTTCGACTCAGTCCTCAGAAATTACTGCAGAGTTTCAGGTGCCTTGGTTAACGAGAGTAAGAGCGAAATATATAGCTGGAACATAGATCAGAATGAACTTACTGCAATCTCTGCTCTTCTTGGGTTTAAAGGACAGGCAAACTGGGACAGGTTTAAATACCTTGGTCTTCCCATAACTTCTGGAGTAAACAAGAGGTCGTTATGGAGCGACATAATCTCAAAAATTAAATCCAAAATTGTTGCGTGGGGAGGCAACTGGCTAACTAAGGGAGGTAAAGTAATCTTAATTAAAACGGTGCTGTCTGCTCTCCCTATCTTCCAGGCAGCCTTCCTCCTTGCTCCAAGAAAGGTGATGGAGCAGATCTCCAAGCTGCTCAGAGATTTTCTTTGGCAGGGAGGGAAAGGCAATGAGAGAAAAATGCATCTGGTCAACTGGGACGTGGTTAAAAAGCCTTTGTTTGAAGGCGGACTGCAAATTAGAGAACCCATGCTTGTCAATCTTGCTTTGGGAGGAAAGATTTTGTGGAAGATGTTCAATGAACCCTCTCATCCAATCAGTGTTACCCTGCGCTCAAAGTATGGTCCCATTAGCGCGCTCTCCAACCTACAGACAGCTAGTGCTCCCAATAGCACGCTGGTCTGGAAATTATGTTGTAAAAGCAGCAATTTTTTCAAAAATTTAATCTACAGGATTCCAGGGAACGGCAAGCGTACGCATCTATGGATTGACAGTATAATGGGAAGTGAGCCACTTGCTCAGATGGAAGACATTGCAGACCTCAGGAACTGGCTGGAGCGCGCAGGTGTAAACAGACTGTATGATATCTCGACCTGGGATCAGCGTGGAGATTGGAACGGATGGGATTTCCACAGAGTGCCAGCACGGTTTTCCCATCAACAAGCAATGCTTGTCGATCTGTTGGATGATGCTGCACCTGTTTGCAGATCCAAAAAAGATAGCTGGGGTTGGGGACAGTCTGGAGTCTATACCACCGCAGCTGGGTATAATGCTTTACAGGTCACTAGGAATTGTAGTCAAACTAAGGGGTTTTGGAAGAATGTGTGGGAGCCGCTTTCCCTTCCAAAAGTAAACTTTTTCTTCTGGACCTTGGTCCATAACAAGCAGCTAACGGGGGATAATCTGGAAAAAAGGAAAATAGCTGGGCCTCACAGATGTGCGTTATGCTGTAACAATTCCGAAACAGCCCAGCATCTTTTCATGCAGTGCAGATTTGCTGAAGAGGTTTGGGTTCTCACGCTTCAGGACTTGCAGATTCCAGCCCCCTTGCAGAACTCAGTAGCAGACCTCTTTGCCTCTTGGAGTCAACACTATCCCCATCAAATCCCTTCCAAATATTTCTGGCGTAGAATCTGGATAGTGCTCCCAAAATATGTATGCTGGCAGATCTGGTTGGCCCGCAATCAGAAGATTTTTAAAGAGTTTCTTTATACCCCTCTGCAAGTCGCTGCAAAAGCTAAATCCTTTCTCCTGGAAGTGGCTCAAATTCAGTATTTTAAGGAAGATCATTTGCTACTGCCCGAAGAAAAGCACTGGCTTGGTATGCTTGCGACCCATCCCCGTAAGTACCTTCAACCCCCTCAAGGTGACAATCTTGAATGGCGCATAAGAGATGAGGATGATTTTTTTCAAAATTGGTGGAGGTCCCAAAACATTTCCACTATCTTTTTCGACGGGGCGTCCAAGGGGAACCCCGATGCTGCTGGTGCGGGTGGAGTTATTTACTCTCCCGGTGGGTCTTCCAAAGATTGGTTCTGTTGGGGACTTGGCAAGAAATCCAACAATCACGCAGAGATCCTTGGGCTCCTAAAAGCTTGTCTTATGGCAAGAGATAAGGGAATCAAAGTGCTCCAAGTCTTCGGTGATTCAGAACTGATAATAAAACACATAAACATGGAGAAGTCGTTCGGCAATGCCAGCCTCAACAAAATTCTGGACAGATTGAAGAGAGTCCTCCGAGACTTTGACAAATGTAAACTTCATCACATTTTGAGAACGTCAAACAATGAAGCAGATGAGATGGCAAACAAAGGCAGCTCGCTTATGAAAGGGCAGATCATTGTAAATAACATAAGCTCCGTCCAGATGCCTTGAAAGTCCTTTTTGACTGATAGATGCAGTAGATAGATCTCTGCTTTGTAAAAGGGGTTGCCTCGGCAAAGACCCATAACCTTTCTTTCTTAATAAAAACATATCCGTTACAGTTAAAAAAAAAAAAATTTGCTGAGCATCACAACTGTTTGTGTATCTGTGGAGTGCCTATATCTACACAGGTACGCTTTTATAATGAGCCACCAAAAGCACAAAAAATAAATTAAACAACCAAATCAAAATTTGTTGAGCATCACAAAAAAAACACCAATTCTTTTTTGATCTTATTGCCACCTGTTGTGGATGATTTTGTCACCCTCCTAGAGACAGCCTAGAGTTGCCATAGACCAGTGCCTAGGACATCTTAATATAGCAAGGAGCCCTTTATAGTTTGGGTTGTCATTCCAAGAGCTCACTTACTATCTCTTGTTTGAACAAGGAAATTAGTTTTGAATGGGACCAATCTCTCTCAGAAGCTGATACAAAGATAAGAATAATGTGGAACATCATGTAAACTTGAGCATGAAAGCATCAGACAGTTAAGAGACCGCTTGCGCCAAGAGGCGGGTTCGATATTATATCCGCAATCGAGATATCGGAAGTAGTGCGGTGAGAAACATAAGAGAGATATTGGGCGACATGAGTGATGCCCAGGATACACAACAGAACCATATAAGGGCGCACCAATTTACGAATCCTTATATGACAATGGCGTTTTAAAAGCACCCTCCTCAAGCAACTAATATAGCAGAAAATATGGAAAGAGTGAACATGGAACAGTATACCATGACTAGGCCTATTTAAAACGCTTGACTAATTCCAGAAAGGGCATCAACGAGGATGAATCCTTAATGCAAACTAGTGAGCCACTCGCATTCTAGAACATGATACAAGAAGATAATGAGCATGAAAGAGATATTGTATTAACACATGAGAGAAATTACATACTGTGAGATACCAAAGACCAGAATCCTCACTACCGTTATAACTCCTCCTCACTGAGACCCTACGGGCTCTGAACCTTCATACAGAAATATTACAGAATGTATGCAAAAGCCTTTTCGCTGCACAGCTTGCTGATAAAAATCTGGAACCCTTACAATGTCTTCTTTTTTAGCCTTTATAGAACAAATCGAAAACTCTAGAGGAGGAGGTAGGTATCCAACATTTATTGATCTAATTTGAATAAGAATGGCGGAAAACATTCGCGCCCACAGCATGAATGACTAACTATAATTAAATGTACTTTACAATCTGTATTCAAAAATAAATGCTGGGAGATTAAAATCTCCTTATATACATGACACAACTAATAAAATATTTACAATGTGTTGCCTTCGACTGAGGGAAAATCTGCTGTCGTAAGTGACCTGTAATATTCTGCAATTTTGTATTGTACTCTCGGCCCTTGGTTTTGGATTCGAATCCTGGATCTTTAATGCGGTGCGAATTTCTCTGGAGGGTTCTATTGATCCATATCTCTGTCTTCTTTAATGGTGGTCATCTCATGCACCTGCCCTCAGCCTCTTCATTAAACTTTGCCAGCAAAATGCGTCCTTTTATGGGCTTTAAACTTTTGTAACAGCGGCAGCGAATTAAAACGCCCTCTTGTTGTGTTGAAACCTGCAAAACCCACAAAATATTAGAAAAACCGACACAGATGGAGGCGGGGATGATGGAGGTGGAGATGAAGACAACGTCGTGGATATGAACAGGGGACAGGAACACACAGGGTGGCAGAAGAAAAGCGATGGAGGTATGGAGTAAACAGGCGCAGCGCGTAAAAACAGTTTGGTCGTGGGGAATAAATAAAATGGGGGATATAAACGGAAACGCACGCACACATATACATATATATATGACGGGGGAAACATTTTGGGTGCACGGGAGCTAACACATGGGAGTACGGGGGAACAAGTGGAATGATGACATGGCAGCGGAGTTAACAGGTGGGGAACTAAACTCTGGGCCATTGGATCACAAATACAGATCAACGGTCGGATGGCGTTAAGAGCAGCACAGCGGTGGGCCATAGACCACGGCGAACAGTTGTTAACAAGCGAGCAGCTCCGGCACATATCCGCCGTCGGATGAAGATAGGCAGATCGGATGGTTCAGAGGAGTTCCGCTGCCCTGCCTTGGTACAGCCTTTAACGCGCGGGGAGAGTGGTTTCATAGCCCGTACCAACGACACGCGGCGCTTTATGTATGGGATCGCTGCCCCTGCAGTTAATACCGCCGCTTCGATGAAGGTGGTGCGGGGGTAATACCGCCGGTTTCCCGCGCGCGGGGCCCTCCATATGAAACGGTCACTGCTCCGTTGATTTTGCTTGATCAGACGGTTAATACCGACCCCGAAAACTTTATGACTGAGCTCCTTTCCCTATGGCCTGTGGTTTTTGGGCTCGGGTCATATGGGAGTCAAAGCAGGAGGGGCTAAACTCTTAGGGGCTCGGCCTGATATTTAAATTATGTGTTTTAAACTTTGGCCAAGTGTATTTTTTGAACGGGGGTGGCGCTGTTAAGCGGGAGACTCAAGGCTTTAAGCCACGGTGAAGGTTTAAAATGGACTTGAATAGGGCAACAGGCCAAAATTCATGGGCAGGGGGAAATATGTACAACATCGGCTCCATCTGGGGACGGCATGTTCGTTCTCGAGCATGTCGAGAACACGCAGACCATTAAATATTTCATCTTATTTTTCAATTCCCCTGCGCTCTTACTTCAAGTGATTGCCGACATCCTTTTCTTCATGACTCGTCGGCTTACTTACATTATTCAAAGAATGATGAAACAAAAAGAAAACTAGTGTACAATATAATACACCAGGTTGTCTTGGCCTCCCGGGTCCCATACTCTGCTTTGCTGGTGTCCATTAGTTGCATTATTTTTCAGTTGTACCCCTCCATGTTTCCCTATTTTATTCTGCAATTTGCCTCTAGCTATGCTTTCACACTTTGTTTTTGTTTTTCCATTGCCAAACTTTCTTCGCTTTCTTGCTGCCATCTGCTTTTTTTGAGGCATCTTCATCATCAGTCTTCTGAGGCTGTCAATTTCTATGTCCAGCCTTTCTTTTATCCGGGACTTACTTTGCTTATTGTTGTCTTCATCTTGGGCAGCTTTGATTTTTGCATTTTCCACTGCATCTTCAATACGGCTCTCAAAAGCCTGATCACCTTCTTCTTGTATTTTGAAAGGCAGTGGGATCTCTTTTTTTTGTTCCACAATAGCAGCTTCAAAAAATCTTCCTTCTGCTGGCAACATGCTGCTAGAAAAGACCCTTGATCCTTCTTCAAATATTTGCAAGAAATGCACATAAGGACCATGAGATGATACCTGATTAAGAATATCTGGCAGGGAGGCTTTAACCGGGATTTCTTCTTTTTCCACTGGATGGAGAAGGAAATTCTCTTGAGAAATGGTGGCTTCTTGGTTTTCTTCCTTTTCTGAACTGGGGGACTCATCATATACTGGAGCTGAGTCCTTTTGGAACTCTGGTATATTCTGCTCTGTTGTGCTGAGCTCCACGGAAAGATCTATGTATTCTTGAGCAGGGGCTTGTACCTTTGCTTCCTCTTTTTCAAGAGAAGGCTTGTTATTTTCATCTTGCTCAAGAGCTTCTTCTTTACTCTCCTTCTCTTCTGAAAAGGAAGACTGCTGATCTCCGCTCTCATGACACTCAACACTGATGCTTTCATAACTTTCCTCATCAGTGTCATAGATAGGCTGGCTGGGTTCATTGCTTCTCTGGAGACAATCATCATCAAATAAATCATAACTAGGAAAGTCGCAGTCATAAGCAATGTCACCAGTCAAACCTGTTGGATTCTCAGCAGGTCCTTCTTCATCTTGATCCTCAGAGGAGTTTCCTGGATCCAAATTATCAAACTCAAGTGACGAATGGGCAAGAGTAGGTGTCCTATAGAAAATTTATGAGGCAAGCTGCTAATTTGATATTCGGTCGACCCCTTCTTCTATCCAAAGAGATGATTGTTTTGTATTTTTTTGTGCAGAATAATAGCAGCTCTCAGTTTCTTGTATTAGCTGATTCGGAGGCAGGATGTTCTCTTGAGCCTCTTCTTTTACATCGGATTCTGCCTCTTCTATGTGGTTTCTTGCTTCCTCGAGGCAGCGCTCCCTATTTTCCATGGCTATTAGATCGTGATACTCTCTAATCAGCATAATACAAGATGTAGGTAAGCAATCAGGAGGTTTCTGATCACTTTCCTCCTCATCTTCCATAGTTTTTAAAGCATCATACATGTCTTGCTCATTGTCTACGTCTTGGGTTTGTTCTTGTGATTGCAAGAGTTTGATCTCAGCTTCATATCTTTCAATCATCACTCTTAGAAGGATTTTCTTAAGCATGGGCGTGCAACTTGGGATGAGAAGAGTGATCCGTGGGAGGTCCTCCACTTCCATTTTTGCCAAGCCACGTGACATTTCATCTCTGCACTCTGCTATAAAATTCGGATGCATTTTGCAAGCTACTGAGAGTCTTCCACCAGTGGGGTCTTTTAATTATTCAGGAACTGTGGAGTCGCCAGGTGGATGGTTTAAGATCTTACTGTCCACCACAGTGATTTTCCAAATCAAGGCTATTGTTTCTTCCCAGTAGATTCGGGACTGCAAATAGATTTAACAAATAAAGACCAGTGGAGTCGGGATTTTCTACTGAGATTTCTTGAGAAGAAGGCGGATAATCTTCAACGGAATATTCAGGGTCTTGAGCACGAACTGACTTCTTCTCTTTCCAAACTCTTTTATGAATGATCTTCTCCGGGTCAGACACAGGTGTTTTCAGCTGTGAGGTATCTGACCTCAAATGGGGCTTCCGGGAAGCCAGGACTTCCAATAAAATTTATCAAATAAAGACCAGTGGAGTCGCCAAGGTGAGAAATCCGCAACTCTTCACCTCTCTGTGCTCACCTGATTAGAGAGTGAATATGAGATGTCGAACCCAGGGAAACAGATATTCTTGAATTCGTTCCCCGGTAACGGCGCCAGAAAGATGTTGTGGATGATTTTTTCACCCTCCTAGAGACAGCCTAGAGTTGCCATAGACCAGTGCCTAGGACATCTTAATATAGCAAGGAGCCCTTTATAGTTTGGGTTGTCAGTCCAAGAGCTCACTTACTATCTCTTTTTTGAACAAGAAAATTAGTTTTGAATGGGACCAATCTCTCTCAGAAGCTGACACAAAGATAAGAATAATGTAGGAACATCATGTAAAACTTCAGCATGAAAGCATTAGATAGTTAAGAGATCGCTTACTGTAAAGAGGGTCGATTCAAATAATATATCACAGAAATCAGATATCAGGAAGTGAGTGCAGTGAGGAAACATAAGAAGATATTAGCTGGCATGAGACTGATACCCAGATACACAACAGAACCATATAAGGGCCCACCAATTTACGAATCCTTATATGACAATGGCGTTTTAAAAGCACCCTCCTCAAGCAACTAATATAGCATAAAATATGGAAAGAGTGAACATGGAACAGTATACCATGACTAGGCCTATTTAAAGCGCTTGACTAATTCCAGAAAGGGCATCAACGAGGATGAATCCTTAATGCAAACTAGTGAGCCACTCGCATTCTAGAACATGATACAAGAAGATAATGAGCATGAAAGAGATATTGTATTAAAACATGAGAGAAATTACATACTGTTAGATACCAAAGACCAAAATCCTCATTACAGTTATAACCCCTCCTCACTGAGACCCTACGGGCTCTGAAGCTTCATACAGAAATATTACAAAAATGTATACAGAAGTCTTCTCGCTGCACAGTTTGCTGATAGAAATCTGGAACCCTTACAATGTCTTCTTTTCGGGCTTTTATAGAGGAGATGGAGAATTCTAGAGGAGGAGGTAGATGAAGCACATTTAATGACTCAGTTTGAATTAAAATGGTGGAAAACATTCGCGCCCTCTCTATGAATGACTGACTATAAATGAATGTACTTAACAATCTGTCTAAAGAAATAAATGCTGGGAGATGAAAATCTCCTTATATACATGACACAAATAATAAAATATATACAATGTGCTGCCTATAGTCGAGGGAAAATCTGCCGCCGTAAGAGACTTGAGATAATCTGCGTTCCTGTACTGTACTCTCGGCCCTCGATTTTGGATTTGAATCCTGGATCTTTATTGCAGGGCGAATTTCTCTGGAGGGTTCTGTGAATGCATTCCTTTGTCTTCTTTAATGGTGGTCATTTCATGCACCTGCCCTCAGCCTCTTCATTAAACTTTGCCAGCAAAATGCATCCTTTTATGGGCTTTAAACTTTTGTAACAACGACAGCGAATTAAAACGCCCTCTTGTTGTGTTGAAACCTGCAAAACCCACAAAATATTAGAAAAACCGACACAGATGGAGGCGGGGATGATGGACGTGGAGATGAAGACGACGTCGTGGATACGAACAGGGACAGGAACACACAGGGTGGCGGAAGAAAAGCGATGGAGGTATGGAGTAAACAGGCGCAGCGTGTAAAAACAGTTTGGTCGTGGGGAATAAATAAAATGGGGGATATAAAAAGCAACACACGCACACACACACACACACACACACACACATATATATATATATATATATAGCCAGAGAGCTGTTTGTTTGTCTGAGAGCTAACACGTGGGAATCTGGGGAACAAGTGGAATGATGACATGGCAGCGGAGTTAACAGGTGGGGAACTAAACTCTGGGCCGTTGGATCACAAATACAGATCAACGGTCGGATGGCGTTAAGAGCAGCACGGCGGTGGGCCATAGACCACGGCGAACAGTTGTTAACAAGCGAGCAGCTCCGGCACATATCCGCCGTCGGATGAAGATAGGCAGATCGGATGGTTCAGACGAGTTCCGCTGCCCGGCCCTGGTACAGCCTTTAACGCGCGGGGAGAGCAGTTTCATAGCCTGTACCAACGACACGCGGCGCTTTCTGTATGGGATCGCTGCCCCTGCGGTTAATACCGCCGCTTCGATGAAGGTGGTGCGGGGGTAATACCGCTGGTTTCCCGCGCGCGAGGCCCTCCATATGAAATGGTCACCGCTCCATTGATTTTGCTTGATCAGACAGTTAATACCGCCCCCGAAAACTTTATGACTGAGCTCCTTTCCCTATGGCCTGTGGTTTTTGGGCTCGGGTCATATGGGAGTCAAAGCAGGAGGGGCTAAACTCTTAGGGGCTCGTCCCGATATTTAAATTATGTGTTTTAAACTTTGGCCAAGTGTATTTTTTGAACGGGGGTGGCGCTGTTAAGCGGGAGACTCGGGGCTTTAGGCCACGGTGAAGGTTTAAAATGGACTTGAATAGGGCAACAGGCCAAAATTCATGGGCAGGGGGAAATATATACAACACCACCAATGGAAAATGTGTGATCAACCTTTGGTCATGTAATCTATGCCTTCAGAGTTCCCTATTTCTTTATCCGCAGATACAAAATTGTAATAACTTCAAATTTCTGACCATATTTTGATTGAAATTTGATTAAATTCAACTCTCAATTATAATTCTATTATATGGTTGTTTCTTGAGCCTGATATTTTTTTGGCATATTACGAATTTCTGTACAAACTTCACAGCTATTATTAGTTCTTGTACACTGTAAGCAGTTTTTTTGCATATACGCATTCAAGATTTTGACCCTGGTACACTGACCATTTGCTAACCTGCTGATTTCATTGGTTATTTAGTGGGATACCGCATGACAGGAGCGGTTCAGGACAATAACAAGCAGCTATTACCGTGGAGCTCACGGAATGATTGTAAGCAACAGTGAACTGTATTTGGTATTATATCTTTCAGCAACCGCAATTGTGTATAAAGTTATAAACTACAAATATGCCTTTGCATCCAGTGTAAAAAGCTACAAACGAGTTCCATGGAGTGAGAGTCGTTATGCTTAACTGAAATTGTAGCGAAGTTATATATGTAGAAAAGATACACAAGCTGATTTATAAATGCAGGATGGTAACATTAGTGTAATACTTACTTGTCCTACAAGCAGGGATCTTGCGGAAGCAGCCACAACCAACAGGTAACTGCAGCTAACAGGAAAGGCAGGCAGGAAAGTCGAGCGACAACCAACAACAAATTTTAGAGGCAGGTAACAACAAAGGCATAAGGTCTAGCAACAACAAATTTCCAAAAGCATAGCAACAACGGATATAAATTTCAATTCCACGAGAAGAATAAATATGTAGATCAACAGGCTAAATAGAAGAGTACTCACAGATTACAGAGACAACGCATAAAAATCCAAATCAGATCTAATTTTGGAAGAACATTGAAGATGATGGAATATAGCTGATGAGTCACGCAGTGGTGTTAATGACATGGTTGATGTCATTACATTTCTGATTTCATCTGGCATTTGATTTAGATTTCAGTAGCTCTGTTATTGACCAGAGATTAATGTGTTAGCGACATATTTGATGGCATTACAGATGTGTATTTCATTTCATGGTTGATTTCATAGCGGTAAGAATATGAAGAATATCAGAGACATCAGGATTTCTTTTGATTGAGCAGACACATTGAATTCGGTAGAGGGGCATTGATTTCAGTAGGCGGAGGGAGTAATTCTGGATTGAGCGGAGAGTATCAATCAATCAGTTCGTTAATGCTAGGAAGTCATTTCATTAATGGTAGGACGACGTGGATAGGCGGATAGGCAGGTGCATAGGCAGGTGACATAGGGAAATCTGGCGAGGGACAGCTGTAGAGAACGACGACAGATGTGTATTTCATTTCATGGTTGATTTCATAGCGGTAAGAATATTAAGAATATCAGAGACATCGGGATTTCTTTGGATTGAGCAGACACATTGAATTCGGTAGAGGGGCATTGATTTCAGTAGGCGGAGGGAGTAATTCTGGATTGAGCGGAGAGTATCAATCAGACAGTTCGTTAATGCTAGGAATTTGGTTCGTTAATGGTAGGACGACGTGGATAGGCGGATAGGCAGGTGACATAGGGAAATCTGGCGAGGGACAGCTGTAGAGAACGACGAATCTCTACAGTGTCGCTACCAAAAACCCCAAAATAGAACGCCTATCGGCGTAATAACTTAAAACTAGCATTTGCACCAAAAGGGTGCAAAGACACGCCGATAGAAATGCATATGAATTGAGTCTGATGTAGAGATAGGGCTACAGGAAAGAAAGATGTGGAGATGGAAGGCATGAGGAAAAAGGAGGGAAGGGAAGGGGGGTGATTTTCGTATTTGCTTGTTTATGTAAAAATGATCGATAGATCAACAGATGTGAAACACATTAAGAAAGTAAAGAATGACATGAAAGAGTAGTAAACCATTGTTAAATGTCTAAAACATAATGTGTAGACAACTCTTTTCAAGCAATGTAGCCCTCTCATGCTCTGATTATCCACTCAAAAAAAGAATTTGTCTTAAATAGAACTTGTTAAGAACAACGATATCATCTTGAGCTCTTGAGGTACAACAGAAATTCCAAGTGATTTTATGAAAGTCTATTGCAATTGAAAAACAACACAAAGAAATGGGGTCCGTTCACTGTTTATATTTTACGCTCGGGTTAGTTCTATGAGCTCAGGATTCTGTTGTCATGGTTTACGGAACAAAGGTACACCGAAGGAGTAGACTTTGTATTAACTCTTGTGCCTATTAAGGAGTTCGGCCTGGTTGTGCGTGTTTTGAGTGAGATTAACAATTGACATTTTCGAATAAATTAAATGTTAAGAATAATGAAATACTATTTATAGTTTAAATATATAAAGAATTATTTTGTTTTTAATAATTATATGTTAGTTGATTCAAAACTCATAAGATCAGTTACCTTATTTTATAAGTTTTTTTTTTAAGCTAAAAAAAATTAGAAAAAGATTATATATATATATATATATATATATATATATATATATATATATATATATATATATATATATATATATATATATATATAAAAAACAGAAATAAAACATATAAAACATATAAAATATAAATATAAATAAAATAAATGAAAATAAATAAATAAATAGATAAAAATAAAAGTAAAAATGAATAAAATGAAAAATATAAAAATGAACGAATAAAAATAAAATCAAAATCAAAATCAATAATTTCATAAGAACAAGTGAGTTATAATTTTTTTTTAAGTAAGAGAAAGTAAATAAGAAGAGGAATGTGGATAGCAAAATATAATTCTAACATTGTATAACTACAACAAATATTCACCTCTCCAGCAACTGTGTGAGGTGAAGCGGTTAGGCGCGCTGCAAACCCTGCAATCCCTAGCTGCTCTCCCTGTGCGCTGCAGCCTCTGCGGCTGCGCCTGCTCTAGCAGGGCCCTCTGCCTCTGCCGCTGCTTGGTTGGGGTTCTTCAAGACTTTGTTTCGTTTGCGAGTAACCCTGCGCTGCGCCTGCCCTCGCAGGGCCTGCTGCTCCTGTTGCGGCCTGCTGTTCCTGCCACGCCTCTGCTGTGTCGGGTCAATGACTAGGCTGGGATCCGAAGACTGCGCATAGATCCGGGCTGCGTTCTTGCTAGGGCCCGCGCCCATGGAGGGGCTGGGCTCTCCCCAGGGGCCTCGTCCCCCTCCAGCCTCGCTGGCAGGAGAAGCTTTCGATGCCGCTGATGACGGGAGCTTCCTAAGAAGAAGAATGTGGAAGCTGCGAAATTTGTTAAGAAAATGGATGAAATACCTGAGATCTCTCTCCCAGCAGAGACTCCGATTCAGGTTGCTTTATCTCTGTCTGAACGAGCTCTCATAGGCCAGTTCACAGGGCTTTGGCCTTCTCCCAAAACCACTGAGAGCTGGGTCAACAGAAACTGGGCGCCTCTGATCAAAGAAAGCGTCACTTCTTATTTTTTGGGGAGAGGTTACTTTCTCTTCAAGTTCACTTCCAAAGATGATAAATATCTGATCTTCCAGAACGGCCCCTACTTCATGGGCCCCCAGGGTTTATACCTAAATAAGTGGACTCCTGACTTCGATCCTGCTGTGGATGTGCCCAAAGCAGTCCCGGTGTGGGTTAGACTCCCAAATCTCCCAGTTCACTGCTGGAATTGGGATTCTCTAATGCATATTGGAAATGCCCTTGGGAAGTTCATCGATCGAGCAAACAACAAGGACCAGTATGACTGTGCTAGGATCTGCGTGGAAGTAGATCTTGAGGTTGGGCTACCAGAGGCCATCAAAATCAAAGTCGGAAGCTGGACACACGTGTAGAAACTGGACTATGAGCAGCTGCCCTTCAAATGTCAGAAATGCCATGTCTATGGCCACTTCGCCAGAGGCTGTCCATCCAACAAGGAAGACGTGCAAGGGAAGGAGGACGGATGGAATCAAGTCAAGCGCACCAAAACCTCCCATAAGGCTCAAAAGCCGGGAGGCCCTAGTGGCAAAGGTCCCCAACAGGCCTCTTCTCAGCAAATCCAGTCTAAGCCCGCTCCTGAAAACAAGTTTGAACTCTTAAGCTCGCACCAAGAGGACACCCAGGATGTGGAGGTTCAAAAGACAACATCCCCGGTCAAAGAGACCCTCTCTGTGTCTTCCAAAGACGCAAGTGTTGCAGAAAGCTCAAAAGGAACACCTGTTGGCGTCGAGGAAGAGGACCTAGAGTCGGAAGATTCGGAGGAGGAAGGAGAAATAGGCGACTCTCAGGCCTCTGTTAGGAGATCCACGAGAGGTCGCAAAACAGATCGGGAGAAAAGAGAGCAGGAAACGTACAAGGACAAGTTACAGGGCAGCCAGCCAACACTGGAGAAACTACTAGCAAAAAAGACGAAGATGGTGAGAAGCCAGCCCCCAGGCTCCAAGGGAGCCCAGCAGAACAAAGGTAAATAATGAAAATAATCTCCTGGAATTGTAGGGGTATGGGGAGCAAGATCAAGGAAGAGGCAACAAGAAGCTTAATAAGAATAGAAGCCCCGGACATATTCCTTATCCAGGAGACTAAGATGGAGGAAGCAGACTTCCTCCAAACAAGTAAAAGACTCTGGAGTAAAAGCAAAGCAAAAGTTGTCTCAGCCCGAGGAGCCTCTGGAGGGTTGGGCACTCTTTGGAATGAAAGCAAGTTCTCGGTAATCTCTGAAATTTCAAACACTCATTGGCTGCTCCTAAAAATGCAGCATCTTGACACTAAAGAATACTTTTGTCTCTTTAATGTTTATGTTCCGGTCAATGCTGGAGAAAAAAAGGCCTGTTGGGACTCTATAAGAAACCAGGCAGATTTAGGGAACCTTGACAACATCATTATTGCAGGCGACCTCAATCTCACATTGCACTCCTCTGAAAAGAGAGGAGGCTGCATTGTGCGAGATCCAGCAAGGGAATGGGCAGAGGATCTTCTGCAAGACTGGGATTTGCTGGACATCAAGCCCTCTTCAGGTAAGTTCACTTGGTCAAACAAAAGAGTAGGCCCTGGTCACATAGCAGCAAGACTGGATAGATTTTTTGTTCAAAGTTCCTTTCTATTGCTTGGTTTAGATGCTAGTATGCAAATCCTTCCTTGCAGCATATATGATCATAAGCCTATCAAGCTTGATCTCCAGGCTCACCCCGACCTTGGCCCCATTCCGTTCAGATTTAGCCCCCTCTGGGTCAAGGAAGCCAACTTCATGCAGATTGTCAAAGAAAGTTGGTCTCAGCCAGTTAATGGATCACCCTTCTTCGTGTGGGAAGAAAAACTCAGAAGAACGAAAGCTGCTTTAAAAAGCTGGGCCAAAACCCTTCCTAACCCAGCAGCTGAAAGGAAAAATCTCCAAAGTCAACTGGAAGCACACCACTTGCTTTCGGAAGAGGCATATGTAACTAGAGAAATCCTCGATAAGGAGATTCAACTCCAACAGCACTTCCACAAAGCCTGCTTGGATGAAGAAGAGTTTTGGAGGATTAAGTCTCGTTGCCTTTGGCTCAAAGCGGGAGACAGAAATTCCTCTTTCTTTCACAAGCAAACTCAAGCCAGAAAATGCTTCAACACCATATCTGAGATTAAGGATGACAATTCCAATCATAAAGACTTTGCAAGCATTAAACGAGCAGCGTTTCTTCACTTCCAGAAGTTGTACAGTGAGGATGTGAATCTGATTCAAAATTCTGATCTTCTGGACTGGGTCCCTCCTTCAATCTCTGCTGAGATGAACCATCTTCTAGAAGCCAAAGTCACCAAGGCTGAGGTCAAGAATGCTCTCTTTGCCATGGATCCTGACAAAGCACCAGGACCGGATGGATTCACCGCCAGATTTCTGCAATCCTGTTGGCACATTGTGGAAAAAGATCTTTGCAAAATGGTTCAAAAATCCCAAGACTGTCAGAAATTAGGAGGCAGCACAAATTCTGCGTTCCTTGCCCTTATCCCCAAGGAGAAAGGCGCCAACTCCTTCAACAGATTTCGCCCCATCTCTCTCTGCAACATTGGTTATAAAGTGATCACCAAAGTAATAGCACACAGGCTGAAATATCTTCTCCCCACCATCATTCCTGAAAATCAAGGGGGCTTTATTCACGGTAGGCAGCTAGTGGACAATTTCATTTTGGTTCAAGAGGCAATTCTCTCAAGTCAGCAGCGTAAGGAAAGAGGTATGGTTGTCAAACTGGACTTAGCTAATGCCTTCGATCGAGTCAGGCATTGCTTCCTTTTTAATGTTCTGAAAAAATTTGGATTTGGGGAGAACTTTATAAACTGGATTCGGGCCTGTATCTCAGAGCCTTGGATTGCTCCCCTTGTTAATGGTAGAGCAGCTGAATTCTTCAAAGCCTCAAGAGGACTAAGACAGGGCTGCCCTCTTTCTCCTCTTCTGTTTTTCCTTCAAGCCTCCGTTATCAGTTTCTATCTAAACAAGAAAATGCAAGAGCAGGAGATCACAGGGCTTTGCATTGCCAGAGGAGTTAAAAGCATCAACCACGCCCTCTTCGCTAATGATACTTTGCTGCTGGGGGCTGCAACACTACATTCAGCCAACAGCTTTAAAGAAGCTATAGATGAATATTGTATGGTGTCGGGAAGTAGCCTCAACAAGGGGAAATGCCATATTTACAGTTGGAATACTCCTCCCAGCTTGCTCAGCGCCATTGCAAGGTGTTTTGGATTTGCAGCCTCTCCAACTTGGACTTCTTTCAAATACCTTGGGCTTCCTATCTTCCTCAAGAGGGCCTATAGTAAGGATTGGCTCCCCCAAGTGGAAAAATTCAAAAATAAGCTCCGGGCTTGGGGGCTCACCTGGCTCAATATTGCGGGCAAGTCTGTCCTCATCAAAGCTGTCCTATGCAGTCTTCCCCTATTTCAGTTCTCTGTTCTTTTGGCCCCAATTGGCATCCTTCAGAAAATGGAACAACATATTCGAAACTTCTTTTGGAAGGGGGGCAAACATAATGAGAGGAAATTCCCTCTGGTTAACTGGGAGACTGTCTCCAAACCGCTGAGGGAGGGGGGGCTAAACTTCAAGAATCTCTCTCTTCAGAACATAGCCATGGGTGCCAAGCTTCTCTGGAGAATCATTGCGCCCAAGCCTTGCTGGGCCCAATTAGCACTCTGGAAGAAATATTTTAAAGGAAAGAGACTCAGATGCCTAGATGGTCCTCTCCCCCAAGGCTCCTCTCCCTTTGCTAGACTCTGCTCCAAAGCTGCCCCCCTGATCAGCCCCAACGCCTACTGGATTCCAGGAAATGGTAAGAAGATAAATATCTGGACAGATCGAATTCTGGATCGCGATCCAATTGGTGACTGTTCTTCTTTGAACGCGATTCGTTGCTGGTTGACTTCTGCTGGGAAAACTACGTTGTGGGACATCTCCTTGTGGGATGGGACGCATTGGGCAGGATGGAATTTCTTCGACGTGCCTCCGGAGCTCCTCCAGGATTGCAATTGTCTTCGCTCCATGCTGAATGGTATTGCCCCCACTCATCTGCGCAGAAGAGATTCGCGTGGCTGGGGTTTGCTGGCTGCAGGTTACACGGTAGCCCAAGGCTACGCAAAGCTCACCTTGAGGCCTCACGTCCCCCCGGACCCTGCCCCCTGGACTGCGATCTGGCGTCTGCACTCTCTGCCTAAAATCGACATGTTCTGTTGGCTTCTTTGCCACAAGAAAATTCTTACAGATGACAAACTGCAGAAACAAGGTTTCCATGGTCCGTCCAGGTGCTCATTGTGCAGAGAAAATGTGGAATGTGCCACACACTTGATCTTGAATTGTAAATTCACTGTGCAGGTTTGGAGCGAGCTGATGGATTACTGGAACCCCAAATTTGTCCTTCCCACCACTATTCCTAATCTCTTTGCAAATTGGCAGAACAACTATCCCGGACCTCCACCCAGAAACAAAGTGATAAGAAAGGCATGGTCTGTCCTCCCCAAAATCTGCTGCTGGCAGATCTGGCTTGAGCGAAATAGCAGAATCTTTAGAGATACTAAGCACGATGTTAAGGTGGTGGCGGCCAAGATAAAATTCCAATTAAAGGAAAGCTTGGACAATCAAAAAGATGCCTCAAACCTTACTCAATTAGATTCAGTCTGGGGTACCTCCCTAAATCTGCAATTTCTTCAAGCCACCAGCAACACTTCTCTCATTGAAGATTGGCAAATAAGGGGGAAGAACAATGCTGAGTTTCAAGAATGGATCTCCAAGCAGCAGGTGCACTCTTTCTTCTTCGATGGGGCTTCAAAGGGCAACCCAGGAAGAGCTGGAGCAGGTGGTATTGTAAAAAATGCTGAAGGTGTTTTGATCCACAATTTTGCATGGGGTCTGGGGATCAACACCAGCATTCAAACTGAGGCTCTAGCCCTCCTTCAAGGCCTTAAATCGCTCTTGAATCTAGAAATCAAGGAGGTTAATGTTTTTGGGGATTCCCAAGTGATAATCAAAATTATGGTGACAAACTCTTCCCCCCGGGATCTTAGATTGGCAAGGCTGATATCCAGAATCAGGACTTTGGGGAATTTGTTTAAAAAGTTGAGCTACTATCATGTGTTGAGAGAAAACAACAAAGAAGCAGACCTTGAAGCAAATAAGGCTGTCCTCATCTCTGCTGGAGCAATAATTCGAGGCGAGGACGAAACATGGGATCCAATTCCATAATCTGCCAGTTTAAATGTTCTACTGCTTTCTATTGAATCAGTTTGTTTGTATTTTTAAGCTAGGGGAAATCACAAAAATCGAGTGCATAATTGTAGTCAAAAAGAGCTGGAAGCTGTCCACAAGTCTCACAGCACTATTGGCTATAGATACTTCATGGGCCCTCCCCCCTCTCATTGTAATCCGAAATCTGGCATTTTGACCCAGCAGTTAATATATCTCATAACCGTTTCTGTAAAAAAAAACAAATATTCACCACAATTAAAATTAATTCCATTATGTCAATATCATATATTCAACCCAAGTTCAATATTCACCACAAATATTTAAGGACCCAAATATTTACCATCGAGATTTATCAAGTGTAATATCAAATAACTCTTTCGTAAAGTCTATCATTTACCAGAAGTTCAATATCAAGCTCTAGTAAAATCTTGTGATAATGAGATTTACAACTTAAAACCATTGCAAAATTAATAATTATAATAAACCATTCACAAAAACTACTAATATAACTATTTTTAATAAAGATAATTATACACTTTTATGTTGACTTTCTCTAATAGAATAACTTTGTTGTGCTCTTAAGTGAGTTTATACTTAGGGCTACTTAGGGCTGACCTAGTACTGACAACCTTTCTCTTGCCTTCCCGTTTAGAGGGAGGTTTACGTTTTTCTGCTTGAGGTAACCTCACTGTTGTCCTCTACTTAAAGAGAGGCAAATTTCTTTCCTCCAAATATATAAATATAAATAAATATCATCATTAAAATGAGTTTTTTAGAATTATATATATATATATATATGACATTGTTCAAAATAAAAACCTAACACCCTTACAAAATTATGAAAATATTATTTTACAATAAAATCTCAATATAAAAGAATGGTTCCATAATAATAAAATCTCAATTATCCTAAAATAATAATTCTAATTAAAAAAAAATCCCAAAAAGACAATATTTAAACCATTTTAGAGCCTCATAGTTTAATATAGCCAATAGCTTCCTCAATAATTATGTGAAAGATAAGCCCCATTTAGCTAAGACTATTAAGGAATGGTGAGGAGATTTATCCCACTATTTTAGGAAATGGGTTTGAGGGATAGGATACAAACGCTTAGGTCATGATGGAATCAAGATATGTGTGAGGGATATGGTAATTAGTTGGTAGTAAAGTAAGGTTTATGATGTATGGGTGACTCGACCAAGGATATAAACAATTGTGGATAGTGAAGCAACACCATGAGGTTGAAAGTCTTATAAAAGAATAAAAATAATGCATCTCCAAATACATAATATCTTAGTTATGATTGGATATTATCCTAAGGAAAGTTAGCTCCAATAAAATGAATATAATTGTTTGGAAAAAAATTCCTATTGTTCACAGAGTAGTATTCATGTTTCAAAGTGAAAAATTAAATAAAGTGTTACACCTTTTCTTGCCTAAGCATTGCACTAAACTAAAGTTGTAAGTAAGAAAAACAAACAAATTATTGTAATACTATGCAGAAAGAAGCAATTATCTATCAAAAAAGATGAATTTTTAAAGTCTTAACAGATCTTAGAAAATTGCTCGGAGTTACAAAGGTTGTGGACACCACTTGAACAATTCTTTTCTTTTCTTTAAGGTTTACCTAGAGTGTTAGTTGCTCCTGAAGTAAAATTTCTTGAGGCCCTAACATTAATAGTCCACTCATTTCACCTCAACAACCATTATCTCACATCCTTTTTTTTTTTTGACAGAAACGGTTATGTGGTATTAATATTCATCTTGGCCTGAATGCCATAAATCTGATTACATTGAGGATGTCTAAATCCTGATGCATCTCACTGCTAATATTGAAAATGCAGCCGAAGCTTGCAAATTTCTTCCATGACAGACTATCTAAAAATTCTATTTCAGAGATTTTCCCTAACTTAAAGATACAAACAAATTTATTTAAGAGCCAACAGTAAAACATGACAGCGAACAACTTATGGGATAGGTTCCCAAGATTCTTCTTCGTCTTTCATCTTGACCCCGGCAGAGAGGAGGGTAGCTTTATTGGCTTCAATGTCCGCCTGTTTATTATGAGTTCTCAGCACATGGTAGTAATTCAACTTCTGAAAAGCGTTTTCCATACCCTTAATTCTGGATATCAGCCTTGCTAGCTTGAGATCCGAGGCTGGGGGGTTGGAAACCATTGCGTTTATAATGATCTGGGAATCCCCTATGACATTTGCTTCACTTATATTTAAATCTTTGAGGATCTTGAGGCCTTGGTAGAGGGCCAAAGCTTCAGCTTGAACGCTGGATGAGAATCCAAGCCCCCAAGCAAAGGAATGAATTTTTTCCCCAATTGGACTTACAACAACACCTCCAGCACCAGCTTTGCCCGGATTGCCCTTTGCTGCCCCATCAAAAAAAAGAGAGTGCCTTGAATGTGAATTGAGCCAGTCTTGAAGGTCAGTTTCGGATTTCCTTATTTTCCAGTCTTTGAGAGGAGGGACGTTTCTAACTGCTGGTTGAAATTGCAAGTCAAGGGAAGCTCCCCAAGCAATGTCCTGTTGGCTGAGATTGGAATCGTCTTTTATATCAGTGAAGCACTCCTTTAGATGACATTTAATCTTGATTTCTAAGACCTTGTGATTCTGTTTAATATTTCTGAAGATTCTTCTGTTTCGTTCTAGCCAGATCTGCCAACAAATAACCTTTGGAAGGACAGCCCATGCAGATTTAATAAGCTGATTTTTAGAAGGGGGGGCAGGATATCTGATTGCCCAATTGGAAAAAAGATCAGCAGTGGAACGAGGTAGCAAAAAGTTGGGATCCAAATTGTGAATGAAGGAGGACCAGATCTGCTTAGAGAACTTGCATTCGAGGACTAGATGGGCAGCAGTCTCTGCATTTTCATTGCACAGCAAGCAGATGGAGGGACCATAGAACCCTTTTCTCTGCAAGATGTCATACGTAAGGATCTTGCCGTGGTAGAGGAGCCAAGCAAAGAAGTTGACTTTGGGCCAAGAAGGGAAACGCCAAACCCCCTGCCAAGGTGCAGGGTCAGGGGGGACGTAAGGCCTCTCTTTCAGCTTGTCGTATCCCATGGAGACAGTGTAACCTTTGGCATTCGGCCCCCAGCCTTTCACATCTTTTTTCCTCATGCGCGTGGGTGCCAAGCCATGGAGGAGGTCCAGCAGCGTGGACCATTCGAGTGTCAGGTGAGCCGACACCTCAATTCGTTTCCACCCTGCCCAGGCAGAGTCTTTCCAAAGAGAAATATCCCACAACGAACACAGCCCCTCTCTATCCATCCAGCAACGCAGCGCTCTAATGGAGGCTCTGTCTTCAATTGGGTCCTTATTCATAATTTTATCAGCCCAGATATTGATCTTTTTGCCATTTCCTGGAATCCAATAGGAGTGCGCATTGATTAAGGGAGCAACTTTAACATACAGTTTGAAAAAAGACGAATGAGGCAAATGGATTACATTGTCTAAACAGGAGGAACGAGGACCCCTGAAATACTTTTTCCAGAGAGCCAATTGGGCCCAGCCAGGCTTGGGCGCAATGATCCTCCAAATAATCTTGGCTGCCATAGCCACGTTTTGCTGACAGAGATTTTTGAAATTCAAACCACCCTCCCTCAGAGGCTTGGAGATGGTTTCCCAGTTGATAAGGGGAATCTTGTTTTCATTATGTTTACCTCCCTTCCAAAAAAACCTCCGCATGAATTCTTCCATTTTTTTTAATATACCTGCCGGAGCGAGAAGCACAACGAATTGAAATAAGGGAAGACTGGAGAGCACAGATTTAATAAGGACAGATTTGCCAGCAGTGTTGAGCCAGGAGAAGCCCCAGGCTTGGATCCTAGACTTGAATTTTTCCAACTGAGGGAGCCAGTCTTTGCTTGTAGATTTCTTATGGAAAACAGGAAGGCCTAAATATTTAAAGGAGATCCAATTGGAGGAGGCAGCAAAACCCAAACATCTAGAAATAGCGGAGAGCAATCTGGGCGAGGTGTTCCAGCTGTAGATATGACATTTGTTCTTATTTACAACGCTGCCAGAGACTTCACTGAAATCATCCAAAAATGCTTTAAATTTAGAGGCGGAGGAGAGAGAGGCAGCTCCCAAAAACAGAGTGTCGTCCGCAAATAGGGCGTGGTTTATATTTTTTACCCCTCTAGCAATACACAGTCCGTTGATATCTTGATCTTGCATCTTTTTGTCTAACAGGTAGCTGAGGACAGAGGCTTGGATGACAAAAAGCGGAGGGGAAAGAGGACACCCCTGCCTTAGCCCTCGTGAAGCTTTGAAGAAATCAGTGGCTCTTCCATTTACAAGAGGAGTGATCCATGGCTCCGAGATGCATGCCCGGATCCATTTGATGAAATTTGCTCCAAAACCAAATTTGCTCATTACTTTTAAAAGAAAGCTATGATTTACACGATCAAAAGCATTTGCTAAATCAAGTTTAATCACCATACCTTGTTCTTTTCGAAGAAGACTTGAGTGGATTGCCTCTTGAACAAGGGTGAAATTGTCCACGATTTGCCTTCCTTGAATGAAGCCTCTTTGATTCTCCGGAATTATTTTGGGAAGAATGAGCTTCAGTCTATTTGCAATAACTTTAGTGATAATCTTGTACCCAGTATTGCATAAGGAAATTGGGCGGAATCTGCTGAAATTGTTGGCACCTTTTTCCTTTGGTATTAGGGCTAGAAAAGCGGAGTTTGTGCTACCTCCAATTTTCTGAGAATTTTGAGACTTCTGAACCATTTTGAGCATATCCTTTTCAACAATCGGCCAACAGACTTGAAGGAACCTAGCAGAGAAGCCATCCGGCCCGGGGGCCTTATCCGGATCCATATCAAAGAGGGCCTTTTTAGCTTCGTCTTTGGTGACTTTGGCCTCAAGGATCTCATTCATACGAGGAGAAATTGTAGAAGGAATGATGTCAAGCAGATCTGAGTATTGGTCCGAGTCCTTATCCTCACTATACAAGTTTTGAAAGTGAGAGAAGGCTGATTTTTTAATGTCTTCAAAATCCTTGAAGGTGACGTTATCCTCCTTAATCTCAGAGATAGTGTTGAAGCTTTTCCTGACTTGGGTTTGTTTGTGGAAAAAGGCAGAGTTCCTGTCCCCTGCTTTGAGCCAGAGATTTCGAGATTTTAATCTCCAGTATTCTTCTTCTGCTAGACAGGCCTTATGATAGCGTTGTTGTAAATGAGCCTCTTGGTCTAAAATCTCCTCTGTGACAATAGCGTGCTCCATATGAGATTGATGAGAGGCGAGAGAGACTTTGATGGCTTTTCTTTCTGTAGCCGGGTTGGACAGGGTTTTTGCCCATCGTTTTAGATCACCCTTTACCCTTCTGAGTTTTTCCTCCCAGATATAGAAGGGAGAGCCATTGACAGGCTGACTCCAACAATCTTTGACTATTTGCATGAAGTTTGATTCCTTGACCCAGAGAGGACTAAAACGGAATGGAATAGGACCCAGGTCTAGATGGGCCAGGAGTTCGAGCTTTATAGGCTTATGGTCCGAGACGCTGTTAGCAAGGATATGCATTTTGGGTTCTAAACCTAGTAACAGAAAGGAGCTTTGAATGAAAAATCTATCTAATCTGGCAGCGATATGACCAGGGCCCACTCTTTTGTTAGACCAAGAGAACTTACCGGAAGAGGGTTTGATATCTAGCAAGTCCCAGTCCTGCAGAAGATCTTCTGCCCCTTCCCTTCCCGGATCACGAACAACGCTGCCACCTCTTTTTTCAGACGAGTGGAGCGTGAGATTAAGATCTCCAGCAATAATTATATTTTCCAGATTTGTCAGGTCTGCTTGTTGCCTTATAGTATCCCAACATTCCTTTTTTTCCCCAACATTGATTGGAGAATATACATTGAAGAGGCAAAGGATTTCCTTGGTATCCAGATTTTGCATTTTCAGCAGCAACCAGTGAGTATTTCTAGCCTCAAAGGTGACTACAAATTTGTTAGGGTTCCATAGAGTGCCAATCCCTCCTGAAGCGCCCCAGGCAGAGATTGCTCTTGCTTCACTTTTGAACAAAAATTTCTTGCATGCTTGCAAGAAGACTACGTCTTCCAACTTAGTCTCCTGGACGAGAAGTATGTCTGGAGTTTCTGTTCTTATTAAGCTTCTCATGGCTTCTTCCTTGACTTTACTCCCCATACCTCTACAATTCCAGGAGATGACCTTCATTATTTATGTTTCTGGTGGGCCCCCTTGGAGCCATGGGTCTGATTTTTCAACATCCTTGACTTTGAGGCAAGCAACTTTTCCAAAGTTGGTTGACTGCCCTGTAACTTGTCCTTGTACGTTTCCTGCTCTCTTTTCTCCCGATCTGTTTTACGACCTCTTGTGGATCTCCTAACAGAGGCCTGAGAGTCGCCTATTTCTCCTTCCTCCTCTGATTCTTCCGACTCCTGGACCTCTTCCTCGTCTTCAACAGATATTCCTTTTGAGCTTTCTGCAGCACTTGCGTCTTTGGAAGACATAGAGGGAGCCCCTTTGACCGGGGATGTTGTCTTTTGAACATCCACCTCCTGGGTGTCCTCTTGGTGCGAGCTTAGGAGTTCGAACTTGTTTTCAGGAGCGGACTTAGACGGGATCTGCTGAGAAGAGGCCTGTTGGGGACCTTTGCCACTAGGGCCTCCCGGCTTTTGAGCCTTATGGGAGGTTTTGGAGCGCTTGACTTGATTCCATCCGTCCTCCTTCCCTTGCACAACCTCATTGTTGGATGGACAGCCTCTGGCGAAGTGGCCATAGACATGGCATTTCCGACATTTGAAGGGCAGCTGCTCATAGTCCAGTTTCTGCACATGCGTCCAGCTTCCGACTTTGATTTTGATGGCCTCTGGTAGCCCAACCTCCAGATCTACTTCCACGCAGATCCTGGCGCAGTCATACTGGTCCTTGTTGTTTGCTCGGTCTATGAACTTCCCGAGGGCATTTCCAATATGCATCAGAGAATCCCAATTCCAGCAGTGAACTGGCAGATTTGGGAGTCTAACCCACACCAGGACTGCTTTGGGCACATCCACAGCAGGGTCGAAGTCTGGAGTCCACTTATTTAGATACAAACCCTGGGGGCCCATGAAGTAGGGGCCGTTCTAGAAGATCAGATCTTTGTCATCTTTTGAAGTGAACTCGAAGAGAAAGTAACCTCTCCCCAAAAAATAAGAAGTAACGCTTTCTTTGATCAGAGGCGCCCAGTTTCTGTTGACCCAGCTCTCAGTGGTTTTGGGGGATGGCCAAAGCCCTGTAAACTGGCCTATGAGGGCTTGTTCAGCCAGTGATAAAGCAACCTGAATCGGAGTCTCTGCTGGAAGAGAGATCTCAAGTATTTCATCAATTTTCTTAACAAATTTTGTAGCTTCAACATTCTTCTTCTTAGGAAGCCCTGCCAATAAGCGATCGAAAGCCTCAGCAGAAGAGGGCGGGGGAGGGGGACGAGGCCCCTGGGGAGAGCCCAGCCCCTCCATGGGCGCAAGCCCTAGCAAGAACGCGGCCTAGATCAAGATGCGCAGGCAGCAACGCGTTCGCCAGCGCACACCTCGAGCGATTCCGCTTAACCATTATCTCACATCCTTACCAGGTGTCTCTCTTTTGAATATCTCTTGAAGCCCTACGATTAAAAATCCATTCATTTCCCTTCAACAAACTTGGTCTCACAGGCTAGCCACATGTCCCTCTTTTAAATATATTTTCCAATCCATTATAGTTTCATTTTGTTTAATTCTAAAGTTCATTCATTTAATAATCTATACCTTGATAAATCCAAAATGAAATAAGTCTATGATAATATTTTGTATAACTAAAAAAAATTAAATTATTATATATATATATATATCCAATTTAAAAATTATTAATATTCATTTCAATATTTGATTTTCAAATAAAATATTACATTTAATTATTTTAATCAATATTTTTAATCACATATTTTAAAACTTTAAAACTGTAAATTCAAATACTTACAAATATTTGTAAAACTGTAAATTCACCCTTTATACAACGGATTCTTTGTTGCATAACGGGTTCGTTTTCAACTTTTCCCAGATCCCTATCAAATTAAGTCTTCTCTATTTGTTAATCAGACGAGCATGGTAGACTTAAAAATGTTGACCTAAAATTTAAGGAAAATCCATCATCCTAAAAAATTTACCCTATATACAACCGATTCTTTGTTGCATTGCGAGTTGGTTTTCAAAATTTCTCAGAAGTGGATCCCGATCAAATGCCTGCTCCCTTTTACCAGAAGTTGTGGAGCGGATCTGTTAGAAGTCCAGTCTCAGAGCGGCCGAGTAACGAATAATTATCAGAAGCGCTCGCACATTGGAGAGGAAAAACAATGAATTATATTATTTTTTGAGCCTTCAGAATCTGTTGACCTAGCCGACGCCATCGCTTTTGGTTCTCTGCGTTTGTGGCCGCAGGCCAGCCTCGGCCCACTGGCAGCTGCTTTGGAGGGCTCCGCCTTTCATTCTTTTGCGACTGGTTTTCGTTTCCTCAAATCTCAAGAAGCTCTGCTGCTCATTTAAGAGGGTTGCCCGAAATGCCTGGCATTTCAGAGACTTTACAATTACCTGCCCCCGCAGGGGGAGATGATTCTTTGGCTCCAGCCGCCGATACCAGCAAGGATATTGTTAGTGTCGATAATGGAACAATTCAGAATCTCAGCAACCTAAGTCTGTCATCAACCCCTGCGTCGGTGGCTACACACACCAAAACCATCGGAATCATCCATCCTCCGCCGGACATTCGAAATATCGTGGATAAGACTGCACAGTTCGTTGCTCGCAATGGCCCAGAGTTCGAGAAGAGGATTTTGGCAAACGAAAAGAACAACGCCAAGTTCAATTTCTTGAACCCTAGCGACCCTTACCATGCTTATTACCAGCACCGCGTTTCGGAGTTCAAAGCGCAGCTGCAAGGTCCGGCCCAGCAGCCTTCGGCAACGGCTGGTGGTGCCCCAGCAGACGGTAGTGCGCCGGAGCCCGGTGCGGCAGCGCAAGCAGCCGACGGGGTGGAGCCTGTGAAGAAGTTCGATGTGACCGTGAAGCCCGTTGCCAAAGTTCTTCAGCCTCCCGAGGCCGAGCAGTATACCGTCAGACTGCCAGAGGGCATCGCGGGCGAAGAGTTGGATATCATCAAGCTCACTGCTCAGTTTGTTGCGAGAAATGGTAAGTCCTTCTTGACAGGATTGACGAGCCGAGAGATCAATAACCTCCAATTTCATTTCCTGAAGCCCACTCACAGCATGTTCACCTTTTTTACCTCTCTTACTGATTCTTACTCTAAGGTTCTGATGCCTCCCAAGGGTTTGATTGAGAAGCTCAGGAAAGATACGGCAGACATGACGACCGTGCTCGAACGGTGCTTACATCGGCTCGAGTGGGAGCGGTCGCAGGAACAGGCGAGACAGAAGGCAGAGGATGAAATTGAGCAGGAGAGGATGCAGATGGCCATGATTGATTGGCATGATTTCGTTGTGGTGGAGACTATTGAGTTTGCGGATGACGAGGACGAGGAATTGCCACAGCCGATGACCCTGGAGGAAGTTATCAGGAGAAGCAAGGCATTGGCGATGGACGAGGAAGAGGAGATTGCAGAGTCCGGGAGGGAAGTGGAGATGGAAATGGATGAAGAAGAGGTCCATCTGGTCGAAGAGAGCTTGAAGACATCGACTGGGGATGAAAATGCTGCCAAAGCACAAGCGCCCCTTCCGCCAATCGAGGAAACAGAAGCACCTATAAGGATTGTAAAGAACTGGAAGAGACCTGAAGAAAGGCTCCCAGCTGAAAAGGATCCAACCAAGTTTGTTGTCTCTCCGATCACTGGGGAACTGATTCCCATTAACGAGATGGCTGAACATATGCGGATTTCACTTATAGATCCAAAATATAAAGAACAGAAGGAAAGAATGATGGCTAAGCTTCGGGAGACAACTCTTGCCCCCGATGATGAAATCTCTCGAAACATCGTGGGACTTGCTCGGACTCGACCCGATATTTTTGGTACGACAGAAGAGGAAGTCTCTAATGCAGTTAAGGCTGAAATAGAAAAGAAAAAAGAGGAGCCAAAGCAAGTCATTTGGGATGGTCATACTGGAAGCATTGGTCGCACTGCAAACCAAGCCATGTCTCAGAATGCTGGGGATGAACAGATGGATTTAAATAATAATGATGGGAGGACTCTTCCTGGTCCCGCACCTCCTCCAAAAGCACCTCTTCCTCCTATTAGACCCCTTCCTCCTCCTCCCGGCCTGGCATTGAATATTCCTCGACCACCTCCAAATGCAATTCAGTATTCTGCTCCAGGGACATCTGTTCCTCCAATGGTACCTCCTCCAAGGCCTGTTATTCTACCTACTCCCCCACTTCGGCCACCTCCACCTCCTGTTAGTATGCCTCCTGCTCCACCTCAGCTTGTGAACAGGCCACCACCACCCCCTCCCCCAGCATCAATGCCACCTTCAATGGTTACGCCACCGCCACCGGGTTCACAATTCCCTCCTTTGCCGCCTCCTAGACCATTTGCACCACCACCACCAGTTCCTCCACCATCTATGCCTATGATGCCACCACCTCCTCCTCCTCAAGGAATGCCTCCCCCACCACCACCAGAAGAGGCTCCACCACCACTTCCTGAAGAACCGGAGCCAAAGAGGCAAAAGATAGATGATATTCAACTCATTCCAGAAGACCAATTCTTGGCACAACATCCGGTATGTTTTTCACTTATATCTTCTTTATTTCCACACTATTGTATTAAGTTTTGTTTTGTTTATTACTGTTAAAATGGTAGGGTAAATGCAAGTTAGTTTAAACATTATCTAAAACCTTGTATTGTTTTATTAATGCATATATAAATGTAACTACATTACACCATACTGGTATGTTTTTTTTTAGATAACTATGCTAACCTAATTGTTGAAAATATATATGATAATTATGTTGAGAGAAGTGAGGTGCTTTGTAGCACAGGTGGATGTTGTGTTTGTGTTCAAGTGTTTGTTTAACTTTGAGATTGGCGACATCCATGGGTGGACAAGGGACATCGAGAATTCTCTTCTAAGTAGTGGTGACAATTCTTTAATTTTTTATCAAGCATTGCATGTGAAGCCAAATTTTAATCCTTTTTTCCTTGAGGCCATCTTTTGTTTGGTCTCCTTCCCATACAAAGTTTGTGCTTTGGGGACTTAGCCTCCTGGAGAGTGAGGCAACCCTACCCAACACTCTAGTCGGTTGAAGACCATAGCATGGAAAATTTTAGGGGTGAATTTTAGCCCAAAGGCGAAATTTAAGGGGTTTTATAGTTTGAAGAGGCGAATTTTTTATATTGTAGCCATTTTTTCTATAGTTAACAACTTAGCCCAAAATTTATTTAAAATATAAATAATTATTATATTTTAGCCTTCAAAATTAAAGCGGATAAAAATTGAAAAGGTGGGATTCGCCCTAGATTTACATTGCAAAGGTCCGATTCGCCTGGTTGGGAGGTTGGACTCATTGAATTTGGGCGGATTCACCTCGATTTACAGGTTTTGAAGTTCGATTTGGTTGCAATACCCACATTTCTTGGTTTGCAAATCGAGGGTAAGGTTGAAATTCATCTCTATAAATTACAGCTTGTTAATCCTTCTGTCATTTTCGAGCAAGATACAGATTTGGTTGCAATAGCCAGATTTCTTGGTTTGCAAATCGAGGGTAAGGTTGAAATTCATCTCTATAAAATTCATTTTGCTAATCCTTCTGTCGTTTTTGAGCAAGATACAACCCCGTTCCTTTCTGTCATTTTCGAGCAAGAGACAACGATGATCCTTCTGTATGTTTGCTTCATTCTGATCATCTGATAAACATGAGTTTTTAGGTAACAAAGTTATATTGGCTAGCGTGGGTCTATAGGGACAATACTGGTCTCCTACTGGTATCTACAACATGGGCAATTCTATGGATGGAAACAGAAAAAGGTTTACTCGTTTGAGTTTTTGGTTTTCTCTTCTATCTATCGAAGTCTTTTCTGTTTTCCAGATTCATCCCAAATGAATTTTGATTTGTCATACCACCTCACCATTTCTTTGTTTCATCCTTCAGCAATATGAAGAATGCTCAAAATTGATTCTTCAGACTTTTAACCATTCTACAGTGTATTTACTATATCCATCTCCATAAAACTCTGGTAACTCCATGATTAAATGCAAATTTCAACTTTAAATATCAGAGCTATGGTTTTAAAATTTATTCTAACCTGTTAAAAGTTCAACAACTAGTGTTTTTGAGGCCCAACTTCAAGTCTTCATATCTTTGGAACGATTGGTCCAGCTGTACTGAAAATTTGCCTACAAAGGCTTGTCTCAAGTATCTTCCACACCGCTCTTGAATCACCTAATTTGGTGGTACGAGCAATTCAAGCTTTTTTCTGCCTATCCTATGCAAAATTGTGGCTGTAATTCCATACTTAGCCGCAAAGGGAGACCATCACCGCAATATACTTCATTAAAATTTTAATGGTAACAAAAATAGGTCTCAGATATTAAGAGAGAGTTGGGAGATTTACCTAGAATTAAAAAAAAAAAAAAACTGGACAAAACTGAGATAACAAGTTTCTTTGATACAAAAGTTGCTGTAAAGGTAGGGTTTCTGTTAAAAGCTGATTTAACAGTAAAAATGCATGGAGTAGATATTCAGAAGAATCAATCCAAGGTTAAAAGCATAAGTTGCTGTTGGTTTTCTGCCATCAACTTATCCTGCTCAATCTACATCTGAAAGATAGTTTAACCAGAAATTTCCCTTTTTAGGAAGTATGTTTTTATAGAGTCCCTTTGACTAAGCTTCCATGCTATGGGTGGCTCACATATGCTGTCAAGGTCACCTAGGACTTGCGCCTGGCCTCATCTGCATCCACTTGGGGGTTTTGAATCTAGGTCTCTGCATTAATACAAGCCCTATCACCTTCCTGCTTACTGCTAGACCACAACCACGGGTAGTAAGAAGGATGATATACCTCAGCATTCTCTTTCCTGCATTCCAATTCACCATTCTGACACTCTTCAAAAATCTTGACAACATACTAATCATAAATATCTGGTTTGGTTGTTGTAAGATAAATAAAACCATATTCAAGTTGAGGATACATTGTTAATCTCTGATATGCCGTCTTTTGAAATCTTCCATTTTAGCTTTGTTGGTGTCCTATTTGGATTATAATTTTCTATCCTAAACTTTTCAAGCAATTTTATTGCACACTTTACTTGTGATATAAATATCTCGTCTTCTTGCTACCAAACTTCAATTCCTAAAAAATAATGGAATAATTCTAAATCTATCATTTAGAAGGTTATACAAAAGGGTACTTTTTTCTTCATCAACCAATTGGGTACTGTTACTTGTGATTATTAGATCATCAACATAAACCACCATAACATTTCTTGCACCTTCTTTTGCTTTAGTCTCTTTCACCTTCTTTTGCTTTAATATGAAGTTTACAATCTAATCAGTTATTTTAAATCTTCAGGATCTGAGATGTTGGTCAATATTTTGATTCAATCTTCAAATCATACAATGCTGTAATAAGCCTGGATACCAACTTTTCTTTACCTTGACGACAAATCCTTGTTGCGCCTCCATAAACACTTTATCTCCATTCAAGAACACACTTTTAGTGATCAACTGTGCTACCATGGCCAACAACAATCTTATAGTGGTCAACTTTGTTTTAGGAGCAGAAGTCTGGAAAGTCTCTTCATAGTTTATTCCATCATGTTGTGCATATCCTTTTGCAACAAGCTTGATTTTGTACTTATCAACTGAACCATCTACTTTGAACTTTGTTCTATATACCCATTTGCAACCTATTGTCTTTTTATCTGGTGGCAACTCTACTAAACTTCCAAGTCTTGTTGTGCATGTAGGTCTCATACTCTGCTTTTATTGTATCTCTAACTTTTTTGCCTTTCACAAGCCTCTTCAAAAGAAATAAGACCGTGGGAGTTAACAACTTCACTCATCAATGCAATATATACTTGATAAGGTGGTTTGGTATCTCATCTAGTTTTACATTTTGATTATATTTATTAAACCATTTTCACTTCTTCTGCGCATTGCTTGGTTGTTCTTCTTCGTCCTTCAATTCTACCTCTTCTTCTTCATGATTTTCTTCTTCTGCATTAGTAGGGCATTTTTATTCATCTTCTTCTACTTGCTGTCTCCTTCTATATGTGAGAGGAGTTTTGGTTTCTGGTTGTTCCTGTACCTGCAAACTTCCATCTTGCAATGGGTTGTCTGCCCTTGTGGAGGTTTTCCATTAAAATTTACTTTTTACAAACATGACTTTCTTATCGAAATATCATATAACTTGAGTGCCTTCAAGTCTGTGCTATGCTATAACCAATGAATACTTTTTCATTTTTCTTCTGACTTATATCGTGTCTTATTTGGACTGTTGTGCAATCATATGCCAAACAACCAAAAACTCTGAATTTTTTTACCTATATCCTAATCATGGCTCCTCAGGTATCATACTACGAACTTGCTTTTTAGGATTTCTATTCATATAAAAACATTTTCATCTCAAGATTCATCTAGCCATCTTCATAATTGATTTATTCTTCCACTCCACTACATTTCTGTTGGAGTGTGCAGGCCACTATTGTTGGTCTCCTAATGCCTTGTTGCAGAAAACAAGAAATTCATTTGATGACTCCTCACCTCCTTGGTCTCTTTGCAACACATTAATATTTATACCACTATTATTTCTCATCAACGTTTTCATATCATTAAATGTCTTCAAAACTTGTGATTTATTTTTCAGAAAATATATCCAAATCTTTCTTGGAAAATCATTAATAGATGTAACAAAATATTTCATACCCCTAAGGGACTGAGTTCTCATTGGACCACATAGATCAAGTGTGAATTAATTCAAGTCCCTCTGTTCCTCTTGGTTTCCATCATCAAATTTAATTCAGCATTGCTGGCAAAACATGCCTCACAGACACCTTTCTACTCTTGTATTTGTGGTACACCATTCACCACATTATGCTTGTTGGCCAAATCAAGGTAGAAATAATTCAGATGACCATGCTTTTCATGCCAAAGCTGGTTCTTCAAACTGGAATGCTTGTTGCTTGCATGAAATTCTTTCAAATCTGTACATATCATAACATAATACAGGACCCAGGAGGAATCCTAGAGCATAGTTTTACATGGAGTTTGGTCATATGACAAACAACCAGGCAGAAGCATGTGCCGTGCTCCAAGGTCTGTGACTCTGTCATTAACACACCAATGTGGCATACGAAAGTTATTAGTATTTGGGGATTCCGAATCATCATCAGGCATATGATTCATGGTACAACTCCAAAGGACAATAAGTTGGCTCACTTTTTTTCGAATCTCTCCTCAGGGGCAGGACACTGGTTGTCTCTTTTGCTGTACTTCCCCCTGTTGACTTCACAACTTTTATATTATAATAAAATTTTCCAGTTCTTGTTTAAAAAAAAATTACTGGCAACTGTGTACCTATGGCCACAATATTATTATTCCTCTTTGATCAAACATTGCTTCTTCTAGAAAATGAAAAAGAAAATTTTCCTTTGAAACAAAGGACATAAAGGATATTTTAATGCTTTTATTACTGTTCCTTTAAATTCTTGTTGGTATTTCTCCTTTACCTCATACATGACAAATTCTGTTATCGCTTAATATAATTATCAACTTTATTTTCACATTTATCAAGTTTTGAAAACTTTCCTCCCAGTTACATTTTTGGAAGCTCCAAAATTAAGATACTAGTGACCACAGACACTGAGAAGCTTCTACTTCCTATTTTGCGAACATAAAAAGATTTTCCGTTCTAGGTTCATTCAACTTTGTAGTTTCATTACTCTGCAAAATTGCGCCTATGTCTGCCACCTTTTCCATTACATCCAGCTCTAGTTTTATTCCTCTCTGTTGCATCCCTTTTGAGACACTGAAAAGCATCTAGTTCTTTTTAGTCTGTTTTAGGCTCATTCAACTTCATAGTTTTATTATTCTTTGCAAAATTGCCTCTATGTCTACCACCTTGGCCTTTACATTTGCCTCTAGCTTTATTCCTCTGTTTTGTCAGAAAGCATTCCTCTTCTACATATTATTCTTTCCACAATAATTACAATATTTAGGCTTGTTGGTTTGATAATTACCTTTTGTATTTCGTGAATTACTTATTTGATTTTATTGCTAGCTATTGTTCCTGACTCTACCTCAAACCCTGCCACAACCATTGTGTTTTCCTGTGAATGTTTGTTTGGTCCTCATCTTTCTTCACTGTTTTATCTTTTTGGAGAAGCAATCCTACTAATTCTGCGAATGATGGCACTTCAATTCTAGAAGAAACGCATAACAAGGTCACAAAATTATGGTACATGTATGGGCGCTGTTCAATAAAATGGTTACAAGCTCCATGTCTTCGATGGTAGTCTTAAGCATTGACAATTCATTTTCAAGTTGATGCATTTTTTGGACATGTTCTTAATTTCTTTCAGAAATCTTTAAATTTGTCTTAAAACCATAAGTTCATTTGGTGTTTCATATAAGCTTCTTAAATTACACCAGGTTTGAACAGCACAATTTATCATCTAATGTTTTGAAGAAAAGAATGTCATCCTGGGGTTCAACAGTTATGAGAAGCAGGGCATTTTTGTTCTTATAATTGGTTGATCATTGCCTCAGATATTCTGGTGTTTCTCCATTGACAATCTCCCACGGGTCATGTATGAAATAATCCCTCTCCACCCTCTGTTTCCAAGCTGGAGAAGTTTTCCCATTCAATGTATGGGAGTCTGAATTTTTTTTTTTGAATACTAGCAATATTTCCTTGTATTTATGGAGAAAAATATGTATTCAGCATCTTATCACTCCCAACCAGATATCTTAAAAAGTGCTCATTCCTCCAAAATCACCATTTTATTCCAAAAAGATTATATATCTTCTTATGGTTCCCAAATTTAAGTCTGCTTATTACCCATGATCAGATTTTTTAAAACTGTATTCCTCCAGAAAACAGAGCAGGGTTCCTTTTTCCACCTCAACAAACATAGAATTGCAGACATTCAAATTACTTATATCTCCTTTATGTTTAAAGAGGGGTTTATTACATAATTGGAGGCTGAAGGAACAACGTCATATCTTTGAAGGACTGTCGCAAAATAAAAAAAATATTACTTCTTCTACTGTCTTATGTTTATACTTTTATAAATATATGCTGCTGCCATGGTTCGTATACATTTGCTCAGTATGCTGAAATATGGTCTATTGTCAAAGTTCAGATTTCTGCCCATCCGCTGTAAATATAATTTATGCTGAAAAAATAATTCCTTTTCTTCTTGATCAAAATTTCAGCTTGCAAAATTATGCACACCAGCAAATAATTCTTCACTGCATATAAAACTTGTGTCTCACTGCTGCTGATATAGAAATATTTCTGTGAATGGATCCGTTGCGCTGACAAGTTTCTGAGTTCTCCTCTTTGCTGCACTGTTAGTAATTTAATTCACTGATTCTGAGTATATACAATGTTTGGAACATTCTGCGGCCACTTGAGGATGGTTTAGAGATATTGCTGAATCTGCATACCTGTGTCGGTCTGCTGTATGGGTTTGTTCTTGAGTGTGTTGACATCCATACGTTTGTCTCTATCTGCCAGAAATGTCCTGATGCTTGATTTTCTGCTTGTTGATATGTTGGGTTAAGAGTCTACATTCGTTGCGTGGGTGGGTGATCTTGAAAAATTGCATCTGCCTCTCCTTGGACATTTGTTTCTTTGTTTTCCAAATGTGACAGGATTTTCTTCTCCCATATCCCCATCGATTTTTATTTTTTTCTGCTGTATGTGTTTCCCATGACAAAAGTCCTTTAGCCCTATTAAATATTAATGCTATCTCTAAGCTTTGTAACTAAAGGAACTTATTTTATTTTTATTTTTTAAAATTTGGCAAAATAGATTGTTCCAGTTTGAAGCAGAGCTGAAAGAATGATGAATTTATGGTTTTGTTTAGAGTTGTTCAGGGTAATTGGTGCTGGGCTAAGCCTACTGTGGTTTTGTAACGTTGCCTCTTTCTGTCTGGAGATTTTTACTGTGGTTTTGTAACCTTGAACTATAACTCTTTTGATATATTGTAACATTGACTGAGATTGGACTGTAGAACACGTACAAATTCCAGTTTCCCTCTCAGAGAGTGTCCTTCACTGCTCATTCAAACTGGGCCCAAACTTTTGTTGGTTATAATAACTTGCATGCAAAATTCATAGATCATTACACGTCAAACCGACTTTACGCCTTGACTGACATTGCATTCAACATGGTGCACAAGTATGATTTACATGTATCAATCAAAACTATGATTGTATCTATATTTGATAATGCAAGTTGAATACAACATACAATACATAGGAGTGCTATGGCTATGAAGTTCAATATGACATAATCTATTGATTGCTACTATTACTATTATATAAGGGGTGCTCTTCCAATGGCCATTTATTAGCTATGTGAAGAAGGCTTTGTGGATTTTGTATTTACTATAAGATTATGTATAGCTGAGTTGCAGACAACTAAGTAGAATTTGGTAAGAAGTTTGGAGTATGTGTAATTCATAATGATATTGTCTTCTCTTCATTGATGACTTTTCAATGTGTGAGTTTTGACCTAAGCCATTGCATTATCAATGTGTCAAGGCTCAAAACTTGACCTATATGTCAACTACTTCTTATGATTGTTCCTAGGAACACGAATCCTAATTTTTGTAGGTTTAAAATTTATCACAAGTTTGCTCTACTGTGGTCAAATTTGTGGAGGTTATCTCAAAATTTATTTAAGGTACCATGGATCTAAATTTCTTATGAAATTTCAACACTATTACAAACTTTGGTGCAAATTGTTGATCAATTTTCACTTGGTGGGGGTTATAGATGTTAATGAAAATTTTGTGTGCATGCATGAGAGTTGGGTGAAAATGCTCAATGTTGTGTGCATTAGTGTGATAAATATGGGATAATGCAAAGCATAGTTTTGAAAATTAGTCTAAGTTGACTCGTACCTAATCAACTCAGTCAAGTTGCTTGTTGGTTGAACGGTTAATTGTTGGTTCAATGGACATAAGATCTTGCAAGCCCAAATACCAAAGGGCAAAATGGAGCCCATCATGGGATTCTCTTTGTAATTCTCCACCACTGCTACCTTCCATGCTTCCTCAAACTCCTCTCCAACCTCAATATCAGTGCTAGTAGTAGCATGAGCAACAATATTACACTTAATAGAACTAGAACACGTTTTCCAAACTGCACGAGAACTACTTCCCTCACCAGTCACCATGTGCCATGCTTGGTCTCGATGGTTCGCTTCCTTCAACTCCTGGTTCAACTACCATATCTTCATTGGAACAACACCCCGAACTCCACTAGACAACGATTCGCCATTTTGTACTAGTGATTCGCCATTTGTACTGGTGATTCGCCATGATTTTACAAGATAATATAATCTCGTGAGAGATTCGCCAAAAAATTATATATACATATTATATTATTAATAAAATCGCCTTCCATTTTTCCTATGTATCATGGGAATTCGCCCATTTATTATACATATAAATTTACAAGGGTTCTTAAAATTTTCCCTGGACCATAGGCCGTGATTGGGTTTAGCACTTAGAGGTTTCTTGACTTATCCAATTCCATGTGGACTGACTAATCTTGTTGATGGCATGAGATCAGAGTAACGGATGGTTAACAACATTGCCAGGCAGAAGCTGCAATGAGAGGGTGGCTGTGCCATCCAACTTTCCAAGCATTAGACACCCATTATTTTCCTTGACCCTATATCCTTCCCTGCCCAAGGGTAGGCCAAACAACATGGTGGTCTGCTTGAATGCATTACGCATAGAAGATATATCTGCTCTAGCTGCTTGTTCTATTATAGTATTGCTGATCCATTCAAATACAAGTAGAAATAGTTTTGGTGCCTATATCTTGGCAATTATCAATAACACAGACTTCAGTTTTGAATGAAAATTGTGAAATTAGCTAACCTTTGCACAAACGATAATCTCTTGGTCTTGAAACTCTCTAGCATATACAAGTGATTCTTTCAGATTGTTTTTCAAATGGATAATTTGTTGCCTTTTGTTTCTTTCCCTATAAAGACAAGGACAGAGCATTAGATGAGCACAACATTCAACTGATTTCACATTCAATAATATTTAATAGGCATGATGGGAACTTGACTGGCTGGCTTTTTTTTTTCTATACCTGAGTTGCAGGATACATCCCAATATAATATATTAATGATCACAATATCTTGCTTGAATTGCTAGATTGTTTCATCATTTATTTCATAGTCACCAAACTCTGAATTGGCAAATACTTAGTGAGGCGGAAGAGCGAAGAGTTTGAATCGGATCAGGAAAAACTCCTCAATTACAAAAGAATAAAGATATATGCATATATATATATATATGTTTTTATTAAGTAAGAAAGATTATGGGTCTTTGCCGAGGCAGCCCCTTTTACAAAGCAGAGATCTATCTATTGCATCTAACAGTCAATAAGTATTTTCAAGGCATTTGGACGGAGCTTATGTTGTTTACAATGATCTGCCCTTTCATGAGCGAGCTGCCTTTGTTTGCCATCTCATCTGCTTCATTGTTTGACGTTCTCAAAATGTGATGAAGTTTACACTTGTCAAAGTCTCGGAGGACTCTCTTCAATCTGTCCAAAGTTTTGTTGAGGCTGGCATTGCCGAACGGAGTCTCCGTGTTTATATGTTTTATTATCAGTTCTGAATCACCGAAGACTTGGAGCACTTTGATTCCCTTATCTCTTGCCATAAGACAAGCTTTTAGGAGCCCTAGGATCTCTGCGTGATTGTTGGATTTCTTGCCAAGTCCCCAGCAGAACCAATCTTTGGAAAACCCACCAGGAGAGTAAATAACTCCACCCGCACCAGCAGCACCCGGATTCCCCTTGGACGCCTCGTCGAAAAAGATAGTGGAAATGTTTTGGGACCTCCACCAATTTTGAAAAAAATCATCCTCGTCTCTTATGCGCCATTCAGGATTGTCACCTTGCGGGGGTTGAAGGTACTTACGTGGATGGGGCGCAAGCATACCAAGCCAGCGCTTTTCTTCGGGCAGTAGCAAATGATCTTCTTTAAAATACTGAATTTGGGCCGCTTCCAGGAGGAAGGATTTAGCTTTTGTAGCGACCTGCAGAGGGGTATAAAGCAGCGCTTTAAAAATCTTCTGATTGCGGGCCAACCAGATCTGCCAGCATACATATTTGGGGAGCGCTATCCAGATTCTACGCCAGAAAGATTTGGAAGGGATTCGATGGGGATAGTGTTGACTCCAAGAGGCAAAGAGATCTGCTACTGAGTTATGCAAGGGGGCTGGAATCTGCAAGTCCTAAAGAGTGAGAACCCAAACCTCTTCAGCAAATCTGCACTCCATGAAAAGATGCTGGGCTGTTTCGAAATTGTTACAACATAACACACATCTGTGAGGCCCAGCTATTTTCCTTTTTTCCAGATTATCCCCCGTAAGCTGCTTGTTATGGACCAAGGTCCAGAAGAAGAAGTTTACTTTTGGAAGGGAAAGCGGCTCCCACACATTCTTCCAAAACTCCTTGGTTTGACTACAATTCCTAATGACCTGTAAAGCATTATACCCAGCTGCGGTGGTATAAACTCCAGACTGTCCCCAGCCCCAACTATCTTTTTTGGATCTGCAAACAGGTGCAGCATCATCCAACAGTTCGACTAGCAGTGCTTGTTGATGGGAAAACCGTGCTGGCACTCTGTGGAAATCCCATCCGTTCCAATCTCCACGCTGGTCCCAGGTTGAGATATCATACAATCTGTTTACACCTGCGCGCTCCAGCCAATTCCCGAGATCTGCAATGTCTTCCATCTGAGCAAGTGGCTCACTTCTTATAATACTGTCAATCCATAGATGCGTACGCTTGCCGTTCCCTGGAATCTTGTAGATTAATTTTTTGAAAAAATTGCTGCTTTTACAACATAATTTCCAGACCAGCGTGCTATTGGGTGCACTAGCTGTCTGTAGGTTGGAGAGCGCGTTAATGGGACCATACTTTGAGCGCAGGGTAACACTGATTGGATGAGAGGGTTCGTTGAACAGCTTCCACAAAATCTTTCCTCCCAAAGCAAGGTTGACAAGCATGGGATCTCTAATTTGTAGACCGCCTTCAGACAATGGCTTTTTGACCACATCCCAGTTAACCAGATGCATTTTTCTCTCATTGCCTTTCCCTCCCTGCCAAAGAAAATCTCTGAGCAGCTTGGAGATCTGCTCCATCACATTTCTTGGAGCAAGGAGGAAAGCTGCCTGGAAGATTGGGAGTGCAGACAGCACCGTTTTAATTAAGATTACTTTACCTCCCTTAGTTAGCCAGTTGCCTCCCCACGCAGCAATTTTGGATTTAATTTTTGAGATTATGTCGCTCCATAACGATCTCTTGTTAACTCCAGAAGTTATGGGAAGACCAAGATATTTAAACCTGTCCCAGTTTGCCTGACCTTTAAACCCAAGAAGAGCAGAGATTGCAGTGAGTTCATTCTGATCTATGTTCCAGCTATATATTTCGCTCTTACTCTCGTTAACCAAGGCACCTGAAACTCTGCAGTACTTTCTGAGGACTAAGTCGAAAGCTCTGGCTATTCTGATGGAGGCTCCTCCGAGTAGGAGGGAATCGTCGGCAAAGAGAGCATGGTTCAATGGTTCAGCTCCATTTGAAGGTTTGAGGCCCGGAATATGTCCTGCTATTCTTTCAGCAGTAAGCTTACGACTGAGGGAATCTACCATTATGATATACAGGAAGGGGGAGAGTGGGCAACCCTGCCTGATACCTCTCTGAGCTTGGAAGAAGTTAGCGGGTCTGCCATTAACTAACGGAGCAATCCATGGACTGTCAATGCAGGTTTTTATTAAATGGACAAAATGTATCGAAAAACCAAAGGAGAGCAGGACCTTAGATAGGAAGCTATGATTAACTCTATCAAAGGCGTTAGCCATATCTAGTTTAATCAACATACCTTTCTCCTTTCGTTGCTTACTTGAGTGTATTGTCTCCTGAACTTGGATCACGTTGTCCAGAATATGCCTACCCTCCACAAAGCCACCTTGATAGCTGGAGATCATTTTTTTTAACAATGGCTTGATCCGACTTGCTAGAAGTTTTGCGAGGATTTTATAAGAAGCATTGCACAGCGAGATGGGTCTAAATCTAGCAAAGGAGTCAGGATTGGTGTCCTTAGGAATTAAAGCCAGGTAAGTGGACTTGGTTCCTCCACCAATCTTGGCTTTCTGCATGAATCCTCTTGTCATTTTAAGCAGATCTGCCTTGATAATGTGCCAACAGGATTTGTAGAAGTGGATTGTGAACCCATCCGGCCCAGGAGCCTTATCTGATTCCATGGACCAAATAACTTTTATGATTTCCTCTTCAGTAATGGGTCTGCATAGGTTTAAGTTGTCTTCAGGATTGATAAGGGAGGGAACACAGGAGAGAAAATCATCCACCTCCTCATCATTGCTTTGAGTTTCTTCTCTGAACAAGTTCCTGTAGTGGTTTTCAGCAGCGGCTTTAACTTGATTGAATCCTTTACATACTTGACCCTCAGCTGTTTTGATTTCTGCTATGTAGTTCTTTGACAGTCTAGCTCTATATTGCCGGTGGAAGAAGGGAGTGTTCTGGTCCCCGGCCTTCAACCAAAGGCTTCTGGATTTAAGCCTCCAGTATTCTTCTTCCTTACGAAAAGATTGGTACGTTGCTCTTTGTGCTTTTACTTCCTCCTCGAGCAACTCAGATGTGATATCTCTGTTTTCCATATCTGTTTGCAGGTCCGACAAAGACTGCACAGCCTCCATTCTCCGATTGATGGGGTTGATATCCGGTATTTTTATCCAGTCCTTCAGAGCTTGCTTTGTAGCTTTCAGTTTTTGCTCCCATACGTAGCTGGAGGATCCCGAGATTGGTTTGGCCCATGCTGCCTTGACAGTCTCCATGAATCCATCTCTCTCGATCCAGAGTGGGTTGAATCGAAAAGGAAGCGGACCCAAGTCTTCTTCATCTTCCAAATGGAGCTGGATGGGTTTATGGTCTGAGGAGAGCTTGGGCAGAATTTTGGTGGTTATTTTCTTGTTCATCATAATGGAGCTTTGAACCAAGAAACGGTCTAAACAAGCAGAAATGTGCTCCGCACCAAGCCGATTATTAGTCCAAGTGTAAATGCCACGAATGGGCCTGAAATCAAGAAGGTCCCAGAGCTGGGTGATCTCCTCAACCTTGGCCAACATAGGGTCACTGGAGTTGATCCCCCCCCCTCTTTTATTTTTCTTTCAGAACAATATTCAGATCCCCGGCTAGTATGATATTGTTGGGATTGGTCTGTTCAAGAAAGGCCTCAAGTGTATCCCAGCATTCTCGCTTTTCAGAATAAGTCACTGGAACATAGAGATTGAAGAGAGAGATGGTCAACTTACTTGCCTTATGCTTCAGCTCCGTGTATATCCAGTGTTGGGTTTCATGGGACCTAAGCAGCTGAAAGAGGTCATCCATCCAAAGTGTTGCCAGCCCTCCAGAGGTTCCCCTTGAGTTGACTGCTTTTCCTGCTTTTTTGTTCCACTTTGTTCTACCTAACTCTAGAAGGGCCTGCCCTTCTATTTTGGTCTTCTGGAGCATAAGAATGTCTGAGGGGTCTGCTTTCAGTAGGTCCCTGACTGCTTCTATTTTAGAGGGGTTCCCCAGACCTCTACAGTTCCAAGAGACGAGATTCATTATTTCCAAAGAGGGGGATTGGGGCCTCCCTTGGAAGGCCTTGGTCTGATATTTCGCCCAATAGACATTTCTATTGTGGATTGACTTCCTTGAATCTTGAGTCTTTCTGCCTCTTCTTCCCTCTTCTCTTTACGAGATTTCCTTCCTGCTTTTTTGGAAGGGCACTCGTAGAATTCATCCTCGGAAGAACTAGAACTAACCACAGGTTTTTTCCTTGCTATTTCTGCATAGGAAGGATTAGTGGGAGAGCCTTGATTTTCCTCCAACTGAGTTGTTTCCTCTCTCTCTTTATTTGGAGGAGAAGGGGCCGGCTGTTCCTCATTCTCCTGATTTAGGTTGGCTTGTATGTCCTGCTCTCCTTCTGGTGCATTTGGAGGAGCTTCCGCTTCTTGGTTGCTTTTGGGGCTTGGTTGACCTCCTGTCATATTTCCTTTGCCTGCGCCTTTTTTTGAGCTAGTGTTTTTCTGGACTAGGGTCCATTGTTCCCCATTTTGTTTATCCGCCTGGTCCTCCGCCTTTTTCTTACAGTGCTTTGCGAAGTGACCGTGCCCGTGACAGTGCCTACATTTAAAGGGCAGTTGTTCATAGTCCAGCTCTTGGACATGCGTCCACCCAGCAACAGTGAGCTTGATAGCTTCCGGTAATCCTTCTTCGAGATCTACTTCTACGCAGATGCGGGCACATGAGTACTGATCCTTTCTTGCCGCCTGATCTATGTATTTTCCCAAAGCATTTCCTATGGTCTGGAGAGAATTTGGATTCCAACAGTGGAGAGGCAAGTGAGGGAGTCTAACCCAAACCGGGACAGCCGAGGGAACATCCTGAGTGGGGTCAAAGTCAGGGGACCATTTGTTTAGGTAAAGGCCCTGAGGGCCCATGAAGTATGGCCCGTTTCTGAAGATTAATCCTTTGTCTTCCGGGTTTTCAAAGACAAACACAAAGAAACCCTTACCTACGAAGTAGCTATTGACTCCCTCCTTGATCAGAGGCTTCCAGTTCCTTTGAGTCCAGTCCTCAACAGATTTGGGAGAGGGCCAGAGGCCCGTGAACTGGCCTATGAGACCCCTCTCCGCCAGATTCAGAGCCGATTTGCAGGTGTCTCCTTCGGGAAGAGCCACTGTGGGGATTGAGTCCAGTTTTTTTACAAATTTCTGCTGAGACTGAGAAGGAGGGCGTTTGGGAGCATTAGCAATCATTGCCCTAAAAGCCGAAACCTCCGGAGGCGGAGGGGGATCGGGGGTCCTGCGGTCTTCCATGGTTAGATCTGACGCAGGGCAGGCCGAACAGGACGAAGCTGGGGCGCGCTGGAGCTGCCAGCAGCCCAGGCGCGATCAGAGGGCGCAGTGGGAGGCAGAGCGGAGCCAGAGCCAACGCGCGCGAAAAAAAATGTCATAAGATATATGCATATTTTGACAAAAGGCAGAAGAGCCAAAATTTTGAATCAGATTGGGAAAAACTCTTCTATTACAAAAGAATAAAGATATATGCATATTTTGACTAAAAAAATATTCTTCATTGATATTCAAAAAAGTCATGTCCATACAATGCACAATAGTAGATGTCCAAAATTTCATGGATTACTAGGTATTTTATATATGATTTCAGTCCAAAAATAAATAGACAAGGATTTCCATACATCTAAAATCATAGATGTATGGACATCTAAAATGATTTGAAACATTCAACGAGACAAGAGCAGTCATTCCTGAGATAAATTCTAAGGCACCATCAGTGAGTTGGAAGTTTTGTGATAAATTTAATGATGTCATCGAAGTGAGATTTTTGATATTCTGGACCCCTGCATCTGTAATACTTCCACCACATAGCTCCAATGACTGAAGCTTCTTGGAATATCTTAAACAGCTTGTGCCATAATCTGTAATACAGGCTTCAAAAAAATCCAGATGTGTCAAGCCAGTTAGACTTGTAAGAGCAGACAATCCACTGCCTGTAACATGTCGTGTGTCCAGATTCAGAGGTTTAAGCGCTGTCAATCCAGATAGCTTTCTCAAGCCAATATCAGTTACTTGGGTGAATGACAGGTTCAAACTTTCCAAATTTCGTAAGCCTGTCAAATGCTGGAGTCCATTGCTGCCAAATTCAGAGCCTGACAAATCCAAGTTCTTCAGAGAAGCAAGCCTCCTCAAACATTCCACTCCCACGTCTCCAACTCTATACAGAGGTTTAACCGCTGTCAATCCAGATAGCTTTCTCAAGCCAATATCAGTTACCTGGGTGAATGACAGGTTCAAACATTCCAAATCTTTTAGCCAGTCAAGTGCTGGAGTCCATTGCTGCCAACTTCAGAACCTGACAAATCCAAGTTCTTCAGAGAAGTAAGCCTCCTCAAACATTCCACTCCCCCGTCTCCAACTCTAAAGGAATCCAAATTTAAGTTCTCCAAGTTTGTCAAGCCTTTAAGATCTACTAGGTCAGCATGTGTAATATTCTTATAGGCCATGTTCACAGTCTTTAATTCAGAATTCCTTCAAGCTTTTGTCATGACTTTATGTTGAGATACGTCAAAGCAACAAGACCTGAAATTGTATCCATACATGCCACAGTCACTGGACAACCATCCATGTCGAGTAAAGAAAGTTTTTTCAGACCTTTCAAAGAAACAATGCCTGAATCAGCAACTGTACTTTGAGAAATTTGCAGCTTTTTCAAGTTTGTAAGTCCAGACAGAGACTTGATATCTGGGTTCATTATACAATTGCACCATCCAATGTTCAATGCTTCTAATTTTGTAAGCTCTTTTAGAGGCACCAATCCACCATGAGTCCGTGAGCACATCTCCAGATCCAGGCGTCAAGTTTACAAGACCAACTAAGGCACACAAGCCTGATGCAGTTATTGCCTTGCTCTTTTTAAAACTAAGTGAAGTCAAGTTTGTAAGACCTGTGACATATTCTAGTCCAACATCAGAAATATGTTGACAATAGTTAAGATTCAGATAGTGCAAATATAGACAATTTTGCAATAGTGAAAGTCCTGAATCTGTCATGTCTGAACTAGAAATATCAACCACCAGAAGAGACAGTCTCTGTGTTGCAAGAATTTCAAGCCAACTATCTTCCACACCAGGGTATTCTTCCAAAACAGTATCCTGAAGATTACAGTCTTGAAATGCTTGGAGTGAAGCTCGTCCAATAAGTTAAATCCAAGATAATATAAGGAAAAATGGAGCACTCACTCATCCCTCACCCATATGATGGATGAGCGAGAAATCCCCTCCCCGATGCGGGAACCCTCACCCATATGAATGAGTGAACGATTTCTTCCCTCGCTTCTCCTTTTCGCTCTTTCAATTTCCACCCTTCTCAATCTACTATGAACCAACTCATTAAAAATCTTCTGACTCAGATCTCTAGGAAGCATATTAAAAGAGTCATCTCAGCTCTAGAAGAGAAGGAGCTTTCCCATGTTCTTTGCTAATGTCCACTGCTATACACGGGCTCATTGAACATCTAAGGCTGATACTTCTACAGGCCTCCCTGAACCACCTTGCTGGAGGTCTGTCTTCTACACTGCCTTGTTTTCTTCTTCTTGAACAAGCTCCACCCATGAAGTCTAAGTGAATATTCTTTCGAAAGTGTTTTCTCCCTTTTTCTTGAAATAGATCTAGTGAGAGATTGTCAACACAATGCACCATACATGCTTATTGTGTGTGTGCGTGGCTTCCTGCGAGTTGCTATCCAACTGAGCATCCTTTTGGGACTGCAATTCATTAATAGTAGTCTCAGGAAGATATTCTTTATTTCCTAATATGTCGTCATTTATTTCTCTATTTCCAGCTTCAGTTATCAATTCACAAGCCTGTCCTTCAGGGGCAATGAAAGTAGACATTGGGCATTCTTTCTCCTCTATTTCTAGTTTCTCTTCATTTAATTCCATAATTTTTCCGGTGTTCTGAAGCCTGCGGGAAGAGTTCCGGCAAATGCTTTGCATATGCATTGGCTGATGACTGTATGCAGGCATTGAAAAAACTGTGCCACCATTTCCAGCAGGTAGACTGGAGGCCTGCTGACCATGTCCCATACCTTCTCCATATTCAGCAAGTGTTTGCAAATCATCATCATGCTTCCCTTTTTCTTTTACGGGTTCCTTGCAACCACTTGTCTGCTTCTTGTAGAGCCATGGCCAACCATTGGAGCGTTTCCTTGTTTTTGGGTTGTGTTCAAGGTGAAACCCAGTAGATGGAAGATTTGTCATCTCACTATCAGAGGGGGTACTAATACTCTGTTTTATAGTCTTGGGCTTATCATTAGATCTGCCTTTCCAAAAATCGTTCCATTTCCTTAAATCCACTTTTTGTTGTGTGTCCAACTCCTCTAATTTTGTAAAAGCCACTTTGTTCCAGTATTGCAATTTCTTTGTAGTTTTCTCTTGTTGCTTTTCCAGCTTCCTCCAATAATCAACATACTCCTCACCAAAAATCGTTTCCAGTTGGTCGATATTCACACATCCTTCAGGCTGACAGGATTCCAGCTCTGATACCACTGTAATATACTAGGGAAATTTTTTATTAGGGTTTCTACAACTTTTTTCTTTGGATAATATAATTATTGTATAATGTGACAATAGAACAGAAATAGAATTTGAATAATTTAATAATACAATAATCCCATAAATAATATAATTTATGCCAAACAATATTATGGGTCCCATGCAACAATGTGATGGCACATCAATTATAATGCTATTTTGCACTGGTTGTGGGGACAGTGCGACGAGTTTCCAGGACGGCTAGAGCGCACCCCAAATTTTCAGGGGATGACAGGTTGGGGACGGCAATTGTGGCAACTAATTATTATATTTATTAAAAAATTAAAATTAAAATAAAATTTAGTAATTCAACATAAACATGAATGATAAATTAAAATACAAAAATTAGAACTATTACTAAGTTTGAAATTCAAATTACAAAATAAAATACTAAAGTCTAATACTATCTAATCATCATTGTGCATCACAAAAACAAATCTTGTCATCATTACCCATTGTCAAGAACTTAAGAAGTACTATTAGTCTGCTACAGCCTACAATCTACTATTGTCTACATAATCATTCTATGATGCCCGATGAACCATTTTAAAATTTAAACAGCAGCTAAACTTTAGAGACTAAAAGTAAAATTTAATAAAACTGTAAGCATGAACAAGTCATTAAAATTTAAATATAAATCTCAAATTAAGAGTTTAAGAATTAAGAACCTTCCTGTAATGTATGCCATAATCATTCAGAATCACTATTATTTACAAAGCGCAAAGAGTATTACCATCCCATCTATTTACCTTATAACATTAAGTGTTAAAGATGAGTTAGCCATTGTAATGTTTATTTAAGGAGTAACAAATGTTATGTACAAAACTAATAATGTCATAAAGTGAAATAAATTGCATATAATAAATGATGTTTATGTTAATGTATTCAGGGAATTAGTTGATTGGTTCCTAAAATGAATAATGAAACTTGCTACATATATAGACAACACTAGTAATTCAATAGCACATTGATATATCATCTTATCTCTCATCTAGTCTCTCTTGCTCATCTTTTGCATATATTTAACATGGTATTAAAGTCATGGTGATTGTGGCATTGGGAAATTTCAAAGATTCATGCCAAGAAAAGGTTTGTCACAAACACAGAGAAAGAGACAAGTTCAAATTGAAGGAAAATTAATTCATGGAGTATAGTGACTGTAAACTGTAAACATGAATAAGTCATTAAAATTTAATTACAAATCCCAAATTAAGAGTCTCAAACTTTGCCCTGTCACTCGACTCTTACTTGTTAAAATTGGATAACTAGGTCCAAACTCCATGTTGTGATGCTCAGATGAAGACACCAATATTTTTATTGGGTTCCTCTTTCAGAGAGGTGCAAGATTGATCTAAAGATCATCTTGATCCGATGAGTAGAACATTTATTTTGAATTTATTTTTTAATACTTTCAATATATGTGTAGGTCGGCCTTAAGGTTTTACACCCCTAGCAAATGTGTCACACACCCTCAGTGATTGATATAAATAGAGTCAACGTTGGAGGACATTTTCATCTCATCCTCACACATCATCTCTCCTCTTCTGATTGGTTCGAGCTCCTTGGAGGCAGTTTTCGGTTCACATGTGGGAAAGAAGGACGAAGAGAATTTTGCTGCAGCTAGGGTTTCCACGCAGGTTTGACTAGCGTTGACTTTGGTCAACGCATGGTCCAAAGGAGCTGATTTTTGGTGTAGACTTCGATTTATGCAGGTCGTACATTTTGGCACAAGAATCAAGGTCAAAAGTTGACCGAAGATTGCGCTGCGTTGACTTTTACTTGTTGTTGTTTTGCGTTGACTTTTTTGGGCAACATTGACTTTTTTAGGGTTGACTTTGAGTTGACCGTGTGGCTGTTTTGTGGGCTGTTGTGATTCATGACTATGTGTGTGCACGGTGGAATAAACTCAATGTTCCACTACATGCCTTGGCATATATCCTTATGCCAAAATACTACTCTCCATCTTGGTTGGGCCAACCTGCACCTGGAGGTGGGGTTAGGATCAAACCTCACACAGATCCAGAGGTACAACATGGATGCATGAAGGCATTAGACAAGTTAGTACCCAACAGGGAGGAGTGTGCTAGATTGCGCCTTGAATTAGGCAAATACTTCAGTTGCACTGCTAACTTTGGTTCTTTCCATGCAATGGAAGACAAAGACAGATTTGATGCTCTCACATGGTGGGAAGCATATGGCGGCATGGGACTTTTGCCAAAGTTGGCAAAAAAAGTTCTCTCACAGGTTGTGAATACTTCTTCTGCAGAGAGGTGTTGGAGCACCTACAACTTCATACATAATGTGAGAAGAAACAGGATGAATGAAAATCGAGCTGAAAGCTTGGTTTATGTGCATTACAACTTGAGGTTGTTGAGCTATTACTTTGATCGGGCATATGAGGATCAATCATACAGAGTCTGGGACAACAACCCAGAGGATGATAATTTGGAGGATGACACGTTACATATGGAAGAATTGGAAGCAAAACTTTTTAGGGATGATGATGAAGCATCAGTAGCACTGCCACACACAGGGCCAGTCCCACCATCCAGTAGCAGTGCGGGTGTCAGTGCTAGTACCAGTGCCAGTCCTCGATATCCAACTATTGTTCCTTTGCAGATTCAGCCTCCACCTTCTAGTCATGGTCGTGGACGTGGTACTCCTGAGAGTACTAGAAGACCATCATTTCCTCGTGGCTCGCACAAATTAGACATTTCTTGTGGGCGTGGCAAGGGGCCAGCCAATAGATAAAATAGATTTGTTGTTTACTAGTCTTTTCTATTTTCTAGTAGTTTTTATCTTTTATAACTGTTGACAGTTGAACAGTTGAAACTTTTCTCTTTCATATATTTAATGACAATTTAAGTTTGAAGTTTGAATTTGAAAGGTGAAACTTTGAAGTTGTCATTTATAAGTTTACAAGTCATTATGAATTATGAATATGATGCTTCATGAAAGTTATATGGTGATCAATGAATCAATGATGATAAATGTTATATATCAATGATGATAAATTGTATATATTGAATTTTGAAATCAATGAATCAATGATGATAAATGATATATATATATATAAACGCTCCCTGAAACGCTCCAGACTGGGAGCTTTTGAAAATGGCTCTCCCGCTCCCGCTCTCGCTCCCAAGCAACCATGACCAAGATGCACATGTTCTATGTGCAGGGTAAAATCCAAGAACCTCCATCCGCTATTACTGCTGTTGCCAAAACAAAGTATAAGAAGGGGGAGATCAAAGCAAAGCTGATGATCAATGAATCCATTCATAAGAGTCTGGTGGCCTACATCTCTGAGCTAGGCACATCCAAAAAGATGTATGATAAGTTGGTCCTCATGTTCAAGGCCAACAATGCAAAACAAGTACTATTCTTCAAGAATCAATTGAAGAATTTGAAGAAAGGCAGGGATGAGTCCGTTCAATCATACTTTCTGAAACTGATCGAGATCAGGAGCAATCTGCTGGCTATTGGGGAGACAATAGCTGATCGAGAAATGGTACTCACCGCACTTGGAGGGCTCCCATCCGAATGGCATGTGTTCAACACTACCATTCTAAATAATAATGTGATACCTGACTTTGACGAAGTACTGTCAAGATGCGCTCAAGAAGAGACAAGAATGAAACAGTATGGAAATGAAGGAAATGCTGCCTACGCTGCTCATTCTAGAAAGAAGAACTTTGGTGGTCCAAAGAACAAAGGAAAAGTAGGGGCCCAAGGAAAGAAAGACAAGTGTTTCACTTGTCATAGGCCAGGTCACTATGCTAGAGAATGTCCTTTCAAGAAGGATTCTCCTGATGATGATGACAATAACAACAACCGGAGGAATGGCAATCAAAGGAACAACAGGTTCAAGGGAAAGAGGAAGTCTCCCTCCGGCGGAAATGATCAACCTTTCAAAAGGTCAAGAAACTCTAGGTATGAGGAATCAAATGTTGTTGATAAAAGAAATGAATACATTTTTGTATCTACCCTCTCTGTTGCATCTCCACTTGACACTATGGATGTCTGGTTGATAGATAGTGGTGCCTCAAGGCACATCACTGGGTTCAAGGAAGCACTCTCTGATATGGTTGAGGATACTAATCTGGAAATTATCCTTGGAGATAATGCCACATATCCCGTGAAAGGGACAGGGACTGTGACCCTCCACTTGTCTCAAGGTCAAGTCAGCCACTTGCAGGATGTACTCTATGTACCTAATTTGAAGAAGAACCTTGTGTCTATATCGGCCATGGAAGAGAAAGGTTTCGATGTGGCATTCACTAATGGAAAGGTGTGCATGTGGAGAAGAGCTTCATGGAAGCTATCAAGATTGGGTTTAGAGTTGATACACTCTACTAGGTTGTTGGAGGAAGTCCGTTGGGAGCAATGACATGTGATACTATCCGACAAACTGAACTATGGCACCGGAGGTTTGGACACCTTCACTACAAGGCCCTTCCCGAAGCAGGGAAGGTGGTGACAGGGATGCCCGAGTTTTCAAATAATCATGAAGGTGTATGTAAGGGTTGTGTCGAAGGAAAGCATATAAGGGGACCTTAAAATTGATCCATTTTGATTTATCTGGTATGCTGCCCGTGACATCCTTGGGAGGATGTTCTTATTATATGACGTTCACAGATGACTTCTCTCGCAAAACCTGGATTTACTTCTTAAAGAAGAAGGATGAGGCCTTCATGTGGTTCCGTACCTTCAAAGCCTTGGTGGAAAATATGACAGGGAAGAAGATCAAGATTTTGAGAACTGATAATGGCACTGAATATGAGACAAACGAGTTCAAGGACTACTTGCAGAGAAGCTGGCATCAAGAGGGAGACCACAACTGTCTATACTCCTGAGCAAAATGGTGTTGCTGAACGAAAGAACAGGACCATTGTGGAAGCTGCCCGTGCCATGCTATGTGACCAAGGTCTACCGAAGTTTCTGTGGGGAGAAGCTGCAAACACTGCTGTGTACATACAAAACCGATGCCCACATTCTGCTCTAGATTCCAAAACTCCCGAAGAGGTTTTCTCTGGTAAGAAACTTGACGTCTCGCATTTTAGAGTTTTTGGATGTCTTGTTTATTTTCATGTGCCGAAAGAAAGGAGGAGCAAGCTGGATGTTTCTGGGAAGAAAGGAATGTTTGTGGGCTATAGTGAAACTTCAGAGGCCTATAGAGTCTATGTGCTTGGTCAAAGGGAAGTGGAGATATGCCACGATGTTACCTTTGACGAAGATGCTTCCCTGAGGAAAGTAGTCAATCTTCCAAGATTTGAGGAAGATCATGAAGCAAGGCCTGGAAATCAAGAGGAACCGAAGGATGAGACGATGTTTGATGTTGAAGGACCGATGGACCCGATTGATCCACCTCCTTCACTGGGAAAGAGACCATCATGGCTTAGGGACACTCTCGAGGATGCTGAGGGACATACGGCCCCAAGGGGGACACTTCGTGAAAGCAAGAAGCCGAGTAGATACCAAGGGTATCTAGTAGCCATGAGTACTATTGTACAATCCGAGCCTGGATCTTTTGAGGAAGCCGTAAAGCATCAAGTCTGGAAGGATGCTATGCACAAAGAGTATGAGTCCATAATGAAGAATGATGTCTGGGATATGGTTCGAAGACCGAAAGACAAAGCAATTGTCACCTCGAAATGGCTCTACAAGATCAAGCATATGGATCTGGTGGAAGTGCTGAAAAGTTCAAGGCAAGATTCGTTGCCCGTGGCTTCTCTCAAAAGGAAGGCATAGACTATGATGACATATTTGCACCTGTGGGCCGATATACCACCATTCGATCTATTATAGCTCTTGCTGCTACGCAAGGATGGAGTCTCCATCAGATGGATGTGAATACCGCATTTCTGCATGGTGCGATAAAGGAAGAGGTATATGTGGAGCAACCTCTGGGGTTCGAAGTCCAGGATTGGGACACCCATGTCTGCGGGTTGAAGAAAGCCCTCTATGAAATAGGAAAACAAGCTTGTCTGAAACGGTACGAGAGGATATAGATAGCCCTAATGATGCGGGCTTCACTCGTAGTAATGCGTTCGAACCTTTGCTTAAGGTTGTCGAGAGAAGCCTCTCTCATTACACAATTGTTGTATGTAGATGACCTCTTCTTTGACGGTGTGGCCCTCTCATTCATCAGTGCAAGAGGGAGTTCGCTGCTGGGTTCGAGATGAAGGACCTAGGACTGATGCACTATTTCCTAGGCCTGGAGGTCTGGCAGAGACCTGGCGAGATTTTCCTTTCTCAAGGAAAATACACTGTGAAGCTTCTGGAAAGATTTAGTATGGTGGACTGCAAGTCCGTGTCGACACCAATGGAGCTCAACTTCAAGAAGCTGAGTGGCAGCGCTGCTGGGCTCGTATTGGCAAATCCTATTGAGTATTGTCAACTCGTAGGGGCCTTGATGTTCTTAGAGAACACCCGTCCAGATATATGTTTTTGCAGTGAACACTTTGAGTCAACAGATGGTTGAGCCTCATCACTTTCACTGGGTTGGTGCCAAGAATCTTTTGAGATATCTTCGGGGCATGATAAACCATGGGCTGAGATACACTGTCGGGAGCGTGACACTCCTTGGAGATAATTGGGTTGGCAGTGTGGTGGATCGAAGAGCACATCTGGATGCTGCTTCAATCTTGGTTCTGCTTCGATATCATGGATGAGAAGGAAGCAGAAGTCAGTGCCTTTGAGCACCGCAGAGGCCGAATACATTGCAGCGAGTATGGCCTGTTGTGAAGCAGTTTGGTTGCGAAAGCTCTTTAGTGAGCTGTTCAGACATGTGCTAGATACCATCGTGATACTCTGTGATAACCAGAGTGGGATTCACTTGTCCGAGAATCTAGTGTTCCACGATCGATCCAAGCATATTGATATCAGGTACCACTTTATCTGGGATATGGTACAACGAGGCGCTGTAAGGCTCGATCATATAGGAACTGATTAGCAGGTTGCGGATATTCTCACAAATCCCTTGGGGGAGGTCAAGTTCCTAACCTTTTGTGAGAGTCTTGGTATCGTGGAACGACCCTATGATGTGGGTCCTGTTGGACGATGAGCTTTGGGAGCTCTAGGGGGCTTTGGGGATAGCTTCTCGGAGCTATAAGCAACCACAGGGCTAGGCTTGCCGAACCTGGTCGGTGTGCTTGGGCCCCACCGTTGTGATTATTGAGTTGGTTCACCTCTCATTATCTGTGCCCCGTATGCATCCTACCCATTGAGTTCAGGGCTCATGGTAAGTACCTCTCATTTGGCTAATGAGGTGGGAAAAGCTAGAGACTAGTAGCAAAGACTGATGGACGCATCAGAGATTGTCGTACTTTCTATCTAGGATAGCATGCTCCAACCACTTTATCTGGGATCAAGTATAGTGAGGTTTCAGACCTCCAACTGACTTCGGGTCAAGTAAACCAACTTCGGGTTGGTATGAGACTCTTTGTGAGTCCTATAGAGGTTTTGGACCTTTGGGCTGAATCTGTCAGCCGGGAATGATGTCTTTGTGACTGACCCACTTCTGTTCTGAAATAAAGAGGCCAGCAAAGCAAGTTACACCGGGATGACGCACGATGTTTGATTGCACAGGTGGATGGAGTTCTCCCTAGTTGAGAGGGAGTGTTAAAATTGGACAACTAGGTCCAAACTCCATTTTGTGATGCTCAGAGGAAGACACAAATATTTTTATTGGGTTCCTCTTTCGGAGAGGTGCAAGGTTGATCTAAAGATCATCTTGATCCGATGAGCAAAACATTTATTTTGAATTTATTTTTTAATACTTTCAAAATATGTCCAGGTCAACCTTAAGGTTTTACACCCCCAGCAAATGTGTCACACACCCTCAGTGTTGATATAAATAGAGTCAATGTTGGAGGACTTTTACATCTCATCCTCACACATCATCTCTCCTCTTCTGATTGGTTCGAACTCCTTGGAGGCAGTTTTTGGTTCACACGTGGGAAAGAAGGACGAAGAGAATTCTGCTGCAGCTAGGGTTTCCACACAGGTTTGACTTGCATTGACTTTTGTCAACGCATGGTCCAAAGGAGCTGATTTTTGGTGCAGACTTCGATTTATGCAGGCTGTACATTTTGGCACAAGAACTGAGGTTAAAGGTTGACTGAAGACCGAGCTGCGTTGACTTTTACTTGCTGTTGTTTTGCATTGACTTTTTTGGGTAGCATTGACTTTTTTGGGGTTGACTTTGAGTTGATCGTGTGGCTGGTTTGAGGGTTGTTGTGACACATGTTGGGTTGGATGACCAAAGGGACTTTGCTGGTTCAAGCATCTTGTTGACCGCTGTAACACACCAACACATTTATTTGTTTCTGGTTTGTCTTCTGTTGATCTACTGGGATGTTATATCGGCATTTTACTTGATTGTTTATGTGATTGCTGTAGTGAAAGTAAAGTTGCATCAAGCATAGAACATCTACATAAATTTACATTACCTCACCTGCAACCTTCGCTTGAGTTCTCTAAGCTCTGTTTACCTTTGGCGCTGTCAATGGAGTTCTCTGTTCAACGTTTACCTTCATTTGTCGTCTTAGACTTCGCTCGATTCTTACCTTCAACTTTCGCAGCCTGTGTTTACTTACAACCTTTGCTCGAGCTCAATGTTTACCAACAACCTTCGCAACCTATGTTTACCTTCGTCGTCGTGACTCTGTAATAGTGTTTACCTTCACCGTCGGCGTGTAGTATAGTGTGTAGTGTGCAATAGGTTTAGGTTGCGATAGGGTTTAGGTTTCAAATTTTGTCTTTTAATTTTTTGACTTTAAAGTTTAGAACTTAGGTTTTCAAATTTTTTTTTTCTAATTTAAATTTTTTTAAGTTTAATGTGCGAGATATTGGGGGACGTTCTAAAGTCCCTCGAAAAGTCCATAGTTTTTCGAGGGAATGCTTGGAAGTACCCAAGTCTCCAATGAAGTCCTTGGCCTATTGGGGAAGTTTTCGACGAGTTCCAAAGTACTCGGATCGTCGATACAAAGGGAACACCATGAATTTTGGTGGGGATGGGTCCCCGTGCAACATAGTTATAAAGCATACCAAATTAACTAAAAATCTGTTCAATACACGATCCAAAAATCAAACCCGTACTTGATTCTTGTCTTCGTCTTGTGACTTGGGCTTTGCTTAGAAGTTGTATCGCCGAATATTCAGAACCCTTCGAAACACATACTCAACACTCGAATGGATTCTGAACCTCAACGCGTCGCTTCTGAAAATTTCAACCTTCGACTTGGCATAATATGAGCGCTACTGGTAACAACGTCTAGTTAGAACCTTCCTCCGAATATAACTCGCTGTCCTTTCAAGGATGAGCACCACAGACTCTCCGCCTCAAATGAATTGCGTGAGCTCAAAGAAGTTGCATCACAAAAAATCCTTGTGTCCGAATAGAGATTAACCATCACAAGGGTTTGGTGATTTAATCATTAACATGTTCATGGTGATTTAATCTGTTTGTGGCTAATTGGAGGGGGATTATGGATACATTTGTGCATTAACCTTTGTTCACATATGTTGAGGTTGATTTAATTTTTCAGTGGTTAAATTAATCTAATCTATTCAAGTAAAGGTTAATGGCTCTGACATCCTACTTCATTGGATGACTAATTCGAGGGGGACTATGGATACATTTGAGTATTAACCTTTGTTCATATATGTTGAGGTTGATTTAATTTTTTAGTGGTTCAATTAATCCAATCTGTTCAAGTAAAGGTTAATGGCTATGACATCCTACTTCATTGGCTTCCTTTTCACACTGGAGGAAGTAAGTTGGAGGTGGTTATGGAGGCTTTTTATTGGGAGGCATGTGGCATACTTGGAGGGCCTAGCACTTTACATGCATTTATTGAGTTATCTTACTATATTTGTGCATACTCGAGGGCGAACTTGTGGAGACACTTCATGCTATTCTTGGAGTTGTATATTTATTTAGTTCATGGAGTTTTGCATGGTCAAAACTTTAATTCGTCCTTGTTTCCTTGGATTTATTTTGTTGGAGGTTGCCCACATATTTTTTTGGGGTTTGATGTAATGTCTTCTTCAAAATTGAGAATTAATGAGAGACACTGTAGCCTATCGATCCTCGTAGGCTATAGTCCTCACTAAAGGGGAAAACTCCAAAATACCCAATGTATGGGCATGTTTTGGGGCAGTTGGGCAAAGAAACCCAAAATTGGGGTTTGAAGTAAAAGTTACTCAATCAATTAAGAAGAAGAGACTCCTCTAGGAAATCTATATTTACAAGAGGGTTGAATTCATTTTGGTGCATCATTGTGTGGATCACTTTATTTGTTTCTTGAGCATTAGCTCTGAGGGTTTTAAAGACCCCTTTCTTCTTGTCAATTTTGGTGGTGAAAGATTCCACCCAAGTTGACATTGTTCCCTCTTTTCTCTTTGTTTAGGTACAAGAATATTCTTTGGAAAAGGCAACAAAATTTTGTTGGGTCTTACTCCTTGATTTGGCACAGGAACATTATCTAAGAGACAATGAGGTTCTATTGGTTCTTTAAGATGGGTTGCAATGGAGGCTTTAGTCCAGATCTAACGAACTCTTTCTAAGGTAAAACTTAAAGCGAGTTTCTCTTGAAGTAAGCGAATCTGAGGGCATAGAAATAACAAATTCTGGTACAATTTGAGCCCTAGTTTTATGAAGCAGAGTCTATCTTGGATGCTCAGCGAGGGAGGAAACAAAAATCACAGTGGTGATATAATAGCTTTTGGGGCAAGCGAGAGATTCTAGGCCAAAGAAAGTAAGCCCTATGTGAATTAGTGGCTAGAAATTCCAGATCTCGTGGCTTGAAGAATTCAAACCTTTGGAAGCTCAAATTTGGTCTGAAAGAGACCCCCGAAGTTGTCTTAGCTCGGTCTGTGGGAGAGAGACTAATCTGTGGGCTAGCAAGGGCACTCCATCCTATAGCTCCAATTAATTGTTGCAGTTCAGATCCTATAACAGGAAGGAGAATTAGTATAGTGGCTCAGATCTGATAACAAAAGGAAGGCTGAGATTGTCGCAGGCCATAATTGGTTCCCTAAGTAGGATTAGCTTCCAAAAATTATATAGAATTCGTTGAGCTCAGTTGATAGTTAATTTGTGTGGTTCGTAGTTCATTCTGTTGTGGAACTATAGTTGTTTGAACTTTGAACTGAATTATGTGTTGATATGTTGATGGTGAATGTATTGTTCAATCAAGACTATTGCACTGCGCTTTTCGCAAAAGAATTGGGCTATTGAATGATATAGTATTTACAACATTATTGAATGGACCCACAATGTTATTAAATTTAGCTACTATATTAGAGGAAGAAGATTAACTGCTACAGGAAATCCTAGGGTAGAAATTACCCTAAAATACTACAAGTATCGGAGCTTTGGAATCCTGCTAGCCTATGAGTATATAAGCTTTGCATGCTTTTGGGAGATACAAGTAACGTTACAATAAGAAAGAATAAGGTTAATCATAGAACAACCATGGAGGGTGAGGAGGAACGAGGAGATCCAGTTGCCAAGGAGATCTTACATGCACTGTTGCATGGACAAACAAAAATAACAAATATGATATTACAAGGGTAGCAACAAGGACAACAATTGATGCAAACATTGGCCCAAGGACAACACAACTTGCTTAGTTGGTGACTCATCTCATAGGAAATCAAAATGTGGATTGCAACAACAAAACTAACAGAGGAGGTATTGGGACTCATAACCCTGCCCCCCCTAATACCAGAGAAACCCACGGAAGAATTCATCGACCGCTATTTCCCCCGAAGTTGTTTTAGCTCGGTCTGTGGGAGAGAGACTAATCTGTGGGCTAGCAAGGGCACTCCATCCTATAGCTCGAGTTAATTGTTGCAGTTCAGATCCTATAACAGGAAGGAGAATTAGTATAGTGGCTCGGATCTTATAACAAAAGGGAGGCCGAGATTGTTGCAGGCCAGAATTGGTTCCCTAAGTAGGATTAGCTTCCAAAAATTATATAGAATTTGCTGAGCTCAGTTGATAGTTAATTTGTGTGGTTCGCAGTTCATTTTGTTGTGGAACTATAGTTGTTTGAACTTTGAACTGAATTATGTGTTGATATGTTGATGGTGAATGTATTGTTCAGTCAAGACTATTGCACTGCTCTTTTCGCAAAAGAATTGGGCACTGGCCAAGGAGGTCTTACATGTATTGTTGCATGGACAGACAAAAATAACAAATATGATATTACAAGGGTAGCAACAAGGACAACAATTGATGCAAACGTTGGCCCAAGGACAACAACAACTTGCTTAGTTGGTGACCCATCTCATAGGAAATCAAAATGTGGATTGCAACAACAAAACTAACACAGGAGGTATTGGGACTCATAACTCTGCTCCCCTAATACCAGAGAAACCCACATAAGAATTCATCGACCGCTATTTCCTCAATTCACAAAGAATCAAGCCGCGACAAATCAAGAAGCTGTTGAACCAAATAGATTGTTGGATAGTTACTTTCGGGAATATGCAGTGCTAGAAGAAAATACATGAGCAACCATGACCTTCAATGAATACAATAATTTTAGATTTAGAAACATACCTAGGGGACAACCTCATTCTGATCTAATACGCAAGGTAAGTAATGTTTGCCTTCCCTCATTTGATGGATCATCTAAATGTATAGCAAGAGCTTGGGTGCAAAAATTGGACACCTACTTCAGGCTCAATCCTATGGCGGAAACAAATGCAGTCTAATAAGCCACACTACATCTAGAAGGAGAAGCGCATGAATGGTGGTATCATGGTCTAGTAACTTTGGGGCATGCCATCATCACTTCTTATGAAGATTTTACGCAAAGGCTGATAGAAATATTTGATTGAAAGAACCTAGACATCCACTTCAAAGAATTAGCGCTACTCAAACAGGCAAGATCACATGAAGAGTTCATTGTTGAATTCAAATGAATCACTGTCATGATGACAAATATATATGTAGAAAGATTAGTCATGCTTTTTACAAAAGCCTTATTTGAACCCCTACAAGGCTGGGTCAAGGCGTTCAATCCTGCAACCCTTCAAGATGCCATCAAGAAGACTCGAGACATAGGAAATGCGACAACTAAAGCTAAGACTCCGTCCGAGCCTCCCATCCCTCAAAAAGATAAGGAGAAGAAACTCTTTAAAAGAGATTGGCCCAAAAGAGACAGGTTGGCTGAGGAAACTCGAAGCAAACTAAGGTGGAAGAATCTATGCTTCAATTGCAAGGAACCATGGGAACAAGGACATCGCTGCTTGGGAAAAGGGAAGATTCATTCAATTGAAGTGGTCTTTGATGACAAAAACGAAGAAGAACCCACTTCAACTGATGATAAAAAAACCACTCCTAATGTCAATCCTAGCAATCCAAAGGAAGAAATGTTGCAGGAGGAAGCTAAAAAAGAGGGGAAACCAAACAGAGAAGTCCCGACCACAAGTTAAGATTGCTACTCTTTCAAGAACCCCTAGATATTACACTTTCAGGATCATGGGAGTCATTACACCATTATTGATGGAGGAGCTACACACAACTTCATTGATGCAATGTTAATAACAAGGAGAGGACTTCCCACTGAAGAATTTGAGGGCCATGACGTGATGGCAGCGAATGGATACAACTTGGATTTCACACGAATGATTCCAGGTTTGAGTGTAACACTGGTAATTATACTTTCCCTAGTGACTTTTACGTAATAGGTCTGGCAAATATTAATATGGTATTGGGAGTTCTATGCTTCAATTGCAAGGAACCATGGGAACTAGGACATCACTGCTTGGGCAAGGGGAAGATTCATTACATTGAAGTGGTCTTTGACGACAAAGATGGAGAAGAACCCACTTCAAATGATGATAAAGAGACCACTCCTAATGTCAAGCCTAGCAATCCAAAGGAAGAACCATCAGGATTCAGGAGGAAGCTAAAAAGAGGAGAAACCCAACAGAGAGAAGAAGTCTCGACTCCCGACCACAAGTTAAGATTGCTACTCTTTCAGGAACCCCTAGATATTACACTTTCAGGCCTTGGGGAGTCGTTAAAGGACAACGCATCACAACATCAATTGATGGATGAGCTACACACAACTTCATTGATGCAACATTAGTAGCAAGGAGAGGACTTCCCACTGAAGAATTTGAGGGCCTTGATGTGATGGTAGCAGATGGATACAACTTGGATTGCACACAAATGATTCTAGGTTTGAGTGTAACACTTGGTAATTATACTTACACTAGCGACTTTTAAGTAATAAATCTTGCAAATATTAATATGGTATTGGGAGTTCAATGGTTATATTCGTTGGGGAAGCACACTATGGACTATCAAGCTTTCGAAATGGAATTTAAAGCCCCTAATGGAAGTAAGATAGTTTTGAGGGGCTTGACTAATGGGGTCCCACAAATTGTTTTTGCCAAAAGAATGGAGGCCATATTTAGGTGTGGAGATGTAGCATATGCAACAAAATGCAAGATTACGAGCCAACAAGCTCCCAAGAGTGACAAACCACAATACAGAACAAACATTCAGCGAGTGCTGGATAAGCATGGTTAGGTATTTGGTGATATTCCCTTGAGATTGCCTCCTAAAAGAGGATTTGAACATACTATAGAACTAGAAGAACTAGAAGAAGGGGCCAAGCCAGTAGTCACCACACCATATCGACACCTAAAGAAATTTAAGTACAAGATAGAAAAGACATATAGGGATTGTTAGTGATGGGATACATCAGACCCAACTCAAGTCCGTTCGCCTCATCGGTGGTTTTGGTGAAAAAGGATGGCACATAGAGAATGTTTATTGATTACCGACCTCTCAACAAAAAAAACCATCAAGAACAGGTTATTAGATGAGTTATATGGATCAATATACTTTTCAAAGATTGACCTACGATCAGGGTATCATCGAATCCAAGTTTGAGAGCAAGACGTGCCAAAAACAACATTCTGGTGCCACAATGGACACTTGGAGTCTCTGGTCATGCCATTTTGGCTAACCAACACTCTTGCCACTTTTCATTCTTGCTTGAACAATATTTTCAACAAACAATTGAGGAAGTTCTTATTAGTTTTCTTTGACGACCTTCTCATATATAGTAATACATGGGATGATCACTTGACATCTAGATGAAGTTTTGAACATAATACAGGAATAGTCACTCTATGCCAAAGCATCAAAATGTGAGTTTGGAATGACGAAAATTCTCTATTTGGGACACATAATTAGTGCAAAGGGAGTTCAAGTTCATTAAGAGAAGATTCAAGTAATATTGGATTTGGCCCAAACCTAAGACTTTGACTCAGTTACGAGGATTTTTCGGAATTTATAGCTATTATCGACAATTTGTCAAAGGGTTCTCTCAATTAAGTGCGCCTTTAATGAATTTGATGAAGAAAGGAGCATTTAGGTGGACAGAAGAATCAGGCAAGCCACTCAACAAACTCAAAGCAGTGATAAGCTCATGTCTCGTTTTGGCTCTCTCGGACTTCAATCAACCCTTTGTATTAGAATATGATGTATCGAGAGAAGGAATAAGGGTTGTCTTAATGCAAAAGGGCCACCCCAGGATGCAAAGAAACATTATTCCGTATACGACAAAGAGATGCTTGCTATCATGCACGCTTTGGCAAAGTTCAAACAATATTTGGTGGAAAACAAGTTCGTAGTCAGGACAAACCACAACAACTTACATCATTATTGGAGCAAAAGGACCCGAACGAATGGCAATAAAAGTGGGTAAGTAAAGTGCAAGCTTATGATTTTGATATTGAGTATGTAAAGGGGAAGAGGAATGTTGTGGTTGATACACTTTCCTCTTCAAAATTGAGAATTAATGAGAGACGAAGTAGCCTATCGATCCTCGTAGGCTATAGTCATCAATAAAGGGGAAAACCCCAAAATACCCAATGTTTGGGCGTGGTTTGGGGCAGTTGGGCAAAGAAACCCAAAATTGGGGTTTGAAGTAATATTTTCCTATTAATTGAGAAGAAGAGACCTCTCTAGGAAATCTATAAATACAAGAGGGTAGAATTCATTTTGGAGCACCATTGTGTGGATCAATTCATTTGTTTCTTGAGCATTAGCTCTGAGGTTTTTAACACCCCTTTCTTTTTGTCAATTTCGGTGGTGAAAGATTCCACCCTAGTTGACACCATTCTCTCTTTTCTCTTTGTTCTGGTTTAGGAATACTCTTTGAAAGAAGTAGCGAAATTCTGTTGGGTTTTACTCCTTGATTTGGCACTGGAACATTATTTGAGAGACAACGAGGGCTTCTATTGGTTCTTTAAGCTTGTTCTGGGACAAGTTGCAAAGGAGGCTCTAGTCCAGATTTGACGAACTCTTCCTAAGAAAACTTAAAGTGAGTTTCTCTTGAAGTAAGCGGATCCAAGGGCATAGAGAGAGCGAAATTTCTGGTATAGTTCGAGCCTTAGTTTTATGAAGTAGAGTCTATCTTGGATGCTCAGCGAGGGAGGAAGCAAATATCACAATGGTAATATAATAGTTTTATGGGCAAGCGAGAGATTCTGGGCCAAAGAAAGTAAGTCCTATGTGAATCGGTGGCTGGAAATTCTAGATCTTGTGGCTTGAAGAATTCAGACCTTTGTTGGAAGCTTAGATCTAGTCTGGAAGAGACCCCCAAAGCTGTCCAAACTTGATCTATGGGAGAGAGACTAGTGTGTGGGTTAGCAAGGACACTCCATCTTGTAGCTCAAGTTATTTTCTGCAATTTGGATCCTAAAACAAGAAGGAGACTTAGTACAGTGGCTCAGATTTAATAATAGAAGGGAGGCCGAGATTGTTGTAGGCTAGAACTGGTTTCCTATGTAGGATTAGCTTCCAGAAATGATATAGAACAAAACTCTATGATCTTTGCTTGGGGCACTGGAATTTGTTGAACTCAGTTGATAGTTAATTCGTGTGGTTCACAGTTCATTATGTTGTGGAACTTTAGTTGTTTGAAGTGAATTATGTGTTGATATGTTGATGGTCAATGTATTGTTCTGTCAAGACTATTGCATTGTTGTCTTCGCAAGGGAATTGAGCTACTGAATGATATGGTATTTACAACATTATTGAATGGACCCACAATGATATTAAATTTAGCTACTGTATTAGAGGAAGAAAATTAACTGCTACAAGAAATCCTAGGGCATAAATTGCCCTAGAATACTACATTTGACTACTTCAGCTTCCACATTCATCCATGGAGTTGGTTCTGGTTTTTTTAAATCATTTGTTCATTGACCACTTTCTATTTTTGGAGGTTGGTTAAGAAATTTAAGGAGGTTGGTTAAGTAGCCTTCTCATAGGAGGAATATTTTACTTTTATATCTCTCATGCAAGCTAAGTCACCTGACACGGGACATAAAGGACACGTGGATTCGAGTGTCGAACACGGACATGGTGACCCCTCGGAACAGGTTACGTTCAGACACGTTATATATATATATATATTATAAAAATTATATATATATATATTATATATATATATATATATTATAAAAATTATATATATATATATTATAAAAATTAGATATTTCTTCAACAAATTCATACAAATTCATTGATTCAAACATAGATCTTCATCTAGATGTAAGTTTTACAAAGATACATCATACAATCATACAGAGTAATAGACATATTTTCAGTGATCCAATAGGAGAAAGACAAGATACTGTAGTTTTCTCATTAAGTCATCAAAATTAAAATGTGTTACATAGGTAGTACAATGCCAATGGAAAATGGCATGCCAAATAGAAATAAAAAATACAAAATAAATACAAGTCTACAAGCCTTGACCCTCAAGGCAGTAGGTAGCTCATGAGTCATGAGTCATCAATCCTCATCATCATAATCAACATCACTATCCTCATCATCATGGTCACCACAACTCTCCTCTGCTGCATCCTCCTCCTTTGTATCCAATGTCATCACTGCATCTGCTGGTGTGGAGGATGACCCCTCTACAATATCATCATCATCAAATGTAACAGGCTCTAGCACTGGCTCATTGAGATCCAAGTTGGCTAACGCCAACTCAACACTGCTGTCCAGACCCATATCATCAGGAAAGACTTACTACATCTTTGTCTTTCCCTTCAAGCACTCATCCCTCTTCTTGTAAATAAGACAGGTTGGTGTGCACATACACCATTGTCTTTGCCTTGGACTGCTCAAGCCTGCTCTTCTTCACACTTCAAATCCCCTTATGTGCTCCAATTCTTCTCGCAACAAGAGGATGAAGTCACCTGAGAGAGGAACCTCATGGTTAACTGCTATAGAGGAGGGCTTGTTGCCCCATGAGTTGCCCACCAAGAATATGGTTTCTTAGCCCCCCTGTCTCTAATCACATCATAGCCTGCAAATCGCCCAGTCCCAGTGGAAAACTCTACAAAGGCATCCTCCACCTCATCAAGGGACGCCATATCCTGAAAAATCCTCCTGAATGCATTTTTCTTCCCCTGTGAAAGTTTGCCATCCATGTGAGGAGGGAATCTACGGGAAGTTCCACCATTTAGCCACTCATGGCTGTAGTATTTTGGGTTCAAGGAGTGAGCCAAACAATGTAAAGGTGTGCAATTCTTGTCCCATCAACTAACAAGAATATCCTGTATGCTGGTGAAGAAGGCCTCTGGTGATATCTCATACTTGGGGCACTCACTCTTTAAAATAATGTTCCTCACAAACTCAATCATGGAATCCCATCCCTCATTAACCTCTCCTAGGATGGGTTGGTATGTATCTGCAAATCAAAGCAAGGAAATGATAAGGTCCATGATTTGAATAAGTAGATCTACCCTCTCCCACCAAGCATCATCCAACACTGTATCCTTCACTCTTTTTGAGGTTGCTTGATCTGTCTTTCTCCAAAAAGACCAAAACCATGAAATAACCATGGCCCAAAGAGCGGTCTCGACCTCCCTCAACCTCTTTAACATGATGAATGAAGAGGCAAATCGTGTATCCGCAATCTTCAACAATGATATATTGGTGTACTTGTAGTGAGGGCATTTGTATGGTTTTGTACAAAGTTGCGGATATGCCGTGCATCCTCAATAATGCTTCCAATCCAAAGCACGTAAGAGGCAATAGATTTCAATGCTAAGTTCAATGAATGGACAATGCAAGGTGTCCAAAATACTTGTGGATATTTAGCTTCCACAATCATGCCAACAACCTTGCAAACAGGTGCATTATCTGTAATGATTTGCACACAAGAATTGACACCTACATCTTCAATAACTTTAATAAACAACTCACCTATATATTGTGCATCCTTGTATTGTCCAAGTGCATCTACTGATTTCAATAAAACTGGACCATTCAAGGAAGACACCATGAAGTTGATGAGTGGGTGCCGTGCTGAATCTGTCCATCCATCAGAAACAATGCTAGCCCCAGATGTTGGCCATGCTGATTTAATAAGCTCAAATATTTTGTCCACCTCTTTGTTTGCCTTCGTCAACAATGTGGTTCTAAGCTTCTCTGAACTAGGAGGCACATACCTTGATGGCGCTGTTTGAGTTAGAGCCCGACACATCTCAATATATAGAGGTGAGTATGCAACATTGAAGGATATGAAGTTTTGATAGAAAAAAAAGCAATGGTGAGATCAAGCTCTTCCCGCTTCTCTTTTTGGAAAATGTCGTCCATTGGACCAAGTGCAGTTTCCTTTCTTTTTGCTGCTTGTCCCCCACTAGAACTCTCAAATGGGAACTTGTTACTGCTTTTCCTCAAGAATGGAAGGGGGTCATCGTTCTTGTTTTGTTTTGTTTTTGCAGCCACATTTGCCACACCAACAGATGCCTCTCTTTCCATTTCCTTCCTCTTTGCTAAAGACACTGTGTACAAGCTGCAATGCCACAACTAGGTAAACCGATAAATGAGATTTCACACTGTAATGTGTTCATGAAATGGTTATGGCAATAACTGCATTTCCAAGCAACATTGCCTCCTCCCTTAATCTTGCTGTCTGACCCTGTCTCTCTTGTGACATATTTCCACAATGGATTTTGTGGTCTTGAGGTTGTTGTCGTCCTTCAACATTTGAAGCTGTTGTTGTAGCCCCACTTCCAATAGATGGAACACTTGCAAGCCTTGATGAAATAGGAATAGGAGGGGCATCCCCAATGGGGACATTCTTCCCCTTTCTTTGCCCCTTCCTTACTGCCCTTGATTGAGCCATGAATGCTGTAAAAAATAAACAAAAAATGCCCAAATTTGTAAAACATATGCACATGCAAACTGAATGCAAAAAAATAGAGAGATAATGCACTTATCAGTTGCTTGAATCTCCTTGAAAACACTCCCTTGCTCCTTGCTACTCCTTGCTGCTCTCTCAACTCACACACAAACACAGTGAAAAAAGAAGAGAGAAATCTCGATTTTATAACGCTGGGACGCTTTTCCGCGTTAATCGTGTCCGACATATCAGGACATGATCGTGTCCTATACTGACACGATCAGATTCGTTCAAGTGTACACGAATCCGTACGATTCATGTCTGATTCGATGGATTCGGACACATGGTGGGGGGAGGACGAATCCGGTTTCTTAGCATGCAAGCTATTCTAGGTGGACACTTAGTACATCCTCCCCTAGATTGAAGTGTGTTTTATTATATTTTACGTGCATCTGTTTGGAGGGCGAATTCTTTGTGGATCCATTTAGCATTTGACTTGGTAGAATAACTATTTTCAGATGGTGTGTCTTCTCTTGGAGGTTATTTTTGCATGTTATTTCCTATTTTTTGATGAAGGTGACCTCTCTTGAAGAGGCTAGCATCCATATGCCTTGATATTTTCAACCATGGATCTAACTACTACAATATTTTACCATTTATTGACTTGTCATGGAGTTAGTTAGAAAGATAATATATTTTATTTGTATGAGAGACTTAACTCACCATATAAAGAGGTGTTTCTCTCCATTTCATTTGTAATCGCCAATTGGAGAATTTGGTGGTAGAGAGTGAAGAAGTGAAAGAATGAATAAAGATGCAGGGGCTTGGAGATGATGTTGAGCCTCTCTTGTGTATGAAACCTTCTAATACTAATGAAACATTAAGGTATTGATCTACATTGTTGTATGGTTATGATGTGCTTTTCAATTGTTGTTTATATGTTATATAATCTTCTTGTTATCATACTTATGTGAAAGCTCAGTAATGAACTCAACATTCGTTTTGGAATAAGCAATGTGAGGAGGTTCTCCCTTGTTTTCCTGTTTTATTTCTGCCTTTTTTTTAATCAAATTAAGTTGCAGATTTGGAACTACATTTCGGCCATAAAACAACCCCTTCAAATTTGTATTGATGAGTGGCACCCTTAGCTCTCCAAGACTTGATTCTATAGTTATTTTCAATGACCACTTTGGGATAAATTGCATCTAATTAGTTTCTTTTACCTTTAGTACACACCTAAATTGTGAATGCATCAAATAAGTACTTTCATCCAAGATGTTGAATGTGGTAAACTAATCCTTTCAACCATATGGTCTACTTGAAAGTAGTTGATAGTAACACGACAGTTATTTCATTCATTCAATGTTTCATTATTCCATTAGCCTTTAGATTGATAGGCACTAGTCTTACATCAACCCATTTACTTGTTCCTCTCATTCCTCTTTCATTTTCTTTCCATACCCCCTTTTCCATTTCCACTACCACATGACATTGCTACAATCGTTTTGTTTTATTAAAGATTACTCTTCATTTTACACCTTGAGCTCCCATTTCATAGCTTTGATAAAGGGAAGCCCCCCTCGAGTTGGAGAATAGTGAGACAAAAGAGAGAGGAAGAATTGCTGGCGTGATATGGAAAGCCTTCCTAAGTTGCACAAAAGCTTACTCTTCATTTTACACCTTGAACTCCCATTTCATAGTTTTGATAAAGGGAAGCCCCCCTCGAGTTGGAGAAGGGTGAGACAAAATAGAGAGGACGAGCTGTTGGCTTGATATGGAAAGCCTTCCTAAGTTGCACAAAACTAACACCTTGGTGATTGGGATTTTTCCACTTTTGTGGTTTTGTTGTAACAAGTGTAAGTACAAGATGGGAAGTGCAAAAGCATCTCCTAGATTTATGTTAAAAGCAAAAAAAGATATCAAGATCTAAAAACAAGTTAGAAACTAGAAGCAATGTAGCTAAGAGATAAGATAAGGTGCAGGTATAGTAAAAATAAAATTGCTATAAATTAGGAGTCTCAATGTTGAGCCAAAGAGAGAGAGAGGATGTCAAGGCTTGCTAGGGATGGTGTCTGAGGACGAGGGGACTTGTGGGCTCCCCATATTGTTGTCATGGATATGAAAGGGCCAATGCATTGTTGTATGATATCCAATGGGAAGTGGTCTAGGCTGAAGGGGCTCAATTGCAGGATCTTGAGGGGGAGCACAAGAGTGAGGAATCCCACCTCTGCTAACATTTGAGGCCATGGAAAAGTAACTATTTATAGAAACTTGGCTACTGAATTGAACCTAGGTGTAATATTCCTTTTTTTGGTTGTCACCTATGACAGGGTTAGGTTGTCGGAATGCGTCGGAACGAAAGGCAAACTGTGCGGATGATGGAGTATATCAAGCGAATGCCATCAGTCCTCATAGAAACTCCTCAAAACTCCAAATAGCCCCTGGGCCTGCTGATGATACCAACCTGTATCTGTGACATGTCCGCTCCCGACTTTGGTAGTCCAGACTCCATCCTATCCCTGTCATAGGTGACACCAAAAAAAATAATATTACACTAGGGAGTAGTGCGTTGGATTAGGGGCGTGGGGGGCTTGATTTCCTATAACTGCCCTCTATTGGTCTAGTGGTGTGCAATCTGTGACTTGGTATGGCATCCCTTCCTGGATCACGAACAATTCACTAAATGGGGAGCTCGAGATGAGATATCAGGCTTCATCAGTTTGGACTTTGAAATATTGTGTTTCACTATTTGTTGTTTGTTTCTTTGATCAAATGGAGTAACTGGGAAGTAGGTGGTGTTCCTCTTGAGAGCCTCCAGTTGAGATGAAAGACACAAAGACTAAGATCTGTGTCTAGATTCTTATCTCATGAAGAGAGCAAGGTATCGTTGATCTGGATAACTAAAGATAGAAAGGGAGTTTCTTGAGTACACAAGGGTCCTTTTGCACATCGAATCCTATTACTTTTGGAGATGGATTGAAATCTAGGTGTGAGCTCTCTTGAACCATTCAAATTAGGCTATTCATGTCCTTCCTATACAAGAGGAGTCTAAGAAACTTTGGCTGGTTTAACTAGCCCTTCCTCTTCTTTAATTGCGCCTAGAATAGCCAGGTGCTTCTACAGATATAGATGTTGTCATGTATGTGGGTAACACTTACATGTTTGCTTCAAAAAGAAAATATAATACTTGTAAAAATAATGGTAATATTATATGCTAGACTCTTTGTCTCTCTCTCACACACACACATTAAAAGGAGAGATCTGATAATGCTATATAGAAAGACAAAATGAGTGATCCAGATTTCCACAAAATGGCAATACTATGAATATGATATTTGCATAGAAATATTGTTGCCCCTCTCTTTGTTAGCTCCTAGATTCATCTTATATGATAATTTTTTTAACACTTCAAGAGCTTTGGTTCCTCTTAGTGCTTGATAGTCTGGAGTTAGGATGGATCTATGCTGGTGATGATTCCATTTAAGACTGAAATGCTGGTCATCATTGTATTTCATTTTCAGAGGCACTAACTGCCAAACAGATGATATCCTTGAGATACATGCATCCTCTTCATGAGTGGACTGAGCTGTCATATTCATTGACAGGGATTGTTTTTTTGAGATGATTGCTTTTTTGCCATCGAATCAACCATTTGATTGCCAATCCTGAGAGTATGATTGGAGAGACTCGTTTCAAAAACTCCACTTATAGTGGAGACCCATTTTCTAATTGATTCTAGATCCCAAGAAGGGTCCCAGGATTAGCCTGAAAGATTAATACTAATAATAATAACTTTGGAATTACCTTCAACAATCAAATTTCTAATTTGCAGGTGTTGGGTTATTGGAATACATTCCATTACTGTAACTCCTGCTTTGTTGTTTGTTGTTTCTGGAAGGAACCTGTACCATATCCAAAGGCCCTTCTTTGAATTATCCTGAAGTATTCCTCCCAAGCCCGTTGGTCCAGAGTTGCCTTCAGAGGCACCATCGAAATTAAATTTGATGAAACCTAGATTTGGGGTGGACCATTTATGCTTGCGTTTAGATTGGATCCTGATTCGTAATCTTTCTTATACGATACTCCATTGATAAAGCTTGTAGAACTTGATTTTCAGCTTGATATTAGTCCTGTCCCATCATGAATTCGCAAGATTCCATACAAGTCCTTTTTATAGATCCCCAAATTTGATCAAGGGAAACATTTTTACCTATGAAACCACAAAGATTCTTTGCTTTCCAGAGATCAGAGGATAATGCCTAGGGGCTTTGTCCCCTATTCAAGAAGAGGTCCAAGATTTCTCTGGGACCTATATTTCTTCTAATTGCTAAAGTTTTCTTATATCGACAAAATCTTGAGAGCAAACGTACATGCCAAAAAGCGATGTAGGCTACTTTCTTTAGCATTATTACATCCACTGCATCTAGTTGGATCTTGCAGGCCTCTGGTTGATGTGCTATCCCAAGAGAATTTTCCTCTTTACTGCCAGGCATGTGAAGGTTGCTATCCTCACATTGGATGCCATATCATGTTCCAAATCTTATCTTTACATAGGTCTCCCCTTTTATCTAGCTCTCTTAAATATTCTTCCTTCACATCGTGTTTGCCTCTGAAGACTCATCTGAGCTTATCACGGATCAATACCTGGACATTTCTTCTCTGATTTAATTCAGATCTAAACATTTCCCTCTCGGCAGGGGGGAGGGAAATTGGCCAGTGTTCTGGGTCCATCCAAAGACTGAAAGGAGAGTCCTGTTTTGCTTCCTAGAATACTATTACCTTGTACATATTATTTGTTATGACAAGATCTTTTATCAAGCTGCAGTTTGTGTCTAACCAAAAGGAGACTTCCCCTTCTGTGATTTCCCAAAATACATGCTTTCTTTTATTTTTAATTTTTTATTGTTAATTTCTTCTATGTGGTTCACTGATCCCAGAGATCAGTGACAGCTACATCCACAGAATATTTGTGCTAGACAGATCTCCGTAGGGATCCCTTTCTGGTGCTTGAATTCCGAGAGTGCCTGAATTCCGAGAGTGTCGAGAGAATTGAATCCATGACCTTTTAATAGCAAAGGTGCTTTAACAACGAGGACTCGACCAATTGAGCTAACCCTAGGGGCTACATGCTTTCTTTTTATGTCCCTGCTTCTTGTCATACTATTCGACAGGTTGAATCCTTAGGTAAGCATACGGTTGCAAAATTTGCCATTGCATACTAGATGGGGAGATAGTTCACTTTTATAATTTTGCTCCAGACAGAGTCTTTGTTTGATATAAATCTCCATAGCTGTTTTGCTGTCAGAGCACTCTTCTTTTTAATCTACTGAAACCTAATTCTCTGACTCATTTAGCTTTGGCTGCATCTATTCGAGGAAGGAGATGCCATTTCTTTACCAGCCGAGGTCCTCAGAGACAGAAGTTCTCATGAATGCTTTCAATGCCTTCTATAATCTTTTCGGGGCCAAGGTTAAGGTACTCATGTATGTTAGCATAGTTGCAAGGATCAGGGCTGCTTGGGAGCGGGAGCGGGGAGCGACATTTTGAAAAGCTCCAGGGCTGGGAGCGAATCGGGAACAAAATTTTATATAAAGCAATGTAGATATTTTGATATTTTGATATGTTGAAACAAATTTTTCTATATTTTGATGTGTATATGTCAACAAAAGCATGTAGAATGATGAATTAGATATAAAAAGCATAAAAACACGGATTGAACCATATAACATCAATCATCTAGAAGTTATAATCTTCATCAGCCACATCCACAAGTTAGTAACATACAACATATCGAGTCTTATGATTCATCAATCTCAAAGTTTCAAGTTTTCAAAATTAAATATATAACATTTATCATCATTGATCACTAAAGTTGTACTTGTAACCAATGTGGAAAAAGTCGAAGTCGGGATTAAATCGGCAAGGGTAAAAAAGTCGAAAAAGTCGATAAAGTCGAGAGTTTTTTGAAGAAGTTGGCAAAATTAAAAAAATACAAAATTATTCGTTTAAAATAAAATTGTTTTAGCATCTAAAGTATCCACAACATCAAAATAAATGCATTTCCACATAAACATGTAAAGAAAGCTAATATATAATATGTATATGAAGTCTAGTGCTACATCACATATCAAAATAGTGAATCAAGTCCTGAATCTTGAGTCCTGTCTCAGTCTCAACTCTGAAGAGTCAAAATATCAACAAAAAATATAATAATTGTATATCATGAGTCATCTCCATGTCATAAAGTAATCAGTCACTGAGATCCCTTGCCCCTTTTATGGGAATTGGGAATGGCTTTTCCTTTTCCTCTAGAGGAAGAAGGCCCTGGTTGTGGGGATACAAATGTACTCAGTCGTCCTCTAGAAGCCAATAAAAGAGGTGGTCTCTGTCCACTGCTGTTGCCCATCCTAGATTGTGTCACCTCCTCCTCCACATCCTCTTGCTCTGCCTCCTGACCCTTCTCCTCCTCCTCTACCTCTGGCTCCTCCTCCCCTGCAACTGCTACCTCCTCTGGCACTAGTGCCTCTGGATCTACATCTTAACCAATCAAGGATCTAGTCCATGCCCGACCTCTCAGTCTCGACCCTCCATGCAGCGGTGGTATCAATATTGTCCTATGAGATGACATCCATTTCAGGAGTTTTCTGAAGTTGTCTCACCCACAATCGAAGATTATAGTAGACGTAGACCATGTCATTGAGACGTTGGGATTCCAATCTGTATTAGGGTCATAGATTGTAAATTAGTACTTAGAAAATTTAATATTAAAAATAATCAAATGAATTCAAAAATTTAATTTGAAATTTTTTTACCTGTTGCGCTTTTTGCTGTGTATTTTGTCAAATATACTCCAGTTGCGCTCACACCTAGTTTAATTGCATGTTTGGATGAGCACTGGAATGGCAAGCTTTTGGAGATGGGGTACTTTGCCACCATAGCTTGTCCACCAAGCATCTACAAGTTAAAAGAAAAATGAGAAACAAAAATTATGAAGAGACAATGAATTATGAAATTTGAAAGTTGAAAGTTGAAACAAATTGAAGCTTACCTGGCATTTTGGTCGTCCTATTCTTAACAGGCATGGTAAAACCAAATGTGCTACCTGCCATCCTATTATTTCCATTTCTTTAGAAATATCTTCACGTTCTTGCTGAGATGCCACCATCCTCTCAACACAAGTGAAATCCAACCATCACCTCGGCATCAAATCTGAAACCACAGGAGTAAGAAAATGTGAGGTTGAGGTAGATACATGCAGCATGAATGGGGGGCGATGGAGGTTATTGTTCCATCGCTCATCAATCACTCTCCATATGACCTGTTGTTTCTCTAACCCCTCGTCTCCCTTACCTTCATAATAAGCACGAATGGCTTCTTTGGCCCTATCCATGGCTTCATACAAGTAGCCCATTGTGAGCTTCTCTCCATCAACCAACCGAAGAACCCTTACCAAGGGTTTTGAAATGGCATACCTCTTATACTCCTGCCCAAAAGCTCTGATCATATGAAACTAGTCTGCATATGCTCTCTCCCTCTGGTTTGTGACTAATAGATAAAACATGCCAATCCTATGAAAGAAAAATGCTCTTAACATCCCACATAGAATTCAACAGATACTGAAGAGATATGAAAGTAGTGGCAAATCGTGTAATGGCGGGACACACCAACTCTTTGTTGTTGGTGAATCTTCTCATCAAGATAAGCACAGATGCATGATTATATATAAATTTTGTTATGCTCTTGGATGATTCAACAATATGCCTCATAAGAGGAATCTTTCCTATATCCTCCAACATCAATTTAATACAATGAGCAACAAAAGGTGTCCAAAATAGGTTAGGATACCTCTCCATAAGCAACCAGCTGCAACATAATTTGCAGCGTTGTCCGTTATGACTTGGACAACATTTTGTGGGCCTATTTCCTGAATAAAGATGTCCAACAACTCACATAAATGTCTAACAACTCACATAATAAACGTGCATCTTTAATGTGTGCAGATGCATCAACAAATTTCATAAACATTGTCCCCTTTGGACAACTAACCAATAAGTTAAGAAGGGTTCTACCCTTCTGGTCAATCCAACCATCTGACATGACTGTGCATCCAGTGTGTTCCCATGATGCCCTAAACTCCTCCAATCTAGCAGTGAAATCAGTCTTTCCATCTTGAAGAAGAGGCCCTCTCAACTTTGCAAAGGTAGGGGCTTTGTACCCCGGGCCAACAACAACAACAACAACATCAAACATAGGTTGGTAGAATGGGTTTATCTTAGCAATGTTGAAAGGAACATCACTCCATAGAAGACATTTACTGATCAACCTGTCAGCTTCTGCCCTTTCTTTTGTTTTAATTGCTGATTTGATGCTAGGTTGTGTTGAGAATTAGGAAGGGCAGTGTTTAATTTAATTCTCTACTTTGATAATTACTTGTGAACTTACTCTTCTTACTTAAGTCTTTTCTTTCGTTAGCTTATTAGGTCTTTTATCAAGTCAATTATCAAAAACACAAGGGACACACATTTAGGCTATTCAAGCCAAGGCCAAAACCTCTCCCTCTTGGAGAGGAAAACCCGCAAGAAATTCTTCTTATAGACTTTCAGTTGACAAGTACCCCTTGACCTATGTATGCCTCCAAGACCTTGTCACTGCTTCTTCCTTGACTCCTTAGGCTGATCCTTCTTTTCTACATCGTCCTGCACCATTTTGCACTAGCACTAGAGAGCTCGGTCTCTAACTGTCTTCTTCCTTTTTTCTGCATTGTTCTACGCTTGTGACCTAGAGAAACTCGGTCTGTATTCAACAATCTTTAATACAATAAAATTGACCTCCAATAATCTTCTTTTAAGTGGCTCCTCCCTTCGGCCTCCTTCCAGCACCTTGTTCCACTTAATGACAACCCTGAGATCCGCATTGTAATTGTAGACTAATTCGAAAAACACAGAGATATCTGAGCTCCTTTCTTTACTGATTTGTCTCCTTTCTTTGATCCAAACAACAACCCTAACCTCGCACTTTTATTGCAGACAAGAGATTGCAGACTTATCCTTTATTCGTACCTTTTACAGTCCTGAAATTCCTGCAACTCAGTCTGAAAGTTTCAGACAAATCTGAATCGGTCTCTATTTTTTTGTGTAGTATACATGGGTATATAGTTAAAATTGGACAACTAGGTCCAAACTCCATGTTGTGATGCTCAGATGAAGATACCAATATTTGTATTGGGTTCCTCTTTCGGAGAGGTGTAAGATCGATCTAAAATTGATCTTAATCTGATGAGCAGAACATTTATTTTGAATTTATTTTTAATAATTTCAAATATGTGCAGGTCGGCCTTAAGGTTTTACACCCCCAGCAGATGTGTCACACACCTCAGTGATTGATATAAATAGAGTCAACATTGGAGGACTTTTTCACTCATATCAACCTCACACATCATCTCCTCCTCTGATTTAGTATGAGCTCCTTGGAAGCAGTTTCGGTTCACACGTGGGAAGAAGGACGAATTTACTGCAGCTAGGATTTGGACGAATTTACTGCAGCGAGGGTTTCCAAGCAAGTTTGACTAGAGTTGACTTTGGTCAACAGATGGTCCAAATAGGCTGAAAATTGGTGGAGACTTTGATTTTGGAAGGCCGTACATATTGGCACAAGAACCGAGGTCAAAAGGTTGATCGAAGATTGAGCTACGTTGACTTTCTTGTTGTTGTCCTGCGTTGACTTTTCCGGGGTTGACTTTGAGTTGACCGTGTGGCTATTTTGAGGGCTATTGTGACACATGCTGGGTTGGCTGACCAAGGAGACTTTGCTGGTTGAAGCATCCTGTTGACCGTCGTAACGCACCACCACATTTTTCTGTTTCTGGTTTGTCTTCTGTAGATCCACTGGTATGTTCTATCAGCGTTTTACTTGATTGTTTATGTGATTGCTGTAGTAAAAAGTAAAGTTGCATCAAGCATAGAACATCCACATAAATTTACATGGTATCAGAGCTGAGGTGAAGACAAGCCCTATTTGTTGCAATCACCGAAGAGAAAAATGGGTTCCACAAACTATGGCTTCAAGGAGGATGACAAATAGACTGGGAAGGATGACTTCCATGCTTGGAAGATGATTTGGATCTCAAATTGGAAGACCAAGATGTCATGGACTATGTGCAGGGTAAAATCCAAGAACCTCCATCCACTGTACTGCTGCTGCCAAAACAAAATACAAGAAGGGGTCGATCAAAGCAAAGCTGATGATCAGGGAATCCATTAATAAAAGTCTGGTGGCCTACATCTCTGAGTTGGGCACATCCAAAGAGATGTATGATAAGTTGGTCCTCATGTTTAAGGCCAACAATGCAAATCAAGTACTATTTTTCAAGAATCAATTGAAGAATCTGAAGAAGGGCAGGGATGAGTCTGTCCAATCATACTTTCTGAAGCTGACCGAGATCAGGGACAATCTGCTGGCTATTGGGGAGACAATCGCTGATCGAGAGATGGTACTCACCGCACTTGGAGGACTCTCATCCGAATGGCATGTGTTCAACACTACCATTCTAAATAATAATGTGATACTTGACTTTGACGAAGTCCTGTCAAGATGTGTTCAAGAAGAATCAAGAATGAAGGAGTATGGAAATGTTGCATACACTACTCATTCTAAAAAGAAGAACTCTGGTGGCCCAAAGAACAAAGGAAAAGCAGGGGCTCAAGGAAAGAAGGGCAAGTGCTTCACTTGTCATAGGTCTGGTCACTATGCTGGAGAATGTCCTTTCAAGAAGGATTCTCCCGATGGTGATGACAACAACAACAACCGGAGGGATGGCAATCAAAGGAACAACAGGTTCCAGGGAAAGAGGAAGGCTCCCTCCGGTGGAAATGATGAACCTTTCAAAAGGTCAAGAAATTTCAGGTATGAGGAATCAAATGTTGTTGATAAAAGAAATGAATTCATTCTTGTATCTGCCCTCTCTGCTGCATCTCCACCTGACACTATGGATGTCTGGTTGATAGATAGTGGTGCTTCAAGGCACATCACTGGGTTCAAAGAAGCACTTTCTGATATGGTTGAGAAGGATACTAATCTGGAAATTATCCTTGGAGATAATGCCACATATCCCGTGAAAGGGACAGGGACTGTAACCCTCCACTTGTCTCAAGGTCAAGTCCTCCACTTACAGGATTTACTCTATGTACCTAATTTGAAGAAGAACCTCGTGTCTATATCAACCATAGAAGACAAAGGTTTCAATGTGGCATTCACTGATGGAAAGGTGCGCATGTGGAAGAAGAGCTTCAAGGAAGCTATCATGTTTGGGTCTAGAATTGATACACTCTACCAGGTTGGAGGAAGTCCACTGGGAGTAATGACATGAGATGCTATCTGACAGACCGATAATGGCACTGAATATGAGACGAACGAGTTCAAGAACCTTTGCAGAGGAGCTAGCATCAAGAGGGAGACCACAATGTTTGTGGGCTACAGTGAAACTTCGAAGGCCTATAGGTTATATGTGCTTGGTCAAAGGGAAGTGGAGATATGCCACGATGTCACCTTTGATGAAGATACTTCCCTGAGGAAAGTAGTCAATCTTTCGAGATCTGAGGAAGGTCATGAAGCAAGGCCTGGAAATCAAGAGGAACCGAAGGATGAGACAATGCCTGATGTTGAAGGACCAATGGACCCGATTGATCCACCTCCTTCACTGGGAAAGAGACCATCATTGCTTAGGGACGCTCTCGAGGATGCTGAGGGACATATGGCCCCAAGGGGGACATTCCATGAAAGAAAGAAGTCGAGTAGATAACAAGGGTATCTAGCAGCCATGAGTACTATTGTACAATCCGAGCTTGGATCTTTTTGAGGAAGCCGTAAAGCATCAAGTCTGGAAGGATGCTATGCACGAAGAGTATGAGTCCATAATGAAGAATGATGTCTGGGATATGGTTCCTAGGCCGGAGGTCAAAGCAGTTGTCACCTCAAAATGGCTTTACAAGATCAAGCATGGATCTGATGAAAGTGCTGAAAAGTTCAAGGCAAGATTCGTTGCTCGTGGCTTCTCTAAAAAAGAAGGCATAGACTATGATGACATATTTGCACTTGTGACCACCATCCGATCTATCATTGCCCTTGCTACTATGCAAGGATGGAGTCTTCTTCAGATAGATGTGAAGACCACACTTCTGCATGGTGTGATAAAGTAAGAGGTGTATGTGGAGCAACCTCTAGCGTTCGAAGTCCAGGATCACGACACCCATGTCTGCAGGTTGAAGAAAGCCCTCTATGGGTTGAAGGAAGCACCCAGAGCTTGGTACGAGTGGATAGATAGCTACCTGATGAAGCTGGGCTTCACTTGTAGTAATGTTGATCCGAACCTTTACTTCAAGGTTCATAGAGAGAAGCCTCTCATTCTAGTGTTGTATGTGGATGACCTCTTCCTGACAGGTGCTGACCTTCTCATTCATCAGTGCAAGAGGGAGGTTGCTGCTGAGTTTGAGATGAAAGACCTAGGACTGATGCACTACTTCCTAGGCCTGGAGGTCTGGTAGAGACCTGGCGAGATTTTCCTTTCTCAAGGAAAACACATTGTGAAGCTTCTGGAAAGATTTAGTATGGTGGACTGCAAGTCTGTGTCGACACTGATGGAGCTCAACTTCAAGAAGTTGAGTGGCAGCGCTGCTGGGCCCGTATTGACAAATCCTACTGAGTATTGTCAACTCGTAGGGGCCCTGATGTTCTTAGTGAACACCCGTTCGGACATATGTTTTGCAGTGAACACTTTGAGTCAACACATGGTTGATCATAACATTCACTGGGTTGGTGGCAAGAAACTCTTGAGATATCTCTGGGGCACGATACACCCTGGCTGAGATACACTGCCAAGAGCATGACACTCCTTTGGTTATACTGATGCCGATTGGGCTGGTAGTGTGGTGGATCGCAAGAGCACATCCGGATGCTACTTCACACATAGATCTGCTTCGGGCAGGAAACTGAAGTCAGTAGCCTTGAGCACTGCTGAGGCCGAATACATTGTAACATGTATGGCCTATTGTGAAGTCACTTGGTTGCGAAAGCTCTTCAGTGAGTTGTTCGAGCATGTGCTAGATGCCACCGTTATCCTTTTTGATAACTAGATGGGTATTCGTTTGTCATAGAATCTCGTGTTCCACGATCGATCCAAGCATGTTGATGGCTGGTACCACTTTATCCGAGATATGGTACAGTGAGGCGCTGTAAGGCTCGATCATAGGAACTGATGAGCAGGTCGCGAATATTCTCACTATGCCCTTGGGGAAGGTCATGTTCCTAACCTTCCGTGAGAATCTTGGAATCATGGAATGACCCTATTCTGAGGGTCTTGTTGGATGATGAGCTCTGGGAGCTTTGGGGGGCTTTGGGGATAGCTTCTCGGAGCTATAAGCAACCATAGGGCTAGGCTTGCCAAACCTTGTTGGTATGCTTGGGCCCCACCGTGATGATTGAATTGGTTTGCCTCTCATGATTTGTGCCCTGTATGCATCCTACCCATTTGAGTTCCAGACTCATGGGAAGTACCTCTCATTTGGCCAATGAGGTGGGAAAAGCTAGAGACTAGTAGCAAAGACTGATGGACACATCAGAGATTGTCGTACTCTCTATCTAGGATGACACGTGTCCAACCACTTGATTTGGGATCAAGTTTAGTGAGGTTTTGGACCTCCTACTAACTTCGGGTTAGTATGTGACTCTTTGAGTCCATGTGAGGTTTCGGACCTCCAACTAACTTCAGGTCAGTGAGACTAACTCCAGGTTAGTATATATGACTCTCTTGAGTCCAAGCAAGGTTTCGAACCTTCTACTGACTTTGGGTCAGGTAAACCAACTTCGGGTTGGTATGAGACTCTTTGTGAGTTCAATAGAGGTTTCAGACCTCTGGGCTGAATCTGTTAGCCGGGGAATGATGTCTTTGTGACTGACCCACTTCTGTTCTGAAATAAAGAGGTCAGCAAAGCAAGTTACGGCGGGATGACGCACGATGTTTGATTGCACAGGTGGATGGAGTTTTCCCCAGTTGAGAGGGAGAGTTAAAATTGGACAACTAGGTCCAACTCCATGTTGTGATGCTCAGATGAAGATACCAATATTTGTATTGGGTTCCTCTTTCAGAGAGGTGTAAGATCAATCTAATATGATGAGAAAAACATTTATTTTTAATTTATTTTTAATAATTTCAAATATGTGCAGGTCGGCCTTAAGGTTTTACACCCCCAGTAGATGTGTCACACACCTCAGTGATTGATATAAATAGAGTCAACATTGGAGGAATTTTTACTCATCTCTCCCCCTTTGATTTAGTACGAGCTTTTTGGAAGCAGTTTCAGTTCACACGTGGGAAGAAGGATGAATTTACTGCAGCTAGGGTTTCCATGCAAGTTTGACCAGCGTTGACTTTGGTCAACACATGGTCCAAATAGGTTGAAAATTGGTGGAGACTTCGATTTTGGAAGGTCGTACATATTGGCACAACAACCGAGGTCAAAAGGTTGATCGAAGACCGAGCTGCGTTGATTTTCTTGCTACTGTCCTGTGTTGACTTTTTTGGACAACGTTGACTTTTCTGGGGTTGACTTTGAGTTGAACGTGTGGCTGTTTTGAGGGATGTTGTGACACATGCTAGGTTGGCTAACCAAGGAGACTTTGTTGGTTGAAGCATCCTGTTGACTGTCGTAATGCACCACCACATTTTTCTATTTCTGGTTTGTCTTTTGTAGATCCACTGGTATGTTCTATTAGCATTTTACTTGATTGTTTATGTGATTGTTGTAGTAAAAATTAAAGTTGCATCAAGCATAGAACATTTACATAAATTTACATATATATAGTTGATCTTGTCTGTAAATTAATTGACCTGTCATTTAGTTATGGAGCTGACTTGGTAGAGGGTATATAAGCCGACTTGTAGTCGATATTTTCCAGCATATTGAAGTCTGTCTTGAAGAGTATATACATCATGTATTTCACCATTATTGAGCCATATTGTTGAGCTACTTTGACAAGGTCTTGACTCTTCATATTTATGACTCTTAATAAGTACATTTATGACAAGATGACAAATCCCTAAAATACATCAAGAAGAAGTCTTTTGACGTATAATAAAAACCTTGCTCTCGAAACCCATGAAGCAAGCATAAAAAAAAATACATTTTATTATCTGTCTTCTTCATTACATAAATACATAATTAAATAATCAATATGAAGACTGATCCTAGTTACACTTTCCAACACTCCCTCTTAATTAGGGAGGTATTCATAATGGTACATGGTCACTTTCAATCTGAAGAATTTCAAAGGTCTTTGAGGCATACTTCATTGACTTGACTCTTCATATTCATGACTCTTAATAAGTACATTTATGACAAGATGACAAATCCCTAAAAGACATCAAGAAGAAGTCTTTTGACCTATAATAAAAACCTTGCTCTCGAAACCCATGAAGCAAGCATAACAAAAATACATCTTATTATCTGTCTTCTTCATTACATAAATACATAATTACATACTCAATATGAAGACTGATCCTAGTTACACTTTCCAACACTCCCTCTTAATTAGGGAGGTATTCATAATGGTACATGGTCACTTTCAATCTGAAGAATTTCAAAGGTCTTTGAGGCATACTTCATTGACTTGACTCTTCATATTCATGACTCTTAATAAGTACATTTATGACAAGATGACAAATCCCTAAAAGACATCAAGAAGAAGTCTTTTGACCTATAATAAAAACCTTGCTCTCGAAACCCATGAAGCAAGCATAACAAAAATACATTTTATTATCTGTCTTCTTCATTACATAAATACATAATTACATAGTCAATATGAAGACTGATCCTAGTTACACTTTCCAACACTCCCTCTTAACTAGGGAGGTATTCATAATGGTATAGGGTCACTTTCAATCTGAAGAATCTCATAAGAAGAAGCAGATTGGTAATCGCATCTGTATAGCATCATATCAACCAACATTGTCTTGGTGTAAGGCCTTGACTAACAACCCCATCTCTCAACGAGACAATGGGCTACAATGCTGGCGAGACACATGACTTATAGACACCATAGTCATTGTCTCTCCAAGGTACATAATCCACCCGAGTGTTCCCAGAGTATGACCTTATTGGACTATTCTTCTCTTGGGTAGCTAGCCCTCAAAGAATATCGGTCCCTGACTACTCTTATTTTGAATGCCCTATCTCATTCTCAAACAATATGAGATGCCTGGTGATTACCCAATCCTCCATTCTGTCATCCCAGTTGAAGACCAGAATGATGTGTCTATCTCTCCCTCTTAGCCAGGGAGGACCTATTCCACAAGGGAATGTACTCATTCCTAGGAATGTACAATTTAATTTATACCTAGTTTATTATTTATTTACCCAATTAATCACTGAATTGTCGAAAAATAAAATCACTGATATTTTGAACTTCTAGAAAAAATATGCAGCTGGAAATAAACCAGAGAGATCAATCACACATTGCAAAATTAATTAACCCACAAACAATTTAAAGTCATTTCATTGTTTGGAAAATCTGGATTTTTCGCCCACAGAGATACAAAGAAAAATAGAATTTGGAACCTGCAACTTGGCTCCCTCATAATGAATTCAACCCAGGTAAATCAATCTCAAGAAAATTTGCCTCTAGATGAAATTGCTCTAAAGAAATCAACCTTTAGAAATTAGATTTGCGCCCTCCAACAACTCGATCTGCGCCTTGCCACTAGTGCGCACTGAAAAATCCCAATACTCCAACAACTTGGCCTCCTCCAGACAAACATAATATCCTTCTGGCAACTCAGCCCTACAATCTTCTGCGACTCGACCCTCCTGGATTAGCTCAAACCCACTCACACTTCTTCCTTCTTTGGGCATTGGTCATTGTGTGAAATTTTTCTTGATTGCAACAATTGGAATTTAATTGGAGTTTATTCATCTTTAGAATTTTAATTACGACAAATAATGATTAATTCATTACGGCAATCTTCACAAATAAATACAGGAATTGAGAAATAATGCACACACAATAATTGATATCAGTATTTTTGGACAAATTGTCCCTAGAAAAACTCTAGTGTGGGGAAAATCGGTTTTGCAGATGAGGGTTTATAATATTAATAAATCTTCCACAAAATTGAGAAATACAATCAGCTCTTACTGGCAAAGCTCCAACATACAATATCTGGAAAATCTATCTGGAAACCCAAGTTTCCCTCTGCAAAAATCAACTTGGCCTCCAGAGTGCAATTCGAATTCCCTGATTGCTACACGCACTGGTTGAACTGGAAATGCATGTGGCTCGCTCTAGAACTCGCACTGCCTTTGAAGATCAACTTTGACAATGTTCTCTGCTTCTTGCAAATCTACTGAGCAACTCACATCTCCTTCAACACCAATCATCGACAATTGGAAATTAATCTGTTGCCCAACTCTACGCACTGGCTAATTCACATTGCTTGGTACAACCTCTTTGCAGAATAATTCGACCTCCTTTCCTCTCCTGGAATATTGGAATCTTTGTGGAGAATTCCTCGGGAAATTTTGTTCCCAATATTTGTGTTGAAACCAAAGATGAAAAAATCGCGATCGGGATAAAATCGCCGAAGGGAAAAAATCGGAAAAAATCGTAAAAATCGGGAAAAAATCGTAAAAATCGGGAAAAAATCGTAAAAATCGGCACATACAAAAATATTCATTTTTTTTTTTAATTTTTTTAATATCTAAAGCATCCACAACATAAAATAAATGCATTGACACATACATATGAAAAAAAAACTAATATATAAGATGTGTAATATCATGTCTAGTGCTACATCACACATAAAACTGAATCCTGTCCTGAATACTAAGTCCTGAGTCTCAAGAGTCAACTCAGCCTCAAGAGTCAAAATATCAACAAAAAATATAATAATGTATCTCATATCATGAGTCCTAATGTCAACAGTCATATACAAAGGAATGTCAATGCACCATATAACCTATGGTCCTATACTATTGATTTCCTCTGCCCCTCTTGCGAGAAAATAAAACAGCTTTGCCTTTCTTTCTAGATGAAGAAGTTGGCGGGACTGGCAATGGGCTCTGTCGTGCTCTAGAAGTAAAAAATGAAGCACCAGAACGGGAACCTGAACCACTAGGAGCTAAAGGAGGCAGACCACGTCGTCTACTGGTAGTAGTGGTAGGTGGTGTCACCTCCTCCTCCTGCTCCTCCTCTTGCTGCTGCTGCTGCTCCTCTTCGTCCTCCTCCGAGTCCTCCCCCTCCACTACATCCTGCTCTATCTAATCAAGGGCTGACTCCATGACAGCTCTCTCAGCCTCAACCCTCCATTCAGCAGTGGTGTCAATCGCATCTAAAGAGATGGCCTCCATATCAGGGGTCCTCTCAAGTTGTCTCACCCACAATCTAAGATTGTAGTAGACGTAAACCATGTCATTGAGCCGCTGACCCTCCAACCTGTACAAGGGTCATAAATTAATATATTAAATATTTAAAAAAAATATTTAATGAATTCAAAAAATCAATTGGAATATGTTAAGTTTTTTACCTGTTGCGCTTTTTGGTGTGTATTTATTCAAATACACTCCAGTTGCGCTCGCATCCTGAAGCGCTACATGTTTGGCTGAGTATTCTAATGGCAAGTTTTTGGAGTTTTGGTAATCTGCCACCGTAGGTCCTCCACCATGCATCTACAAGTTACAAGTTACAACAAATAAGATAAACTTATAAAGTTACAAACATAAGAAAATTTTTAAAATAATGAAAATCTTACCTGGCATTTTAGCAGTCCTATCCTGGACAGCCATGTCGAAGCTCAAGGTGCCACCTGCCATTCTGTATACCTCCATCTATTTGGATATCTCTGCACGTTCTGATGGATTTGGCACCATCTTCTGAACACAAGTGAAAAAGCCATCCATGACCTCAGCATCAAATAGAAAACCACATGAATAAGCAAATGCGGGGTTCAGGAAGAGCCCTGCAGCATGAATGGGACGATGGAGTGTGTTGTTCCATCGATCATCGATCACTTCCCATAAAAGAAGTTGTCTCTGAAACCCATCATCACCCTTATCATCATAATAGCTGCGAACAGCTTCTTTGGCCCTATCCATGGCCTCATACAAGTAGCCCATTGCGGGCTTCTCTCCATCCACCAATCTAAGAACCTTTACCAAAGGTTCACTAATGTTGCACACCTCTTCCACTCCAGCCCAGAAATCTTCCTGATATGACACCAACCTGCAGATGGCCTGTCCCTCTGATTTGCGGCTGATAGTCAAAGCACGCCCCTCATCTGAAAGAAACATTCTCTTCAAATCCCACTTAGAATTCAAGAGGGATTGAAGAGAGATGAAAGTAGTGGCAAATCGTGTAATAGCAGGCCGCACCAACTCCTTCTTGTTGGTGAATGTCCTCATCAAATGAAGCACAGATCCATGGTTATATATAAATTTTGTGATTCTCTTTGATGATTTTACAATATCTTTGACAAAATCAAGCTTTCCGATGTCCTCCAACATCAAATCAAGGCAATGTGCAGCACAAGGTGTCCAAAATATGCTCAGATACCTCTCCATAAGCATCTTGTCAGCAGAAACATAGTTTGCAGCGTTGTCCGTTATGATTTGGACAACATTTTGGGGCTCAACCTCCATAATGAACACATCTAATAAATCACATAATAATCTTGCATCTTTGACATGTGCAGATGCATCAACAGATTTCATAAACATTGTCCCCTTGGGATAACTGACCAAGAAGTTAATAAGGGTCCTACCCCTTTGATCAGTCCAACCATCTGACATCACAGTGCATCCTGTGACTTCCCATGATGCCCTTAACTCTTCCAATCTCTTGGTGCAGTCAGCTTTCTCATTTTGCAGAATGCGCCCTTTAAGGTCATGATATGAAGGGGCTTTGTATCCTGGGCCAACAACAGCGATAGCATCAATCGTAGCCTGATAAAATGGATTGTTCCTGGCAACATTGAAAGGAATATCACTCCAAAGAAACAGTTTTCCCAACAACTTATCAGCTTCTTCCTTCTCCTTTCTTTTAATAAGGGAGGAGATAGATGGCTGTGCCCCGGAAGTGGTTCTAGGAACAAAAAATGAGGAGGCAGCTGCGGGGCTGCCTGTAGAAGAGGCTGATGCTGAAGAGCCACTACCACTCTCACGGTCAACTCCAAACCCTGATATTTGACTTTTCAGAGCTGCTTTGCTGAGTTTAGTGGTTTCTATTTCTCCCAATGAGTTCATGGCTCTTTTGATTATTTCTGAACTAGTGTTTTTGCAAGGGCCTACTTCATGCCCAGGAATTTGTGCCAAGTGGTATTTCAACCTGTATATCCCCCCTGTCATGTGTTGACCACATAATTTGCAAGTCAAGTTTGATCGGTCAAACCCCCCATCAGGTTCACCAAATTCCCATAAAGGATCTAATTTCCTTGGCATGTTGGAAACTTTGAACTTTGAATGTTGAAATTTGAACCTAGGGCACAAGAAAAATTGTAAGTTAAAAAATAAAATAAAAAAATTACAATTTTACATACAACATTTTGATTTTTTTCACAAAAAAAACCATCAACTCAATGCAAAAATAATGGGAAAAAATACATGTTGAAACACAAGCAAAAATAATGGGAAGAAACTAAGAGCACAAGAAGAAATATAGAAAACAAAATTTAACAAACAATTTTTTGCATTTTTGACCAAAATAAACCCTCTCAAAAAAAAAAGAAAAAAAAAAGAAAAAAAAGAAAAAAAAAAGCACAACCAAATGCAATCACAAATGATGAAAAATACATGGGTAATAGAAACCCATGGAAGAACAAGAAAAAAATAAAAAAAAATGGGTCAAATTTGATGCCTATATCTGGAAAAACGTTTTGCCGGAGACACTTGGTCCAAATTCGATTTTTGTTTGCTTGGCTTGCAATAAATTCTTCACTTTTGTCCAATCTTGGGCTTGTAAATCACATATCTCCCTCCTTGGTTCTCCTCCTTCCCTCCTTGGCCCTCATAAGCAAGTCTGTCCAACTGAAAATGAAAAACAAAAAACCAAAAATCGCATTATAAACTCGCTGTTGGAGGCTGCCACGATTTTTTCCCTTCGACTCGCGATTTTTTCGTAAAAATCGCGATTTATTCGCGATGACGATTTTTTCAAAAAATCTTTGAAAAAATCGCCGATAAAATCGGCAGCCCGAAAAACTCGCGATAAAATCGCGATTTTTGCTTCTTTGGTTGAAACCCCGCTGTTGGTATCACTGCAAATTTCTATCTCTAAGTGTCTCCGTGTGTTCTACAAAGCCCCATCGATTTTCTCTTATAATCTTTCTTTTAGCAACCAACTACCATGATCTAATATCAATTGATGACTAAGATCATCTTGACCTCATTAAGTGACTTTTCTGAAGTCTCTAGAGCAAAATTGATTTACCTCAATTAATTTGATTCAATTCACCAGTTTTCCCAAGGCTTAAGAAAATATTTAATAATTGGCTAATTAATCTAATTCAGGCATTTTCTTGTGAAACCTTTTCTATGTATTGGAGAAAATGTGTTCCTTAATCTCATAAACACCATAGAGACTCGAACCCCTGTCCGGTGCCACCAAAAACTAACACACCAAGCCACTCGCACCGCAGAGAGAATCATTGTCTCTTGTGATGACTCGCTCACACTCTTGTGCTCTTCATTGTGTCTTCACCTCCATCTCTAGCCTCCATTTATAATCTTCATTGATTCCAAATCTCTAACCCCAATCTCCCCTCTAGAAACATCTTGAATCTTCCTTCTAGAAACATCTTGAAGATTCCTTCTAGAAACATTTTGTAGATCAACAGTTGAGATTATTTTTAAGTTACTTAAATAATTAAATTATTTATCCTTAGAAAATAACCCAATAGTCCACAAAAATTAATTGACTTTAATTATTGGATTTTTCCTAAGTCAAACTTAGGAAAGAAGACATAAATCACTTGAAGAGGCAAATATGTCTTTCACATGCTAAGACACCAAGCAATTGTAGAAGAACCTTTGATGCTACTCACATCAACACTCCCTTCTTAGCAAAGAAGGGATTCTCCACCACCCCCAGCTTATCTCAGTTCATTTCCACATTTCGTGCTACTTAGCTGCAAGATATGAGATTTGTCCTACTTTGGTTTAAACTCAATAATTGAGTATTTTTGCTCCATTTGAACCAAGTTTGTTGAATCTTGATAGATATCTCCTATGATGTTAAATATGATTGCTAGGAAGGATTTGATTGGTGGGATATTTTTAGTTGGCAATAAGCTTAGGAGATTGCAATTTGTATCCCTTTTGATTGGAATTAATTATTAGAGCAACGGGATGAGGAAATTGATGCAAATGCCCCCTATTTACCAATCTCTAATATTGACAAACATTTGTTGTGAGGACTTCACGTATAGATGAAGAACATGAGAAATTTGTTGTAAGTTGGGAGATTTGGAGGAAGCATATGGGTTTATGGAATAATAGAGTGGTTTTGATGTAGAATTTGAGATTGGGATGGCTGCAATGATTCTTTTGCAGTTGGCAACAGGATTAGTAATGTTGACGGGAAGTTTGCTTATGAAAACAGTGATGGATAAGCTGATGGGTAGCAACTGGTTTTAGTGTTGGGATGCAATTGGATGGGAATGGTTGTGTCTAAAGATTGATTTATTTAACAGTTGTACGAAGAGGATTGTTTGGGGCTTTTTATTGATTTTGTCTGAACCATAGTAGCAAGATTTGGCTGTATTAGCCTCTTCTGTATGGAAATTTGGCACCAGTGTGACATTGGGATACTTCTCTGTATGGTATGTATACGGTATGCTTCACATTTGACTGTCTTTGATATATACCTCTTGCCTTTGATACCATAAGGCACAGTCCAAATCCACACCCTCTCAAAAAAATGGTATATATATTAACTTAATTTCCAAATTTTCAAGGATGAGTTTTTTCCCGATGTATTTCATGTTCCTGAGGCTGAAATTCTTTTAAAATTTGAAACAAATTGTATGTTTTGGTATCTATGAGATTTATACTTTAGCATTGTAGCTGTACTGGTTTTTTTTGTTTTTTGATTACATATTTGTTCTGTATCAAATAGTATTTGAATTTGTATCTGTATTCAAGTCTTGCTACTATTGTTCAAACTACTATGCTGAGCATAGCTTAACATGGGATGCACAATTTAATTATAGATGAATAACGTCATAGGAGAAGAGAGAACATGAATCCTTAAAAAATATTCATCACTATTTAGTACTAAATTTACACGAACATTCTAGATATTTAAATATTAATTTATCACAAGTACTTGCTCTCGAGTTCATATACTTATGGTAGATAACATAATATGCATAGATGTCATAGCAAATATATGCTATCCAGAACAAACCAAATCTAGGGTTAGAACGGAAGTTGATTGCAATATATGTTAAATTATAAATATGGGCCTTGCCTTTTGTCCTCACTGAGCAATGAGCACTATTCAGGGGCTGTTGTTCCAAGGTCATATGCAAATACACATTTTTTTTACTGTTGTTCTGGGGTCGTATGATATTATACTGGATGACTTCAAATAGAAGTTTTAGTCTGGCTGTAATGTGGTTCATTTCTAGGAAACCATTTCACAAATTCTATTATGGCAATCTGTTTTACTTGATAATCCATAATTGAATAGATCTGGATAGGATCATTTCATTACATTTATTAGATGCTTCACGACATTTGTTTTGCAAAATACAAGCCATGGTGTGATATCATTTTTATGTCTTTACCAGTATTTGATAAGTATTTCTCTCAAAAACATTGAATTATTGCTCAATCATTTTTCAATTATGTTGCAGGGATCTGTTCGCATATCTGTTTCTGTGCCTAATCTTGAAGAAGGAAATCTGAACGGGCAGATGCTAGAAGTTACAATACAGTCTCTATCTGAAACTATATCCAGTCTTAAGGAGAAGATTGCAGCAGAGGTTGCCTTACCTGCAAACAAACAGAAACTTAGTGGACGGGCAGGTTTTCTCAAGGACAACCTATCACTTGCATATTATAACATAGGGCCTGGAGAAACATTGACATTGGCCCTGAGAGAACGCGGTGGTAGAAAACGATAGGCATGTAATTGACCACTGACATGATGTCAGAATAAAATTGATGATCGTGTCCGTAAGCTCTTTCCTTTACATTTATAATTTCCTATAGAAAGCTTTATTCTCTGGGCTCATTGAAAGCTTATGTTCTTTTTGACAAATTATGGAGAATATTTGCTAAGTTATCTTTGGTGAATGTTTTGTAATCATATCCCTTCCCCTTTATACTATTATAGTGTCCTATAGAAAGCTTTATTCTCTGGGCTCATTGAAGGCGTATGTGCTTTTTGACAAATTATGGAGAATATTTGCTAAGATTTGTTTGGTGAATGTGTTGTAATTATATCCTTTTTCTGATGTCAATTCACCTTGGATCATAGTTGTCTGATATGCTATGAAACAAAGTGTTCGGATGTCTCCATCTGTTGCTTAGGCATCATGAGTATTCTTATACCAAACTCTTGGAAATACCAGTTGCAAACATTTCTTTGACAACTTCATAATTACAGCTGCAAAATGTAATGCCATTCTCATAGGAGCCCTTGTATTATTTTGTGCAGTACCTATCTGGCTCCTCCAACTGTTCTACTTTGTAGAAGTGATTGTTTAATGCTGAATATATGACAACGCTGACATCAAAACTTTTTATTCCCTTTATCTCAGAGAACATTCTTCATCCTCTCTTCAGCCATGCTTTCCTTACATCGTGTCCAGCTATCAACATTTCGTAAGGAAAAAATATCAGATTTCAGAGTCTACTCTGGCATGTCAGTGAAGATCCATTGAGTTCTCTCTAAAAGGCCAACCTTGCAGAATCCATCTATTACCGAATTTATGTTCAAAATGTGCTTCACTCAAAACACTAGATTGCACTGAATGCAATGTTATGCTATTTTGTTTCAACATTTTCAGTCACCATCCTGTATGCAATATACTTTGCAACACTTCCTCTGTTTCGAAACATGTCGATTACATATATTAGAAATTAAAGCAGCCAATTTTATAGGCTGCTAAATCTTATAACATACATAATGCTTCATTTTCTAAGACTTTGAAAGAGCTTCTTTACTATCTTTAAAGTTTATATTATAGCATTTCAAAAAAAGTTGTTCAATGTAAAGACAACCATCCATCATGTCTTCAAAGTTACAAATGCTAGCTTTCTTCCTCTATAAATGTTTTTTATTCATTTCAATTTAGTAGTATACTGTATTTATAATATACACTACAGAAAATAAATTTTAGTCATTGGATCTATTCTTTTTTTTTTACAGGAACGGTTATGAGATATATTAACTGCTGGGTCAAAATGCCAGATTTCGGATTACAATGAGAGGGGGGAGGGCCCAGGAAGTATCAATAGCCAATAGTGCTATGAGACTTGTGGACAGCTTCCAGCTCTTTTTGACTACAATTATGCGCTCGATTTTTGTGATTTCCCCTAGCTTAAAAATACAAACAAACTGACTCAATAGAAAGCAGTAGAACATTTAAACTGGCAGATTATGGAATTGGATCCCATGTTTCGTCCTCGCCTCGAATTATTGCTCCAGCAGAGATGAGGACAGCTTTATTTGCTTCAAGGTCTGCTTCTTTGTTGTTTTCTCTCAACACATGATAGTAGCTCACCTTTTTAAACAAATTCCCCAAAGTCCTGATTCTGGATATCAGCCTTGCCAATCTAAGATCCCGGGGGGAAGAGTTTGTCACCATAATTTTGATTATCACTTGGGAATCCCCAAAAACATTAACCTCCTTGATTTCTAGATTCAAGAGCGATTTAAGGCCTTGAAGGAGGGCCAGAGCCTCAGCTTGAATGCTGGTGTTGATCCCCAGACCCCATGCAAAGTTGTGGATCAAATCACCTTCAGCGTTTTTTACAATACCACCTGCTCCAGCTCTTCCTGGGTTGCCCTTTGAAGCCCCATCAAAGAATAAAGAGTGCACCTGCTGCTTGGAGATCCATTCTTGAAACTCAGCATTGTTCTTCCCCCTTATTTGCCAATCTTCAATGAGGGAAGTGTTGCTGGTGGCATGAAGAAATTGCAGATTTAGGGAGGTACCCCAGACTGAATCTAATTGAGTAAGGTTTGAGGCATCTTTTTGATTGTCCAAGCTTTCCTTTAATTGGAATTTTATCTTGGCCGCCACCACCTTAACATCGTGCTTAGTATCTCTAAAGATTCTGCTATTTCGCTCAAGCCAGATCTGCCAGCAGCAGATTTTGGGGAGGACAGACCATGCCTTTTTAATCACTTTGTTTCTGGGAGGAGGTCCGGGGTAACTGTTCTGCCAATTTGCAAAGAGATTAGGAATAGAGGTGGGAAGGGCAAATTTGGGGTTCCAGTAATCCATCAGCTCGCTCCAAACCTGCACAGTGAATTTACAATTCAAGATCAAGTGTGTGGCACATTCCACATTTTCTCTGCACAATGAGCACCTGGACGGACCATGGAAACCCCGATTCTGCAGTTTGTCATCTGTAAGAATTTTCTTGTGGCAAATAAGCCAACAGAACATGTCGATTTTAGGCAGAGAGTGCAGACGCCAGATCGCAGTCCAAGGGGCAGGGTCCGGAGGGACGTGAGGCCTCAAGGTGAGCTTTGCGTATCCTTGGGCTACCGTGTACCTAGCAGCCAGCACACCCCAGCCACGCGAATCTCTTCTGCGCAGATGAGTGGGGGCAATACCATTCAGCATGGAGCGAAGACAATTGCAATCCTGGAGGAGCTCCGGAGGCACGTCGAAGAAATTCCATCCTGCCCAATGCGTCCCATCCCACAAGGAGATGTCCCACAGCGTAGTTTTCCCAGCAGAAGTCAACCAACAACGAATCGCGTTCAAAGAGGAACAGTCACCAATTGGATCGCGATCCAGAATTCGATCTGTCCAGATATTTATCTTCTTGCCATTTCCTGGAATCCAGTAGGCGTTGGCGTTGATCAGGGGGGCAGCTTTGGAGCAGAGTCTAGCAAAGGGAGAGGAGCCTTGGGGGAGAGGACCACATCTAGGCATCTGAGTCTCTTTCCTTTAAAATATTTCTTCCAGAGTGCTAATTGGGCCCAGCAAGGCTTGGGCGCAATGATTCTCCAGAGCAGCTTGGCACCCATGGCTATGTTCTGAAGAGAGAGATTCTTGAAGTTTAGCCCCCCCTCCCTCAGCGGTTTGGAGACGGTCTCCCAGTTAACCAGATGGAATTTCCTCTCATTTTGTTTGCCCCCCTTCCAAAAGAAGTTTCGAATAAGTTGTTCCATTTTCTGAAGGATGCCAATTGGAGCCAATAGAACAGAGAACTGAAATAGGGGGAGACTGCAAAGGACAGCTTTAATGAGGACAGACTTGCCCGCAATATTGAGCCAGGTGAGCCCCCAAGCCTGGAGCTTATTTTTGAATTTTTCCACTTGGGGGAGCCAATCCTTACTGTAGGCCCTCTTGAGGAAAATAGGAAGCCCAAGGTATTTGAAAGAAGTCCAAGCTGAGGAGGCTGCAAAGCCAAAACATCTTGCAATGGAGCTGAGCAAGCTGGGAGGAGTATTCCAGCTGTAAATATGGCATTTCCCCTTGTTGAGGTTACTTCTCGACATCATGCAATAATCATCTATAGCTTCTTTAAATCTGTTAGCTGAGTGTAGAGATGCAGCCCCCAGCAGTAAAGTATCATCCGCGAAGAGGGCGTGGTTGATGCTTTTAACTCCTCTGGCAATGCAAAGCCCTGTGATCTCCTGCTCTTGCATTTTCTTGTTTAGATAGAAACTGATAACGGAGGCTTGAAGGACAAACAGAAGAGGAGAAAGAGGGTAGCCTTGTCTTAGTCCTCTTGAGGCTTTGAAGAATTCAGCTGCTCTACCATTAACAAGGGGAGCAATCCAAGGCTCTGAGATACAGGCCCGAATCCAGTTTATAAAGTTCTCCCCCAAATCCAAATTTTTTCAGAACATTCAAAAGGAAGCAATGCCTGACTCGATCGAAGGCATTAGCTAAGTCCAGCTTGACAACCATACCTCTTTCCTTACGCTGCTGACTTGAGAGAATTGCCTCTTGAACCAAAATGAAATTGTCCACTAGCTGCCTACCGTGAACAAAGCCCCCTTGATTTTCAGGAATGATTGTGGGGAGAAGATATTTCAGCTTGTGTGCTATTACTTTGGTGATCACTTTATAACCAATGTTGCAGAGAGAGATGGGGCGAAATCTGTTGAAGGAGTTGGCGCCTTTCTCCTTGGGGATAAGGGCAAGGAACGCAGAATTTGTGCTGCCTCCTAATTTCTGACAGTCTTGGGATTTTTGAACCATTTTGCAGAGATCTTTTTCCACAATGTGCCAACAGGATTGTAGAAATCTGGCGGTGAATCCATCCGGTCCTGGTGCTTTGTCAGGATCCATGGCAAAGAGAGCATTCTTGACCTCAGTCTTGGTGACTTTTGCTTCTAGGAGATGGTTCATCTCAGCAGAGATTGAAGGGGGGACCCAGTCCAGAAGATCAGAATTTTGAATCAGATTCGCATCCTCACTGTACAACTTCTGGAAGTGAAGAAAAGCTGCTCGTTTAATGCTTGCAAAATCTTTATGATTGGAATTGTCATCCTTAATCTCGGATATGGTGTTGAAGCATTTTCTGGCTTGAGTTTGCTTGTGAAAGAAAGAGGAATTTCTGTCTCCTGCTTTAAGCCATAGGCAACGAGACTTAATCCTCCAAAACTCTTCTTCTGCCAGGCAGGCTTTGTGGAAGTGCTGTTGGAGTTGAATCTCCTTATCGAGGA
>JAXQQM020072705.1:0-93010 GCA_034641835.2 Pinus albicaulis | reverse complement strand
CTATTCCACCATTCATTGGTCTTCACCCAATATTCAATGTGGACCACCTTTGTCCTTACTTCCCACCTCTACTGGACACCTCTAACATTGCAGAACAACTCACACCAACAGAGTTAAACCCAAATTGCATAGAACATGCCACCATAGATTGTATCATGGACATGAAAATCAAGAACACTCGCCAATAGAAGATCCAACTGTATCGGGTTGTCAAAGCTGGCCAACTCCTGCACCAAGGCAAGAGGTTCACCAGGGACCAAGTTCAACAGATTTTTCCTCATCTCATGGAGGAACTCAACGTAATGGGGACCATTGCTTCCTAAGGGGGGAGGAATGATCCGGGTGGATATTGGTAGCCACCCGCCTATTTCACTTGGAGCCTCACCATTGTCTCTTTCAGTTTTTTAGTTTCAACACAACTTACTATTTTTAGCAGTTTTTTGGGTCCTGAACTTTCGGAGCCGTTTTGAGGCCCTAAACGACGGTTTTTGGAAAATCGGGAGCAACATGGTTCCATGGACTTATGTTTCTGACATCAAAAGTTGTAGTCCTCAGATATATCTTTCTAACGAGGTATGGTGTGCATCAAATGAAGATCGTATGCCAAAGTTACATCCCCAAGAAGTTGAAACACTAATTTACCCAAACAGGGCCCATATTTTTGGCGCTTCATCTCCTAGGGTTAGGGTTTTGGATGTTTAGGGTTTTCCATTGTTTATAACTAATAAATAGGCCCTTAAGCCTCATTTTAACACATTTTAGAGGCCTATAACCACCACATCTCTTCTCAGAGATAAGATACCAGTGCCCTAGCCAATTTCTTTCCATTATGTATGTATGCAAATTTCAATTCTTTGATATTAATGAAATGAAGTGTTATTTCCACTGCATCTTTGTATTTATGGTTATATGTGTATTCTAGTGCATTCCTGCATAAATATGTATCAACAACAGCCAGGAATTATACAATAATATCTGAGTACATGAGATATAAGTATAACCAAAGAGGCCCTATAAAACAGGAAAGGGCTTTGAAAGTCTGAATGATACATGCAAACTAAGAAGGTGCTGCAAGCGGTTAAGGCCAGAACCGTCAAATCTATGAAGCTGCATCCGAGACTATAGTAGAGGGGTCATATGGGCATGTGGGGGCGTACCTGAAGGGACACCCCCTCATGAGGTCTGAAACATCTTACACACACCCGGGAATCACTGGTAAAATCTGCTGCATCACTGAACCATCAAGTATACGGATCTCGATCATGCCATAAGGAGATGGAACTGAGAAACAATCAAGTCAAAGGGAAACAAAGGGTCCCTTTTCCTGATCCAAGGTGTCGAACAATAGTGGAAGTTGGAACCAAGGTACACCACCCTCTAGACTTGTCTTTTGGAATGAATAAGCTGGTGTCAACAGAAGGAGGTCCACCATAGGTGAGGCAATAAGGAATCCTCAACTAAGGCACGAGGGATAATAGTAGAGTGACTGATAGAATTACACTAGGGATGATGGTAGAATGGAGGGTACTAAGTAGTGGGCAGACAGCTTCCCTTGTTAGAGCATAAAGGGCATGAATGACCTAGCAGCTACTGACTCGAATCTGGAGGGGATAGGGGATAGTATGACTGGGGCCAAAATTTGCGACATGAGAGAGGTACAAAGAAATAAAGGATGGAAGACTGTGGCAGGAGAAGAAAGGGAATCAGGACAGACTACATGGATGTGATGATGACTCAACTTGGATGCTCTAAACAAGGGTGACTTGATAATGCTGCCATACATAACAGGCCTAGTGGGGACCATAAAATCCTGAGTACAAGATGGTTACTCATGACGAAAATCGACACAAGCATCGAAAAGTATGAGGGCAAAGTGATGCCCCAAGTACAAGTGTCGCAAGTGAAGAAATCTGATTTTGAGAAGCGATGAAGTGACCCTTCTTGGAAAAAATGTGTCTAGGTGAATTATCAAATCACCAAAAATGAAAGGATACCCATTTGAGAGCTCAATGAGAGCTTTCCAATGGTGTGAAAAGTTTGTCAAACCGAGCTGTTGTTTGGTCATAGCTATCGAAAGAAAAATCTGGGGTTTCTCTTTTAATAAGGCATTTTCCCTCCAATTTGATTCATTTTCAAGTGTAGATGTGGTGAATGTAGAGAGGAGAAAAGGCCCTAAATCTTATGGCGATCGTAGTGGACAAATTGACCATTGGAATCGAGATCCATCAGTTGCAAGTAAGAGGCCTAACCATACTCTTTCAATTTAGTGGATTAAAATTTCAGTTTAGGCACCCAGAGCTTGAGAACAAACCACTACTCATCTTCACAGCTGGGTCACACTTTTTGGGGCCTTTTCTATGACCTGGGTAGCAGGTATTGGGCAGAAAACTGTGACCTATCCTAGGAATGGCCTGAAAAGTGCGACCTGTCAGAGGGACAGGTTTTAGTGTTGTTTTTTGGCTGAGAGCTGGGATTTTGTTGTTATGATGTAGTCTTTCCTTTCTGTACGCTGACAAACATGATGGTTTTGTGCAGGTATGGCAGAGTTAAGGATCAACTGGAGAGACAGAGAGAGACCTGGACACATTACGTTCTGAGATCCGAGAGGATCATGTAGTTCACGCTACAATGGTAGGTTTAGGGTCCTGAAATTTGTGGAGAACCCATTGATGAGGGCAGGAGAGCACTTTTTGGCCTAGATCATCAGCTATTGGGATCCGGATGATGAGATATTTATAGTGTAGGGGCACTAGATCGAGCTAACTATCCAGGATATATATTTCCTGATCGATCTCCCACCAATGGTGATGGTGGGAAACACACAACTAGTGTTACCACGAGGGCAGAACATTATGGAGTTTGTAGAGCGCCATTGTCGACCGAGTGTCTATGTGAAAGGGACACGGATACCGATCGGAGATATAGAGAGGCTAGAGACTCGTGTTGTGGTCATAGCAGTGCTACGGATCATGGGCAACCAGGCACTCCATGTCATCACTGGGGGTCAGATGATGCTTCTTGAGGGAGTATTAAGTGGGACCTGCTATTGGTGGGCCTAGATGATGCTGTCGTTGTTGAAATGACAGTTGTCACTATGTAAGCAGCAAGTGAACCATGACTGTGCATATGGCACAGTGCTTTGCTCGCTCTTCTTTGAGAAGATCCCGACACTTCGGCCTCATATACAGATCCAGGATGGGGGCCCCCGAGAGCCTAGGATGCACCGCTGGGGGCAGCTGCTGTGTAGAGGGGTAGGTGGGGTAGTCAAATGGGTGTTCTGACTCGACTTTTTTGCGCATTGGGATCAGATGCCTTTGTACATAGACGAATATCCCTATAGTGGGATGAACTATCATGGGGACTCGGACTTTCCACTTCCGCTAGGTCGAGTATGGGGGCCAGATGGTAAGTGACAAGTTGCTTATATTTTATGATGCATTTTAAAGTTTAAGAATATTGTATATGGTACTGATTCATTCACTTTTGTTATGCAGATATAGCACCGGTGAAATCAGCTGGGTATATGGGACGGCCCGCAATGTCAGGAGCTGCAGGAGCTAATGGATCGAGGGAAACACAGAATGAGGATGCTATGGCCCTTCTGGAGGACATCTGCCATAGATGTGAGAGGCTCCTGGCCGAAGTTTCTAAGCGCAGCTGGCAAGACCTAGATGACTAGTACATAGAGCCATGTATTGGTCTACCCTCAGAGTGGCAAGGAGTCATGTGGCACATGGTGATGGTCGGAGAGGGGATGCACAATATACGGTCTATAGGAGCTGAGCCATTAGCCCGGGACCCTCTAGATAGTGATTATATGTAGGGGCATGAGGTGCCCCCATTTTTTATTTTTTGTAACATGCTATGGGCATGTTATATGTATCGAAGTTAATGGACTCCAAAACATTGTATTTTGAATGACACATATTATGGATATGCATTGTTTTATGGTTTATTGTTATTGTTTTGTGTGAAATGCATGTGATAAATGTCAATCTAGAATATTGTTTGCAATTCTATCTACATAGTGATTCAGGGCTCTAGGTACATGACTGAATGTAATGATTTCAGATTCACACATGAAGAGCTTCACTCGTAAATATCTTCTAAAAAGGAAATGATTATGCACACGATAGACATCATTTAATTGCATGACAAGAAGCAAAGAATCTAAATGAACATGAAGGTGAAGGATGCGACGGTAAAGGGCATCGGCTAATAAACCTATCACTGCATCATATTTGACCTGGTTATTGGTGGCAGTACCAATGCATACACAGTTAGAGAGGACAAGCGAATGCTAGGGGGTGAAAATGGCCCAGGCTACTGAGGCAAGATTCTGGGAGTAGCGACTTGCACCATCAGCATAGTCGATATATGATGTGGACAAAGATCCATCTGAATGATGCCACAAGTCAAAAAATGAGAGGATGATGAACAATGTTGGCAACCTGAACCCAGGGCAAAAACCAAACAAGGACTGCTATAGGGAATGCTATGGCTAGAATTTCTACCCCCCACACACGGAAGAGTGGATGGTGTGGGGGAACTACCTTGGGAGTAGTTTGTTCTAAGGTTGCGAAAGTCACCAGAGAAACGGGGGGTGCCATTTTTATTATGGGTTGGATAAATGAAGTCAGGGGTGGATAAAGCTTCCATGATGTCAACATCAAAGTAGAAGATGGGGTGACTGGTGGAAGGATAACCACATGATGCGGTGAAGCTATCTAACTTATCATCATGAGAAGAGAGGTTCACATGCGTATCGTCACAGAGGGTTACCGAAAAACAAGTAGATGAAGGATCCACCGATGTTAATCCCATGGTGATCATTGAAGGGAGGTCAAGAGAAATAGAAGGGAAATCCCTAGAGGGGTCTTCCACCATGGATCTCATAGATGATGACAAATAGAGGATAGTGGCTGAAGACTCTATCATCTCAACATGAGGAGGGGGAATGTAAATGGGAGTGGATGTGTCCTCTGGCGCCACCAAAGCATAATGCACAAGTAAAGGAGAGGCAAACCTGTTGTGGTCGGCCTCGTACTGGCGAACTACGTCCAAAGAGGTGCAGTAGTCTGCAAGGTGGGGACAGATGTCGATATAGTGGCCATGGAGATCACAAAAAGCATATTCGTGGTTTATGTGCACAGTCTTGAGTTTCTTGGTTGCAGTCAGTAAAGTAGTAGGGACTTCTAGGAACTTAGACTCAGGAAACGCTACATTGACCATAGGTTTGATACGAGGCAATTCAGGACAATTATGGGTGGAATGACCAACAACATCACACAAAGCACATGGGGGGGGTACACTTTGGAGGCTGAGGAGGAGTAGGGGTTGTCTAGGCAGCCTTGTCCTTAGGTGCCTTTTTGTGAGATTTTACCCCCTTAACCGAGGATTTCACAACAGGAGTTGGTTCCTGTTAAGGTGGCTGAGGCACAGAAGCAAGGGGAGGGGTCATGGTGACTGGCTAGACAAGGGTCAAAGAAGTGTAAGGTTTGGGCTAACCAGGTAGGGTATTGGCTGGGGCATCTATGTATGAGACTGGGATCCCTAGGGTCATGTTGGGAAGAGACAAGGTAGCCATAACAGGTACCAAAAATAATCGATCAGGGGGAGCAAGAAACGATATCTGACCGGAGGGGTAATGGCCAGGCGGGATAGCTCCGAGATGGTTAAGGCCAGGGGGAATCGTTCCAAGAGGATATATAGGATCATGGACACCAACTATAGATGAGGGGTCTTGAGGAGGAATTCCTGAAGGCTGAGTCGAAGTACTAGGAGTAGGTTGCAAAGGGCGGGGCGGCTAGCTAGTCAAACCAGACCATTTGAGGTCGAACTGAGATGATTGCATCATGCAAACATTCAACGAGCTAGGGTCAGAGATAGGATGGGGGAGACTAGGGAATGAACCAAGCAAAGAGGAATATTTATAGACTCTAGGTGAGACATTGGTCAAAGGTTTAACTGCTTGTTTATTGGCCACCGAAGAAATAATGGACTCTGGAGAGGTCTGAGACTTCGGTTCATAATATGTCAACTAATCTACTGTGACGATATTTCCGTTGTGAGGAAAGAACATCTTATGTTGAACCGCAAATGGGACAGAATACATTGCATAAGTGCAGCTACGACCCAATAGAATTTTGTAGTCTAAGGGGGCATCAATGACTTCAACGTCGACACAAACAATCTTGCCCGTAAGAGTAATAGGAAAATTGTGGAACATGCCAAGGGGTTGGGAAGAGTGGCCATCCCACGCATGGAGGGTGATAGTGGAAGGGGCTAACTCAGGTAATCCAAGATGTTTCCAAACAGAAGCAGACATCACACAGGTGGATGCCTCCTCATCAATGATACAACGAGAGACGTTGGCATTCTGGATCTTGACAGGTATTTGGAAGGAGATAGATGCAGGAAGGGAGGGATGCTATGACTTGTCAATATCGAAGACAATCAAACGATCATCTGAAGGATCCACAATTCCCATAGCAATTAGTAGATATTTTCGTTGTGAAGGGCATGACTGGAGGACTTCCATTGTTGACATGGTGGTAGGGGATTGCGCCAAGTCATCTACTATACTGTAGGAGTGGGCGGCTTTACCGGAAGCAGTGTTTCGGTGTAATGGTCCCTTTGGGATCTTGGTATGAACCTCTGCCTTAAGCTAAGGGATCTGTAAAGGACCATTGGGTGTTGAAAGGGACTCTGTGGGACCTGAAGGCGAGGGCTCGGTGGGATTCGTAGTGGGGGGATTATTGTGCTGACCGGACTGAGTTTTAAGGTTGAGGTCAACAATATTGGTTTGGTTAGAGTTCATCATGAGGATCTGGTATTCAGAAGTACCAAATGGAGGAGGTTGAGTGGCTGCCTTACTTTCAGGGGGTTGGGTAGCCACATATCCTTGCCGAGGGAAAGTATTGGTAAACACATCCAGTTGGATGGGCGCAACATTAGGAGGAACCAAAGAAGAGGCTTGTTGTCCTCGAGATGCTGCTTAAGCTTCCCACATTTGACGCATCTGAGGTAAAAGGGGACAATCATGGATATAGTGACCATAGACACCACAACAAGAACAAGGCTTACTCGTGCGAATAAGCCTATCCTGCTTGGGTTGGGCGCCCTGTTGGTGGGTTGCAATGTTAGATGTATTCCCTTGGGGATTGTTCCTGGGATTACCTGGAGCGGGTTGGTTTTGGTTGCATTTCCTTTTCTTTTTGGAAGTGGGAGGATTAGTTGCACTCTGCTGCGCATACACCTCACACTGAGGGGGGGGGGTTGTTGCTGCGGAGCTTGAGAAGGCAAGGGAGGCTGAGGTGCTTATGCTAGAGGAGCTGGAGCACTAGGCTGTGGATACAGATAATAAGGAGGTTGGGAAACATTGGGGTAAACAAGTTGGGAAAAGGCATGAGGCATGCCATGTCTTGGATACATGTTGTCGGGAGGGGGAAAGGTGCTGGAGGAGCTGGCCCCTCCTTGAGGGAAACTATAACCCATGGGAGGATGAGTGTACAAATGTGAAAGGGATCCAACGATACCGTCGATGGCATGGGATGCCCCCGATGCATTGGCACCACCAGGTCTAGGGAGATTAGGTAAGATGGTATGAACATAATTGGATTGCACGTAGATCAGGTCATATTTCAACCAAATCTAGAGGGAAGCTTACTCGGTCTGAAGAAAGTGGGATGCAACGTCTTTACCAATATCATACAAAAGGGATCTGAGAAACCAGTCCATGTAGACACGGTCTTCGAAAACAGGGGCTCGACATAGGCTCTTCCTTCTATGCCATTCTTGAATATGGTCAGATAGGCAGGTGGCAGAAGTTTGACAGAAAGAGGTCAAGAGTTCAGTACTGGTGTCATAACGAAGGGGAAGTTGGAAGTAAGACAGAAAAGCCTTAGCAAGGGTTACAAAATTAGTATGAGAGGAGGAGGCCTGGTTGACATACCACTTGGAAGCTTCTCTAGTAAGCATACATTGGAATAACCAAAGACGAATAGAGTCATCGGTGATGGAGTTAGACAAACACCACATGTGGAAGAACGAACATGGTTGGTAGGATCCTCTCCAGCATTTCCTTCAAACTTAGGGATGTCTGAAGGAAGCTTGGTTGTAATAGCAGGCCAATGTGGATCATGGTGTATGGGGTCATTAATCAACTGGCTAAAATTGGGAAGGCTTAGGCCTGCCATACAAGGAAGTAAGGGAGCAGCCAGAATAGTTCCTGTTGTGGTACCACTAGTGGCGTTTCTAGCATTAGGGCTGGGGCCACTACCAGCATTAGGTCCTAAACTAGACATGACGGCGGTGAAAGGTGGAGGAGAGCCGGGGATAGAACTAGAAGGGGAACCCAATGAACTAGAATCACAGTCAGAATGGGGACTCGGTTGAGGACGAATACGAACCCTACGTGGTGGGGTAAGTCTTCCTAACAGAAACTAAGGATGAAGACCTTGAAGTCTTCGGGATAAACACTTTGGGGGCACAATGATGGTAAAGAGACACATAACCCAATAAGGAAGAGAGGTAAGCAAGGGTAGCAAGGTGCTGATAAATTAATTACAATGTTTAAGTCTTGGCCTTGCAGTGTAAACTAGGCGCTCTTCGCTTTAGATAGGCATGTATGTGATAAGTGTGTTAATTTTAATTAAGCCCAGACGTATGTAGATAAAAAATAAAAAAATATGATGTATAACTGTAAATAAAACTGAAAGTGACAGTAAAGGAAACTGAAAGAGACAGTAAAATAAACAACTAAAGATGCATAAATTTAAATCCAAGGAGGAGGGCTTCCAAACAACTAGTCTATGGGTGGGCTAAATCTACTCAAAACAAAAAAAATGGCCAATGGATCTAAGTTCAAGAGGGATAGGGATCTAAAGGTCAGATCTGCTGGAAAGAGGTGTAGAAAACAACCAAAAAACGGAGGGAAAAAAGTTGTGAAATATGTGGCGAAAGGCTACAACCTGAAGGGAAACAGAGGGGACCCTAAAGGAGGACCAAAAAAAACTGAAAAGGGGTGTTTTGGATGGATAAATAACCGATATAAAATGTATCTAAAAGTGCAGGTTTAGATCTAAAAAATGTCTTAAAAACACTGAAATCTCAGAAGACCTACTTCAGCTAAACTCCTGAAAAGTTGGAACCATATTGAAGCCCTAAGGGGCTTATTTCCTACTTCGATGAGTAAAACTAAGCAAGTACAAGCCCAAGACGAGTGAATAGGGAGGTCAAACAACCCTGAATAGTGCCCTAGACAAACCCAAAAAAATCACAGAAAAAATCCCACAGAAAGTACAGGTTGCAGGTTTTGACATGTTTTCAGTTGAGGTCGCAGTTTTTAGGCTGTTATCTACTACCTAAGAGCTGAGGTCGCAGGTTTTGGGCCAAAAAGTACGACCTGCACTTCTAGTTGTCTCGAGAGTAGGTTTTAGAAAAAAGTGTTGTCTCTACTGCGACTGATACCTATTACCTGCGTAAAGGGTCCAGAAACACAAGGAAGTTAGAATTTTTACTGTTTTAGGGTTAAAAAGTTAAAAAAACACATCAAAAAATGAAAAATAAGAAGCTGAAGAAAAACCCCAGGGGTTGAAGCTGTTGGTCATGTAGGGATTTGAAAAATGACAATGGTCGTAATTATAAACCCTTGTGGAGTCACCAGTTATTAGTGTGAATTATAATTACAAGCATACGAAAAAAAATCACTTTAGCTGTGCATAAAAAAAAACTCTAACATCAAATATGGCTGTCAATTTCCGTAGATCTGCAGTTAGTGATCAGAATAAATGCTACACAAATCTAGATCTATGCAAAATATATTAAACAACAAGAAATAAACAAGAGTTTCACCATGCATTCAATGAACAAGACAAGAATTTTTAAAGAATTTTTTGTATTATGGCACCTGGGAAGGGAACATAGAGAGATGTTACTAGTCCCCCTCAATGGGATGGGTTCTTGTATGTCCTCAGTGTTTCAGATCTAAGATCTCTCTCTCTTGATGGTGCAGAAAACCCAGACAAAAGTGGAACTCAAAGGGAGCTCACAAGCAAAAAGTAGAAAAATATGATAATGATGGGAGGATCAAAGTCAGACCAAAAGTATAGATCAAGAGTGATCTCTAGGCAACAAAAGGTAGTGAATGAATGAAAAACCCTTCTATTTATAACAAAATATTGAGTTAGTCTAGAATATTGGCGCATAATTAAAATATTATTAACCAAATCTAGATCCAACTTTTACGGAATATTTTATTATTTTTGTTAGAGGAAAAATGAATTTGAATTTGGTCAAATACCTTTATTTAGAAATGATAAATAAATAAATGACTTATTTATTATTTTAAGAATGTGGTTGAGTAATAATTAAATAAATAATGATTTATTCAATCATTTATAAATGATTTAGTCAAATATAACAAGGAATATTATTAAATAGTGTTTTAAACAATTATTCCTAGAAAATAATAAGATAAATAATGATTTATCTAATTAATTTTCCTGTTTTGGGTTAAATATGACCAGGAATATTAATTAAATAATGGTTTAATTAATTATCCCTAGAGGAAAATAAAAAATAAGGATTTATTTAATTATTCCTCATGGGGTTTTCTATTTAGACCAGAAACAACTTAATAAACTATGGGTTATTAAATTATTTTTCATAGTGAAAGCAATTTTACTATGGTAAAATTGGTCTTACATGGTGTACTTTAGTCCATCTAATAGTAACAGGTTAGATGACCAAAAATTGGTGTAACACTTTCATATCCCTTTTCTCCTAATTTCCTTTATTTCCACAAATAAAATAACAATTAATGTCTGTTTGCCTTTGCCAAATTTCTTAGCCATAATAAACCGAAATAAAGACCCACTAGGATGTTTTTCCCAATATTCAGCTTGGAATACGTGTCCCATGACCTTAGTCTTATTTGGTTTATTAAATTTATTACATGAACTTTTAACTCGAGGTTGTTACAATAAGAAACTAATAATCACAGTCCACTTTGAGGGGTAAACCTCTGTGTACAATAATACAATGAACCAAACTATATTCGATGATCTAAGACTTCATATATATATATATATATATATATATATATATATATATATATATATATATATATATATATATATATATATATATATGAGATAAAAGATATAGTTATAATAAAATGAGACCATGAGGGGTTCTAGCCTACATAACAATATAAAAATGAAAATGAAATCACTCAATATGTAGGGCTTAATAAGGGGTTTTTAGGTTAACATGGGGCTTATATAAGGCTTACCAAGATATAACTCATTTAAAGTTATAGATTTAGTCATGATGGACTTGAGAAAGGAATGTTACTTGATATATGCTTATAGTGAATTGAATATTAAGAATACTAGACCTTGTAGAATAACAAGGATATTTGGTGCATTAATTGAAACATTGAGTTGTTAGAGGACTTCAACACATCATTTATTTTTAATGTGTCAAATTTGTACAAGCTTATAGGAATCCTTTCATTGCAAATTAATATGATAATGGATCATGTGATGCATAAAAGTAGATTGGTGAAAATATATGCGAAGGATGTGGAAGGATGAGATACGAATGAGATTAAGATAGATAAGGAAGATGTGACATAAATCATAGGAAATGCATGGTGAAGTGGAAGAAAAATTCACACAGGAAAAGTACCAATACCTCTTAAGATGAGTATCGAATATTTTGTAAGAGGAGGAAAATGCATAAAATAATTAGGGAGACAAATTTGCACAAGTATTTCTTTTTCTCTATTTAAAAATTTATATTAATCAAGGAGAAACTTTGAAAATATTAAGTGTGAAATAATCACAAGGAAAACAAATGCATAGTTGAAATAATTTTCAAGCACATGTAGGAAGAAAATGCACAAGAATAGGATGAGTGCTTGGAGGTGAAGCATATGACAAGGTGATAAAAAAGACTTAGAGAATCTAGGTAAGTGCACACAAGGAGTGTTGTACTAGGGAAGTCAAAGAAATGCACACATAAGGTAAAGTGTTTGCATAGGGGGAGTGAAGACATTTATGATGGTTACATAGAAGTCCAGGAAGGTAAACCTTTAGAATACCATTACAATAGTTGTGCCCACATAGAAATATGAAGAGCTATGAGGGAATATGGACATATAGAGATTTCAAAGAATATATGGAATTCCTACAATGAGGATTAGGTTGATTGGATAGGTATTCATTATAGAAAAGAGTCAACCGTGATCCATAGTAGAGTGTTGAAGTATCATATTGTAAAATGTCTTTGTTAAGTGTCATATTAATGAGAAAGATTAGAATATTTCCCCTTATAAATATATAATCCAATAAAATATTCTATCTATAGGAGTGTTACTAAAGTACAATGGTACACATAAATATTTGTTCTAACTCATTTAGTTTTAAGAATTGTGCATAATTTCATTACAAAGTTGAGTAGGAAAATTGGGCTCATTTCATGACCTCAAATATTCCACAACATGAATGTGTAATTGTATAGAAACTTAAATCATTTCAAATGCCTTTAATTCAACTTCAGTTAGTTGTTTATAAACTTCAAATATTAATAATTTAAATAGATAAGGAACTCATTTGGGACTAATTAATACCTCTAATTCTTCATTCCCTACAGAATCACATAAATCTCAAAATCATAAGTAAAAAATTTACATTAGATCTCATTTAAATTCTCATTGAAAAATACTATCGGTCACCTCACCTGACTTGACACTGCACCAATAGTCACTACACCTACATCACAATCCACATGAACTAATTTGTTGAAACAAAGTAACATTAATACAAGTTCCTTTGTAATCTTCTCCTTCCACAACTCAAAATTGTTATATTCCGATACACTTCACTAGAATCATCAATTTTTCATACATTTTTTCATCCTTGTGCATACTCTGTTGAATCCAATTATAAAATTATTATAAAAAAAATTCCATTCATGAAATGTTTTCACCTTTGTGATAATACAAGATGGGGGCCATTCAAAACTTTCATTCTCTTTCTCCACATCCATGCCTAATTCCCCCCTAGAAACAATGAATCGAAGCCTCAAGGTACATAATCTCCTCCTTGGAGAATTCATAATCCTTCAATTTTATATACAAATAATACTTCCTTAGAGTTTCAAACACCATTCGTAGAAGTTTCAAGTTTCATTTTTTTACTCTTATTAAAATTCAAACTTGTCATCTAAATAAAAACCATAGACTTACTAATGTATGGTAATAACACTTGTATCACCAAACACATTTTTTTTATAATGTTTTGATTAATCCAAAAGGCACAACCAACAATTCATACAAACATATTCTTCCTTGAATGTAGTCTTCCACTCGATGCCATCTTGGATCTTGATTTAGTGATATCTACTCTTTAAATCTATCACGAGGAAATATATGGTACCACACACATCATGCATCAAATTGTCCATTCCCACTAATGTTAACATGTACTTCATTGTGATTTCATTCAAATCTCAAGAGTTTGTACACATCCTCCATTTTGTCCACATTGCTTTGGTTTTATCAATCTTGGTACTACACATAGGATCAGGCTCTCCCTAATTAATTCCTTCGAAAATAACTAACCCACATGTCTAGTTACTTTTTCATTTTACTTCAAGCTTATCCAAATATGCAATGCTCAATATTATATTTTTTCACCTAGAATCAAGTATGTGTATTGCACAAGATTCCTTTGTTGTGGTAATCCATCAACTAAATCATTTCATAATACATAAATATGTTCTTGATATAACATCATCATTTGTATATGAATATCTTCTCCTTGGCACAATATGTTATATCATTATGCTTTATCACTTTCTTCAACATATTAACATAACATTACTTTGTCTCTTTCATTATATACAAGAAATTAATTTCTGACAACAATAACAACTATTTGGGTTCTTCTTCCTTCATTGATAACAATTATAACCTTTTTTCCATCATTGATGATAAAAATAGGTATTTTTATTCTTACCATGTGTTAGCGCAAGGAGTCACTCCTTGACTGCAAAAGGAGTAATCCTTACACATCATAGTTCATTTCAAATTTAAAGGTTTTGAGAGGTGGGATGGCTTCTCAAAGAGTTTGAAATGATTTTTTATTCTTTAGGACTTTCATGCATTTGGCAAGTTGTGGCAAGTATAAATTGTATGGGTAAATTGGTAGTATAGGGAACATAGTGTAACAAATGAGAGGAGAGGGATAACTGGTACTTACTCTAATAAATATTCATATCCTAAACCAGTCACATAGCTATAATGATAGCTCTTTACACAAAATCTGTTTTATGTAAAGTAAACAACATTCAGAAAGTAGAGTACATGCATAAAGTATTTCACAAATATTTCATGAAACCTTCACTAACATGTTCTACAACATATATATGATTTGCAGGATGTTGAAAAGAAAATAATTTACTATTATATCCTCTAACAGTTTCTTACTCACACCTTACTAGCTATTGCAACTCATAAATTAGAAGAAATAAAAAAAGAGAGAGACACACCATACATTAGATAGTTTTTGAATCACAAAATCCTCCAGCATGAAGTGAAAAAAGGAGTTTTATTTATTATATTAAGTCTTCAGGTAGACCAACATACAACCTTGAAATGGTTATTTACACATGGTATATATAGAAATATAGGCACCAACTCCATCTCTTCTAAAAACAAGGAAACAATACTTTTGACATTACATAGGTGTCATAGGACATTAAAACTTTATCCCATCGAAATATAAATGAAAGGATAGATGTAGATGAAAGACGAGAAGATAATTTGGGCTGAACTGCTGAGTATGCTAACTTTTGCCCCTTTTTCTGTTGTTTTGTCTCCTCATGTATTTGGTTCTTAAATAACCATGTGTCATCATTAAACATGACCTTCAACAACCTCATAACCAATTATCACCATCACTTGTTATATCTATTTAATTATGAGTCTTTATCTTTCCTAAACTAGCTCAGAAATTTTTGCTGACAATTGTCAAAAATCATCTAAAACAACCACTACCAGAAATTCCGATAAAAACCTGTAACTACGCAAAAATTGTAATGCTACCGGAATTTTCAGTAGCAATTTGTTTCTTTTTCAAAAATGCACATTAAACACTAGAAAAATCTATGCAGACTTATACATTTCGAAATTTGATTTGCTGTTCAAAATTGCACTTGATAAGAAAAAAGGTGTTTTATTAGGAAACCTTTTTACCTTTGTTCCATATGGGCTGCAGCTTCAGCAAGCTTGTCCAAGTCTGATTTTTTGTCAAAAAGTGATTTTCATCTTGTGGTCCTTCTGGCTATATCTTTGATAGTGGTATTTTCCTCCTTTGAACCCTTTTGCATTTTTCTTATTTTTGAGGGTTTTGTTTGTTGATATGAAGGGGTTTTGTTTTTGTTTTTCTTCTTGGACTCATTAGTCTGCATTCCTTCAGATTTTCCTTCTACATCAATGACCTCTGTCAACAAACTTGGATTATGCAGAGCTTTAGACTTGAGCCTGAACTTTTTGTTGTCTCTGGTGTGTCTTTTTCTGGTACCTACAACAGGTTTGGCCTCCTCTTTATTTCTCTTGCTATTGATTTCATACCCTGCATTTTTTAGGAGCTCTTCGTCACACTTAGTGGGCTACTATTCTTTCTGGATTTTATGTTGAATGTCTGCTTTTGGAATTTCTGGTAGCACCTGTGCTTTATATTTTTTTGTAGTTGCAGACCTTCCTCTTCGAGCTCTGGTATAAACATTGGGAAAGGAGAAATGGGAGGCACTATTTTCATGGATTTAGGTTTATTTATTAAAGAGCTCTCTCCTTTCTCCAACTTCCTCTCAACCTTTGCTGAAGGAGTCTTTTCTTTTATTCTCTTGATCTTCTTATGGATATTCTCCTTCTTAGCCTCTCTTTGTTATTTTTGTATGTTGAGGGTGTTTTTGTGAAGCTGGAAAGAGTTGCACTGGAGGTGTAGGTGTAGATTGGCCTACCCTGTAAAACATAAAATGGTCCCATGATTGATTTATTTTCTGTAATATCCCAAAATAGGGAAAATAAGCAGTATTGGGAATATCTTAAAATATTCCAAAAATGGACTGCTTAGCAATGCGTTCACAGAAAAATGCATTTCCAGAAATATATGCCATAAAAATGAAAATCATCACTTGGATCCATTAGATGTATCCATCTAGCATCTAATTCCAAGAGGAGATCCTAAAGAAATGAAAATAGGTGAGGTAAACAAACCTCCCACCACCTAGTGCAGCTAAAAAACACTAAAACCCTAATACCCTGCTACACAGAAATATATATGAAAGAGACTGCGCAGTCATATGAGGGTTTCAACTCAGAAATTAGGATAAAAAGTAGATCTACCCATGTATTAATCAATAATGTTGAAGAACTGAGATCTAGTCTCCTTATTACAATTACAAGAAAACCCGGGAAGTGTTTCTTGTCATACACTCTGCATAAAAATGTGATCTTCAGAAAATTACTGAATAATCACTGCAACACTGAGGAATAATAGTGTAGAAGGCTGAAAGATATATGATCTGATGTAGATCCCTCAAAGGCTTCCTCCCATGAAAGGATGAACCTCTCAATCACAAGGAAACACTGCAAAGAATCCACTAGACCATCCACTAAAGCTGCCTCCAAAAATAATACATTCCCTAGCTGGAACAATGCTAGGAATGTTGGGGAAATGTGTGGCCTGATGCCACATATATGAAATGAGCTCTAGATCTCTCCAAACAGATTTCCCGATAGAAGGAAACCTCCCTCCTATGAGAAACTAGCTCAAAAAGTGGGATTCCAATCCCTTCCACTGCTGCACCCTACAACACAACAAAATAACCTGCAGAAACTGTGCTGATGAAGTAAGCTGAAGCTTGGCCTAAAAACCTGATGTGGAAATGCATGCAAAACTCTCCCAAGAGGCTCCTCAAGGTAAGAGGTGGGATTCCCGCTCGGGAACACCCGGTGCTAAACAGCACAGCAACCATGCTAAATAGCAAGTGGAAGCAAAAGTCTAAGCAGACCAAAATAATAATATAAAACATGAAGAATAATGCTGCCATCCTATTCCTTAAATAAACTATGAGTTTGCTTGCCCTTGGCCCCACTCAATTAGGTCATCTCCATCAAAATATTCATCTCCCTCCAAAATTGCGTTATTCCTTCTTTGATTCCCGCTCCTCCTCAACTGCGCTGTTGACTTAGTCAAAGTGGACTGAACCAACCTGATATTATCCCTGTTCACACATGGAGGTGTTTTATTAAGTTGTAAGGAGTGTCCCCTTTCACACTTGGAGTGTTTTTATTCCTCCTTAGCAGACTTATGGGCTTTTTAACCCATTTATTCACCAGTTAGAGATGTTGCTAACTCTAATGTTCCATTTAGCTTTGAGGCTAAAATTTGGGAACATTACAATCCTCCCATTAAAAATATTTGCTTGTCCTCAAGAAAATGTATAGGGAGGGCCAAATTTCTCCCCTCCTCCTCATGTGGCCTCCCATCAATGGCCTCCATCACCGCATCAAGATAATCTCCAATAAAATTGCCATCCAAATTTTCCTCCCAAGAGTGCAAAACCAAATGGCCTACATCAATCAAAGGTAAAAAGTGTGAATGGAAACCTGCTTGCTATCCCATGGCCTCCACAAAGTAGGAGTGATGACAAACATGGTGAATGAGTGCCTCCCTCACCCATGCTATCATCTAAATGAAATGAGCCCTCCTAGGTAGCTAATCAAAAGAATCGTCAACCCCAGTTTTATACAATGTTTTGGGGCTGCCTCTGTCCTTGGGCTGAAATAACATGGCCTTCAAGAATGGCCCAAGCTCCCCTATCAAACAATTCAGCCATGAAGTGCCTCTTCAAGTTCTTCAAGTGGTTCCTCCCACAAGAAGGGAAAAAGTGTGATGTGGCAATCATGGTTTTCCCATGGCTTCTCCTGAAATATATAAGATGTAAAGTGGGGAGAATCATGCTCCCAATGGACATCTCCAATACCTCCAGCACTCTCCAACAATGCTTCTCATGAATATAAAAATATCAGCAATAAATGGAAGAAAAATGCAATAAAAACAAGTTGCCATATGACAACCGGAGAGTGGTCCATAGTTCCACCAATGGAACCAGCGCAGTGCAGCCTTGGCCTGCATCAAAACATAGATTAATAAGTGCTTACCCAACCACTTGTTTGCTGCCACAGTCATCTCATAAGATGGAAACATGAAGATACAATGTGGTGTCAATGGTGCACACTAAGAGTCATGTGGCTTCCCCCACAATCCACCAATAAGGTAGCCAAAATCAATGCTACGAGTAGCTGCAAGTACATCATCATATAATATGCAAGAAGAGATAATTCTTCTTAATACATTATGCTGCTCAAACAAGGAAAAGAAGTACAATACAAAATTTGAAACTATACCTCATCCATCATGTACTTGAGATCTTGAGCTGAAATGGCTCAGCTGGAATCTTTCCCTCATCTCCAATGAGTAGGGAAGTGGCTGTGACCTCCTATCTATCACCATCTGGGCTATGCATCTCTCCATATGCTGAAATATGTCATGCTGGATGCCCTCCCAAGTGAACTCCTCAACCAAAGAAATGTATGCATCATAATGCATGGAAAGGAAGTCCTCATGTGCTACAAGTAGCAAGTTCTCCTTGAGACTGGAGGCTCTAGTCAAGAAGACTTTTCCATGTGAATAGATGACCATATCATCCACCATATACTCATCATCTCTATTCGGGTCATCAAGAATCATGCATGCACCAAGATTCTTGGAGTACTCTACTAAGAGCTGAGATCTCCAATAAGGATCAATCCTCCTAAGAGACAGTGCTGGTGATCTAGCATGTGAAGCTCTCCTCATGTTGTTGCCTACTACTTTGACATCCCCCATGCCAAATTTCTCCTCCAAACCCTTCACCTCTCCAAAATCCAAGAGTGGTGAACCCAAAGACAAGATGTCTTTCATCAATGCTAGATCTGGTGGCCTCCCAGGTGGAATGCCTCCATGTAGTGAGACATCAATGTCAAAAGTGGACTGTACATGTGGTTGGGAAACCTTGCCCTTTCCTTCATAGCGCAGTACAGTCTACCTCCTCTTTGCATTAGTTCTCTGAAATAGAGAAGGGTGTGTCCCTCTCATCAAATGATGTTGCTTTTCCTTCCTACCTCCTCCTTCCATATACAATGCTACACAATCATGCTGCTCACTAATTGTGCTTTGACCTCCATGTATGAGATCCTGGGGAACTTCTTGCAAGAATACAAGAATCCCTCCTGTTGGAGCATGTGCTCCTCCTCCCTCTGCATGAGGTATTGGATGTGCTCTAGATGTGACAGCATTTTTGCCCTCATCTTCATCAATGTGTATGGGCAACATATCAAGAATTGGATCCTCTTGTGAAAAAGAGATTCCCATGCCCTCCTATTTAGGAATATGAACTAGAGGTCTTGCCTCTAATAATGTGTAATGCAAGATGTCAGCTTCTCTCATGGTTTTCTAAAGTGGAGTCTCCTCCATCACATGCAAGGTTTTTTTTCTCTCAATATTTTCTTTCTCATGTTCCTTAGGAAGTTTTCCATCAAACCTTCCCACCACTGTTTCAATGAATCTTGCATAAGAGGAAGTGTTTGCATTTTTAAAAGAACAAGATTCAAAAATCCACCATGCATGGGTCTTACCTCTGAAATGCAGCACTGCAACTCTGATGGCTTCATCTTAAGAAATTTGGTGTTTCTGCAAATAAGAGTCTAGCTCCTTCACCCACACCCCAGCTGAACATGTAGGTGGCCCTACAAAATCAGATAAAATAAATCTACCTGCATCCTGTTGCTTGCTCTCCTCCACCTGGACCTTGTAAAACTCTTGGAAATTGGTATGATCTCTAAACCTTTCAGTTTGAGATTCATACTCCTGTAACAAATCACTAAGAGTTCTAATCTTAGGTATTTTCCCTCATCTCATCCATCTCAAGATAGATCTGGGCACTTGACTGCGCTGTGCATCATGGCGTGTAGCTGCATGCTCACACTCACCATGTGAAAATCTAGATTCGGCTCTAGATCCAAACTCCTTTGGAGATCCCATCTCCATTTTTATTTTCTTCAACGCTCCTTGAAAGCTCTGCATAGATTTTGGAAGAAGCTTTGTAAGCTTGTCTTCCTTTCTCCCTTCACATACTGAAGCCTTATCTTTTCTGTCCATCTCTCCTGAAAGTGTAATGGCCTGAGATCCATAGGCTCAACCAATATTGAAGCTTTGATTCCACTATAATATCCCAAAATAGAGAAAATAAGCAGTATTGGGAATATCTTAAAATATTCCAAAAATGGACTGCTCAGCAATGCATTCACAGAAAAACGCATTGCCAAAAATATATGCCATAAAAATGAAAATAATCACTTGGATCCATTAGATATATCCACCTAGCATCTAATTCCAAGAGGATATCTTAAAGAAATGAAACTAGATGAGGTAAATAGACCTCCCACCACCTAATGCAGCTGAAAAATATTAAAACCCCAATACCCTGCTACACAGAAATATACATGAAAGAGACTACATAGTCATATGAGGGTTTCAACTTAGAAATTAGGAGAACAAGTATATCTACTCATGTATTAATCAATAATGCTGAATAACTGAGATCTAGTCTCCTTATTACAATTACAAGAAAACCTGTGAAGTGTTTCTTGTCATACACTCTGCATACAAATGTGATCTTCAGAAAATTACTGAATAATCACTACAACACTGAGGAATAAGAGTTTAGAAGGCTGAAATATATCTGATTTGATGTAGATCCCTCAAAGGCTTCCTCCCATGAAAGGATGAACCTCTCAATCACAAGGAAACACTGCAAAGAAGCCACTAGACCATCCACTGAAGATGCCTCCAAAAATAACACATTCCATAGCTGGAACAGTGCTGGTAATGTTGGGGAAATGTGTGGCCTGATGCCACAGATCTGAAATGAGCTCTAGATCTCTCCAAACAGATCTCCCAATAGAAGGAAACCTCCCTCCTGTGAGAAACTAGCTCAGAAAGTGGGATTCTGATCCCTTCCACTGTTGCACCCTGCAACACAGCACAATAACCTATAGAAACTGTGTTGATGAATTAAGCTAAAGCTTGGCCTGAAAAAATTATGTGGAAATGCATGCAAAACTCTCCCAAGAGGCTCCTCAAGGTAAGAGGTGGGATTCCCGCTTGGAAACACTCAGTGCTAAACAGCACAACAACCCTACTAAACAGCACGAGGAAGCAAAAGTTTGAGCATACGAAAATAATAATCTAAAACATGAAGAATAATGTTGCCATCCTCTTCCTTAAATAAACTATGAGTTTTCTTGCCCTTGGCCCCACTCAATTAGGTCATCTCCATCAAAATATTCATCTCCCTCCAAAACTGCGTTATTCCTTCTTTGATTCCTGCTTACGTTGTTGACTTAGTCAAAGTGGACTGAACCAACCTGATATTATCCCTGTTCACACATGGAGGTGTTTTATTAAGCTGTAAGAAGTGTCCCCTTTCACACTTGGAGTGTTTTTATTCCTCCTTAGGAGACTTATCGGCTTTTCTACCCATTTATTCACCGGTTAGAGATGTTGCTAACTCTAATGTTCCATTTAGCTTTGAGGCTAAAATTTGGGAACATTACATTTTCCTTAGTTATTCCTCAACTAAAACTTTAATGAGAGATTTATGATACAAGTTGTATTCTGAAGCCGCTGTGTGTTTTTTAATCTTGGTTGACATTTGTGCCAGGCTCTTCAGCAAAAAGTATGGCAAGTTGAGGGTCTTCATGCATGTAACTTGAAACAAAAATTTCATATGATAAATAAACACCACAGTATACCTCCTCTCACAAGTGAGGTAAATTTTGATGAGTTTAACAGCTTCAACCCATTCATTTTTAAGGAAACTGTTGGGAATTCCTTTGGCCCAGTTGGGATCTTTGTGTCCATATTTAAGGAAAATATTGAGGTCTCCTCTAGTGATGAATTGGCCTTTAAACCAATTTTCTCCTTCCTGTGGAAGGTTGAATGCCTCAGCAATTGAATCTTCTGATACCTGCAATCTGAGACCATAAATGGTTGCTTCCTGTCCATTGAAATAATGTGCAAACTCCTCACCTACTCCTAAGTGAGAGCTTCCCAGTCTTGAACACAGAGGATACCACCCTGCTTGAGAAAACAACCTTCTCACTTTCGAATTTGCATCCACTAGGTCAACTCCTTGTGGTTCAATTCGTTTTAGCTTTCCTCCTCTTTTAGTCATCTTCAGTAATTAATAAGCTTGTCTGCTAAAATCTGATAGGTGGCAAGGCTAGAAAATCTCACCTAACAAGTGTTCTTGTGTATTCTATGAGATCTTGTTTGAAATCTAAGACTCCCTTCTTAATCTTCTCACTAGAAAATCTTGTTCACCAACAGCTAAACTCAAAATTGATAGTCTTCCTTCCTTATCGGCGGTTTAAAAAAACTACATTGGTTCACCCTCCCATGCAAGATATTTTCATTATGGTGAGTATCCTGGACCATAGCATGCACCATGTGATAGTCATTATGATCTTCAATTGGTTGCGTAGCTTCAAATGGCATGCTACAGGTGGCTGGAGATGAGTGGATCTGTGACTGGTACTCACCTCCTCTGTATCTTGATTATTGGCCTAAATTTATGAAAGCATCTATGCATGATCAACCAAATGGTCATGGCATCAAGACTGCAGATCCATGATCTATTCCAATGAAAATCATGTACATTTACATGAGGATAAACTGACTCCGTTGACAGACAAGACGAAACAACGACTAGCTGTGTTAACTAAGGATTGACACCTAGATGCTACATGTATAACAATGACTCAAACTTAACATTACAGACCGCAAACCTTTCCTGTCACGTGACTTAAGTAATGAAAAATTATTTAAAACATATTTTAAAACAAGAACACATGGCTTGACACAAAGCTAATTCACTTTTCTTTTATTTTTTCAAAATAGGGGAAGTTACCGGAATTTCTGGTAGCATCGGATTAAAGAAAAACAAACACAAATAGAATTAAAACAGACTGTCCGAAAAGGGCTAAAACAAACGCTACCAGAAATTTCAGTAGCATTCAATTTTTTTTCTTTAAATTTACAACTCTAATCCTAAAAATAAAAAATTTAAAATAGACTCCTGACTTAGCATAGAATTGTGCTAATACCATGCATCATACATGTATCATACTTCTGTAGTTTTCCCATAGCAAGTGAAAAACATTCATGAGAATTACATCATACAAAAGTTCAACCTTGTTATCACCTATCGTAAATCAAATATTGCATTGGTGTATAATCATCACTTCATACATGTATTGAAACCAAAAATGACTATATAGTTGTGGTTGTTTAGGTTGTGTAAATTGTAATATTTTTACTAGATTTACTAAAATCATAGTTTATGTGGTGCCTAAATCAATAATGACTTTAAAACACTTACATATGCATTTGAATTTGGATTGTTATATCATATTTTTCCACACTTATCTTTAGATGCACTTGTTGGCTAGGGAAACATTCTTTTATCCCTATACAAACTTGGATTTTACTTTATTTTTATTTTTTTTCAAATTCCATATGTGAGTTGCCCACATACAAAATACGTATTTATGCAAGTCTTTCCAAAGAAACTCATGTATGACTTTATATATATATATATATATATATATATATATATATATATATATATATATATATATATATATATATATATATATATATAATTCATTTTTATGGATGGGGTTTATGATAGACGAGATGCCACTTATTGTAGCCCATGTTATAAACACCAAAACCAATTTCTGGCGGTATTTATACACACCTTGGGTGGTGCACCATATACATGATTTCCTTAGCATCACAACATTGAAAAAAATACCCTCTATTAGGCATATGTTCCAATGATGCAGGTGAAGCAAGCATATACACCACTATCCCCTTCTCTATAACTTCAAATGGTCCCACAAATTGTGGAGACAACTTCACTCCCTTCCCAAACCTTATGGAGCTCTTTTGAGGTCTTACTCTAAAAACACACCCTATCCTCTTGTTAGAGTCCTATATTATAGCGATCTTATTCATGTTAGTATTTCTATTTATCTGAGGTCAATTTGTAAATATCAATCATAATGTCCTGACTATGATGGTTTAAAAAAGGTATAAATTTGAATTGAGTGCCATGCAAAGTCTGTCTAGTTTGCTAAATTCCAAATGTCTAATGTCATGAAAGATAATTATTAAATGGGTAATCATAGGGGGTCATTGGTCACCATGAAAGGGTAATAAATATTCATGTCATGAAAAAATTTGGTCATCATGAATTAGTTAGCTAGGTCTAGAGGTAAAGTTACATCAAGAAATCATGAAAAATATTTTGTTGCAATGATTTTTCATTATGGGCACAAATTTGGAGGTATTTTGAGTCAATTTATATTTCAAATTAGGATTGGTCATGAAATCATCAAGAGGACAATGGTCAAAAGGATAGTCTTTGCATTTTTTGTTATTTATGTTCAAATCGAGTTTTCAGCCATCAACTTTGCTCTAGGTCGCTTTAGGAGGTTATATGCGTGATTGCTTCCATACAAGAAATCTTTGCTCCATTGATTTTTCATTGGAAGATTGTGGTGTGATTGTGCTAAGTGGCTATGCAAAGGAGGCAGGGGCACTGCGTTTCCACACAACGCTGCGTTCTTTCATCCTGATGGTTAATTCTACCTAACAGGTGAAAAATCAAGCTTGTTTATGTTCCTTGGTTTTGAATAAATCCCCAAATTGCATGTATAAGCTAGAAAAAAGCATAAAAATCCTGAAAATAACCAAATTTCACCATTGCTACATTTTCTGCCTATCGCTGCGCTTTTCCCATTTTGCCGAGCTTTCTCCCAAACGTTTCACTTCCACACAATTCTCCATCTTTTGCATTTGTCATTTCCAAGTCTGCATTTTTCCTTGTGGAGCTTCCATTTGCAAGCTGTGCTATTTGTTTAAACTAAATTGAAGATCCTTATCATAGGTTTGTGTGTTATGGAAGTGTTTGAAGTCCAATTTATTGTGCATTGTGTTTTTGGTGCTGCGCCCATCCCTTTAAATTTTCTACCACCAATATCAAACATTTGCAAGTTGTTTTAGGGTTTTCTGAAGGAAGTTTGTGTTGATTAGTCTCTTGTGTAGAGTTTCCTTTTTAATCATCATCAGAGGTTTAATTTGGAGATCCATTCTTTTCATTACTTTTACACTAGTTGCAAAAAACATATTTTCCTTAAAACCTAAACTATTCACTGTTGCAAAACGAAAATCATGTCAACTCCAGAAGAAAGAAAGCACAAGGAAGGTTCTATTGTCTAGTTTGAACCAAAATATCTCACATTTATCAATGCAGACCCAACTATCAGAATGGATTTTGAGCAGGTGGGGTTTATGAGGTTTTGTGAAAATATTCAAGGGTACACTTACATTTCTAGTCATAGAGGTCACAATAGAAATTGTAATAGAGATTCCTCTCCAAGGGAAACAATGGTTTAAGGGTGTTCCCCTTGATATCACTCATTACAGAGAATTTTTGAAGCCTTAGTACAGAGACAAGGAGTATGGGTCAATTGTGCCTGAACAATATCTACTAGAAAAACACAACAAGATTTTGTAAGTTATTCAAAGGTATTTCACATGTGAGGGAAGGTTTGGAAGATTTTATCAATACCACTTCAGAAGTTTAATGCATTTCACCAGAAAATCTCTTTAAATTTTCCTTTTTACCTATTTAGGAGTATCTGCAAGATGGAAGATATTTCCTTCAATAAGTTGTTGGTTTTGGAGGAACTAAGTAAAATAAAACTATCATGGCAATCATTTGTTGATTCTTTAAAATTAGTGGATGATTTTCCAACTAATCCCCTGAGCAAGAAGGAAACAACCTTGGTAGTGATAAAGGACATTAAATCACCATCTAGAAGCTCATTGAAGAGGCCCTCATTTAAAATTCAGTCTATAGAAAAGAAGAAAGGCAAGAAACTATAATTTTCTCCAGAGGTGGTGGTTGCCCCTAAGAAACCTCTCACTAGGTCTACTGCCAACAGGTTGCCCTTGGAGTAGACATTTGAGACCATGGAGACCATACTAGAAGTTGAGTTGATTGATTATAAAGTCAGGGATATTTCAGAATTTCAAGAATAATTGAAGAAGGCTCACTTTATAATTTCATATTTGCAGCAAGAAAATAAGCAACTAAAGAAGACTATTCTAGAAAAAACAACTCAACCTAGTGAAGATGTGCCTATGGTTAAATCTACACCAGTTTCTATCAAGTCCAAGGGAAAAGAGAAAGTAATCAAAGAAGATGTTAGGAAGGCAGAAATACCAATAACTAGGTTTACAAGATCCTCATATAAGAAGCTACAAATCCAAGAAGAGAAGATGGAGGTAGAGGAGGGGAAGCACAATTTTAACAGGTTGAGAAGGCAGCTGAAGGAGGCTCACATAGATATATCTGAACTCAAGGAACATGATAAAAGGATGAGGAAGCAATGGAGTGATCTTATGGACATCTATCAACCCACCATGGATGATGCCAAAGACATTTTGAGCTAATCCCTTCCACTTCATATACAAATGAAGATGTGTGCAGGCATAATCTATCTATGATGAAAGAACTGAGAGAAACCAAACAACAATTAAGGGGGTTGCAAGAGAAAGACAAAGGAAAATTAGACCTATTGGATGAGGCAACCAAAATTTGAATGATGGAAGGGTAAAGTAGCACGATTTTGTTTTTTGACTCTTACCTAAAGTATGTTTGTTTATAGGTTTGAAGTTCTAGGTGATATTATTTTGCACAAAGTTCCTCTAGCAGCTACATCTAGTTAGAAATATGAAGCTATTTTGAAGAAGCAAATTTTACATCATTTTGTGCCCTAGCTAGCATTGGGGTTTTTGGGTATAGATATACATGTTTGATGTTTTGATGAAGAAAGGCTTGTGGGGGTTATGTGATATCATCATTGCAGTGTCAAAATCCTCATCAATGTGTGTAACTTGTCTACAAACATCATTTTCCACTCAAACTATGAAAAAAAGGTGGTGTCGCGCTTCTGAAACTGGCGCTCTATTTTTGGCTACAAGAGAGTTTGCTGAAGTTTGAGGTTTTGTGCGATAAGGGAAACCTTCCAAAGGGGAAAGTGTTCATATGTAGATTTTTTTACATGTGATGGAGACTTCAGTAAACTCAGGAGGTGATCGAAGGCATCACAACCATCAAGCACTGCGCTTTGCACTGTGTTTCTGAATTTATGGAGATTTAGGATTTTGCGCAGCGCTGATGCTGTGTTTCTAGACATACCTTCTTTTGAGCAAGTTATCTTAGCTAAAAATTTAAGTAATTTGTTTTGATGGTTGTTTTAATTGTAATAAAGCAGTCACTTACTCATAAGATCAATTTGGAAGCTAAGATATTAGTGTAAAATCCTTAGAAAAACATCTAGTTATGCAGTCCCTAGTCTTTAGCAGCCAATTCTATTTTAATTGCAGAAGTTAGAAAAGAAATTCCTAATGAGGAATTTGACCCATAGAGGTGGTAAATGACTCTTTTGAGTCTATTTTATGATGTGAATTTAATGGAAAAAGGGTTGGTCATATTGGAGAAGAAGAGACTTGTGTATGTTGTAAATTTTCTGAATACTTGCCAGTGAATGAAACACTGAAGGTGACTTGGAGGGATTCTTGTGTCATATCTTGATGGTTTTGTGCTTCCTTATTGTTGTAAGTTTTCCTTATGCTACTTGCATGCCTTAAATGTATGTCTTAATGTTTGGATGAACCAACAAATTAATTCATAATTCTTTTAAATTTTTTTCTAATTTAGTTTCTGAAGCAATCTATGTTTTCTTCTTAAAACAACATTAAGAATTCGTCTACAATTTTGATGCTATATGTGTTGTTTCCACCCTTAATACACTCAACCTCCTACAACAATTTAACTTGATTTATCACCTAGACTACCTACCTTTCCCTTGCAGAATACTCCTATTTTTCATCTTATCAATAGAAAAGTAATCAATTTAACACTCCATGCCCAATGGATTTGTCTTATTTCTTACCAGCAAACCTATGAAAATAAAACCTTACTTAGCACCATACCTAGCCCAATATCAGATTAGTTGAACATATAAAATAGATAGATCCCTTTCTATATATAAAAGGGCTAGATTCTAGCTCATAAGGGGTTTTTTGGTTACCTTTGAATTTATCTCCTCAGCCTAGGGAAATCATAGAGTGCTAACACCTCCATTTCTTACTCTAATCAATCTGATGAGCATCTGTGTAGCTATTTTTCCTCATATTGTGCTTCATTTAAGCTCCCCTTGATCACAATAATTTTCTCTTATATCTTTTGTACTACTTCAGTTCCTATCAATAATCGATCCTCTATCTAATCCCAACTTAGAGGCGTCCTACAAGGCCTCCCACATAGGAACTCAAATGGTGTTGTCATGATGGAAATCTCATATCCATTATTGTAGGTAAATTCCACCAATGGTAAAAACTCTTCCCATATTTTTTGTTGGTCCATCAAATACATATGTAACATATCCTTGAGGATTTGGTTAGTCCTCTCTGTATGAACCTCCATCTCAAGATGATAAGTAATGCTAAAGTTTAACTAGGTCCCCAAGGCCTCTATTGGCACCCTGTAATCAGCAAGATTGGAAAAGTTCAACTGCAGGGAGAACATCGTTTCAACCACTTTGGGATTCTAGGATCTAGCCCTCCTGAATCCGGAGAGGGATCTCTCTAATAAGTGTAAAGATGGATTTATCTTTTAAAGCTTTTGGGTAATGATATTAGGCTAGTTATGAAGGCCGAGGGTTTTGTTTTGTTTTGGATGGTTGAGCATGATTATTATTTGAGGGGAGTTTCTAAGTGGAAAGAGTTTCAAAGGTGTGAAGTTGCAAGCAATCAAAGTAAGATTTGGCCAAAAAGATAGATAATTGCAGGTTTTAGTCCATTGGTCTATGGAGTCATAATAGGGTTTAATTGAAACAACAAGGGGCAAGAGTGATCCATGGGGCAAGTCATCTATGTCTAAGGATCTCTTTGAAGTTTGATTTATGGAATGAAGTGATACAACAAGAAGGGGAATTAAACAAATGAAGAACAAAGAGCAGCCCAGGATCTGGTAAGTACTTTGAAACTAGCAAGCTTTTGACATACACTTAAGAAAAACATAAAAGCAATCCAATATCTAGTAAGTACTTTGAAACTAGCCAGCTTTTGATACACTTTCAATAGAAAAACATTTAAAACACAAAGGGAAACTTAAAGGCTATTGTTGGAGAAGAAACTAGCGGGCAGGGCTCACCACAAACCTCTCCTAGCTCTGCTTTACTTGGTAACTTTCAAGACAAATACATAAGATAACAAAGAATGGTCTAAGATCTGGTAAGTACTTCGAAACTAGCCACCTTTCAACACATTCCAAGGGAAACTTTCAGATAGTCTTTGGGGATAAAACTAGGACCAAGGCTCACCATATCTTCCTTAGTTCATCTCTACTTAACATAAACTGAAAATAACATTCAAGAATAATATTTAGCTAAACAGGAGGACAAGGGAATGCCAGCATTCCTAACTGCTTGAACTGAATTAAATTATTCCTAAACAACACAATTCGGAAAAAAACATTTAGATAAAGCTTATCAGTTAGAGAAGGGTACTGATATACAGTAAATCCTAACTCTATGCTTGTTGTTCTTTATAAGAGAAGATGAACAAAGTGGAAACAGAAATAAAATAACAATTTACAATAAGAAATAACATCACCATTGACATAGAACAGGATCCCATAAATCAGCTTGTATTGATGCTCCAAACCAGTTACAACTTTAAGTCTAGTGTTTCAGGTTAGCAATCATCTTCACTTCTCAGCCTAACTATCCTAATCACAAGCAGAGCTTCGAGAGCCCGTGAACACTATTTACAAGTAGAAGTCTCAAAGCTCAAGTATATTTCAAAGTTCAGCAACCAACATTTTCTCATTTTCTACAGAAGTATTTATAGAAGGAATGAGGAGGTGGGATCTGATAAAAGATCTCCAAGGTCAATTAATACAGATTCAAGACTTCTCGGTCGTTGAGAGGCTCGATGAAGAAGCTTACATATGTGTCCTCTGTATTAAATGTCTTACATTAAGAATTAAGCTCGGTGGGAGCTTTTATTGACTTTTGAGGCTCTGTGTCATGTTGTAGTAACTCTGCTGATATTTTTACATTAAGTTCTTTTTAGCAGAATTAATTCTTCGACTACTCTGAGGAAAATATCTGGTTTCCTGATCATAATTCGGCCTCTGTTGAATGCTTGTGGCAATAGGTGGCACTACGGTAGCTGAGAGGAATCAATTGGCCTCTGATGTGGCGGTGGAGGATTTTTTGTCTGTAGATCTTTATGATTTTCTTTAATTTTGTTTTAATTTGGAGGATTAGGCTTTTGATAATCAATCTTAGCCGTAATCCCCAAATTGTCTTCAATCCTCTATTCTGCTGTGTTTTGTCTTTGACACTGATACTCTTTTAATGTGATTATGTGTGTCTTGTTGATGTGTAAGCCGCACAGGGCTTATATGGCATCAATGCCCATGAAGCATTGATGAAACGTGGTTCCAGACCCTTTATAGTTCTTTCCCTTTGATAAACGAAAGTCCAGAGGATCGTCACCCTCGGCTTTCATTTCCCTTTATTATAATGGGAAAATCCTTTGAAACCTGCAAAATACAAAAATATTATGAAATCCTGCATTATTGGATAAAAAACTGCTTCAGAGGGTGTGGGGAGGAGCGTGGCCATTAGATGGCATCATCTAACGGCATAGATCTGTTTGCGGAGGTTAAAGGAAGAGCAGAGGAAGAAAAAATTCAAAACCATTGATCGCGCAGAGATCAACGGTGGGGATGAGTCGTGATCATACAAAGTGAATGAGTCACTTTATAAAGAAAATAGAAGAAAAACGAAGGAAATAGGCAAAATTTCTTTTGGCGGGGGTAAAATACGAAGGAAATGGAATTGGGGCTTCGGGATGAATATGAGCCATCAGATGAGATAGGCCTACGCGATCAACGGTGGAGATCACGCATTAAAATCCTTTGGAACAGACGGAGGGTGATATGTAAATGGAGGTTTAGATCCAAGCTGTTGATCTGGAGAGATCAACGATGGAGGAGGCACGTGATAACACACAAGGCAAAAGAGGGAAAGTGGTTTCAGGGAGGTAAAACCATTGTTTTCGCCCGACAAAAGGGTGGGGAGGTGATTTTGCCTTTTTGAACGCAATATGCATTCCCACCCGACACGTGGCTTTTCAAAACCACCTATATCGCGTGCCCTTTGATAAATTAACTTCCGCGCTTAAAGTTACGTGACTTGGGATATGGGCCGTCAGATCTGGGGCCTCAGATCCGACGGTGGAGAATGAGCACGATGTGAGATAGATGCGCGGGCGGAACGAGGATGGGTGGTTTCAATCTGGGCCATTGGATCAAGGATAAACGATCGAGATCAAATGTGGGAGGAGACAGGACCCACAAGGGTCGGGCTCGGCGGGGTTAATATAAGCCATTGGATAGAACAGATGGACGGCCAGGATTAAATCTGGGGCTAACACGAAATAATATACAAGCGGACAAAGGATTTAATAAGAACCATTGATCTGCAGAGATCAACAGTCGGGATTGGTCGAAAAAAACATTATGAGCGGGGCTGCATAAAACTTAACCAAAGTCGGGAAATGCGATCTGGATTGTTTGATCTGGACACGTGGATGACCCAGATGCAATCGGTGCTCGGCAATCGGCGGGGGGAAGAACTCAGGAGGCGCCGATGAGATTAATTGCGGACCATCGATCTACAGATCAGATCAACGGTAGAGAACTCATCGGGGGTTGAGCAATCAGGGGAGGCATTATGTTAATGCTCTCGAAAAAAACTTGCGATGCGGTTATGCATTGATCGTTGATCGAATTTAGATCAACGGTCGATAATGTTTAAAACTTGCACCGGCGGAAAACCCAAAATTTAATATAATACAAAGTTTTTATGTATAGGGGCGGGATATATGTATGAAGCAGCTAGGCACCCGACTGCGGGGCCTTTGACTATATGGAAAACAAAAAGGCCCAGGGCTTATGTATAAGGTCCAATCGGAATCAGAAGGTCGGGCCTTTGGGCTTTTCAATCTACCCATTTGAATTCTCCGATGCGATCGGCGCTTGGGACTTTAACTCTTGGTCCTGGGCGAAGTTATATGGAGTAAAGCGGGGGGGGCGGAGCTTATACAAATGGGACCCAATCGCATCGAAAAATTTGGTTCGGGTCTTTCAATCTACCCATTTATATATTTAAAAAACACTTCATGGGCACGCTTAGACCAAACTTAGGAAAAAGTGGGTTTTATGACTTTACAAAGAAAAATATGCATCGGAGATGAATTTTTACAATGTTTTAGCCCCCGATTGCAGGCACAGGGGTTATATGGGATAATAATATGATCGGGGGATATAAAACAATGGGCTAATCACATCGAAACTTTTGACTTAACCAAAAGACTTGTGCGCTCGGTCTTTTGCGATGGGATAAGCGCTTAAATGGCTTAGTGCCTGGTTCTAGCACCAGGGCATATAATGGGGAAGTGGTTAGGACTTAGCCCAAGAGGGCTTAAGTTTGTAATACAAAAAGGTGTTTTTAATGAAATTTTTTCAAGTTTTCAATGGATTTGGGGGTTTCGACAGAGTTAAAAAGGAATTTTAAACTCTGTAATTTGGATCTTATGAAGGGAAACTGGAGAAAAAAGGAAAAGTAGAGGAAGTTTATGAGGAAAAGAAGAGGCAAAAATAAAGGTTAGTTTTGAAGTGGAAGGAGGGGAAAATGGTGTTTGCAGCAGTCTTTCTCTATGGAATCAGCAGAATTTCTGAGTTGGAAAAGGAAACAGTAGTGAAGATCGAACCAAGGGCATGATGTCTTCATGAGTCTTCAAGAGATAACACTTTTTAGCAATAAAACTTGTTCCTTGAAGGCTCCAAAAAAATTTTAGCCACCATTTGATATGACAAATTTTATTGGTGGCTAACAGCCTCTTCAAAACTAGTCCAAAATTTTCCAATAAACCCTACTCTCCTATCTGATATGATCTTCCTTGGCACTCTATTCAATATTATAATCTCATCAATGAAGGCTCAAGCTATCCTAGGTACCTTATATGGAGTATTCAATGGTACAAAAGGGGAAGTTTTGGTTAGCATGTCCACTACTATAAATATAACGTCATGTCTCTCTTCTGTCATTGGTAGTCCCATGATGAAATCCATTGATATAACTTCCCACTTAGAGTCTGGTATTTCATGGGGTTGCAATAATTCTGTTGGATGTTTATGCTTAAAATTTACTCATTGACACTCTAAAAAACTTGCCACGAAATTTGTGTTGTCCTTCTTCATACCCTTCCAAAGGAATAGCAATTTCAAGTCCACACTCATCTTCTTAACACTAGGGTGTGCCATATATACTACTCGAAGAGCTTCACTCAAGATCAATGTTGGTTAATTTAATTGATGTTAAATTACTTCATTAATTTTCAACCAAGGTCCATGTACTTATGAAGTGCATGTTCCCAATATATGCTAGAGTTGTATTTATAAATTTTCTAAGATAAGATTGCTTTGAATATGAATTAGAGTTATATTAAATCAAAGTGTTACCACACACATGTTCTTCCATTAAAAATAATTCATGGTAAATTGAAATTGACATTTGAACTAAATTTCTAATTTATGAATTCAAAATCAAAACTTCATCTAACTATGAAATAAAAATTGATTGTAGGAAGAGAATGCTAATTTAGTCTTGTAGAAAGGAATCTAATCAGAAAATTATAATTCTACTTGCAGAAAGACAAGTTATAACTCTATTTTAGAAATAAAATATTTAATTATACTGCAGGAAATAAACTCTAATTTCTAAGTACATAAATTCAAAAAATTCTAACTATCTTTGTTCTTGAAAAGAGGAAATAAATCATCATTAGACTTCTTCAAAAAAAGATGAACTTGCAGCTTCAAATGGTTACTAATGTGCACAACTAAACTTTGAGATTCATCTTCTCATCATTCACGAAATTACTTGGCAAAATTTAACACAATTATGAAATGAGATTGCTGAAGGAAATATAATTTGAAAAAAAACAAATATTTCTGGTATTTTATGAGCGCTCTGTTTATGTGAACAACCCGAAATTAGATTGGCAATGAAATAACAAAATGCATCGACACAAACGAAAACTACTTAGCAGAGAAATCACAATAGAAATAAAACTAATCTACTATTATAACTCTCCAGGGGGCCCTCTTGTTGAGCATAAGTCTGCCAATAATTTGATTAAATCACTTGATCACACATTGAATTTAGAAATAAAGTATTATATTAATCACAAAGGTATTCAACAAATATTGCAAGTAATTAACAGTAAAAACTATTGTCCTTTTGGTCTCACCTCAAGGATTTTTATACACTTCTTATTAAAAATGTTCTAAGAGTCCTATACCAAGAGGCAACTTAGATAATCTGACAACTAAGAAGTAAAATTAATATAAAAGTTAGTCTCCTCATGCTTTTCTACTGAAATAACAAATCAAGAGGGATTCTCATTGAACACATCAGCCTCTAAATCATTTCCACGCTTACCTGATCTTGCCACAGATTGTATTCAAAATTTGCATGTTCACTGGAACGTCATAGCCATAGTTGAATTATGGTTTTATTTCTATATCTCTCAATCCATGTGGTAGTTAATCAGGTTTTTCGTTGATGTCAATATGGCATTGACTGAGATGTAAATATTCTTGAGAATACTGGTTCTAGATGATGATGCCATGACTCTTGGTTGACTAGGAGACCATTAATGATGATGTCAAAGTCTATGAAGAAGTCTTGTCCTAAATGCCTATTGATCATAATTCCCTAGATGTCCATGAAGGCACCGTAATCTCGTGAAGAAGGCCTAGAAATCATGACGATGTGCTTAATCTTGATGAAGAAGCCTAGAACCCAGATGATGTCCTTACCCTTGATGTGGAGGACTATACTTGATGAAGCCACATATGTGATGATGTCATATTCTTGAATGAACACACTTGATAATGGTCTTGATGACATCGTTGAAATACTACTTTGGAGCTTTCCCAATAACAAATTAATAAAGGCTGCAATATGACTTATCACTGCACAAGTATATGATTATACATTTATGATGTGGATGTCCTACATGATTCTATGATGATGAAGAAGCCAAAAAATGGAGGAGCGAATCATTGGAGAAGCCATATTGTCTTGAAATATTCTATGCATAAAAATTTAAGGAAAATCACAAAGATAAATTAATTTTGCAACCTTAGAGGCAATATTTCAACATGGGACCTAGACCATCTTAAAGATGATTTTTTCCTCTTTCCAATGAGCCCTTATTTTTCCCAATAATCCTAGTAGTTTGTGAGATATTGAATTTCTAAGTTAAGAATTATATATTTACTCAGTGATCCGACCTACACCTGTCATACAAGTCGGCTTATTCTTCAAAAGACACTTCCCTTTCATTCAAGCATCGAAACCACTATTAATAGATGTTCATACCTCATACCTTAGGCATATTTTCGAGGATAAAAGGCACATACAAGAAGTTACATTTCACAACTCGTGAACACAGAGAGAGGCAACATTAAAAGAGCAATATTGAGCTTTGGTTGGGGCTGTATCTACTGGATAGAGCAACCTCATACTGTGGTGGTGTATTCTTCTTGGACTGTGGGTACTATTTCATCATCGACTGCAACAGTCTCTCCTCAGATTCACAATAATTTTCCTCACGTTCAAACCCTCCAGTAGTACCAATTACCTAGGACCTGATTTGTTGTGATAGCAAGAATCTATAGAGCTCCGAAAAATCATATTTGCTATATCACTCTCGGGTCACTGAAGTGCCTCTTCTCAGACAAGGAAATTTTGGAAGGGTTGTGTCATACTTCATACTCAGATCTTCTACAGAACCAATATTGCAGAAATTGAATTTTGCTAAGGTGGTGAGATACATTGGATCGCATGAGTTGAGATCACCTATAGTCAAATTAATCTACAACAATCTTCACAGTAGATACACTCATACCTGTGGACAAACTTGTGTACAGTCACCTAGACATACCTTGAATTTACAGTTCTAATCTGTGACAAGTGTAGAAGCAATATTCTGTGGGAAGGACGTGTGACCAGTCTCCTTGGATCCACGGTTTTGGGCTCAACTTAAAAAGCATTCCTTGAAGCTACTTTGAAGTAATTTATATTCAAAACATCTTGACGAAGACTTGAAAAATAACCTACAACAATTCAGAGAAGTGGAATAGCATTCAAAATTTTTGGAGCATACAACCTTGAGGTAGCCTTTGAAGACTTGACAAAAACCCCTTGAACTCACATTTGAAGCAGAATTGGTGGCAACATCAAGAATTTTGTTGAGGGTGCTCAAGTAAGTTCATCACTCTTAAAGATAACATTGAATATCTCTTTGGAACACATTGATAACACCTTGAAGGTGCTTTGAAACTGAGCTTGGAGATATTATTGGCAATCATGATGCATCAGTGATGTCATTATGAGGTGACCTTGGAGAAATTATTTGGGTACCATGAAGAGTTGTGGTGACACCTTCATGTGAATAACAAGGTTGTCATTGACGAAGTGACGTGGAGACTAAGTGAAGGCATTGCTGAAGATTTTCAAGTCTCATTGAAGAAGTCTTTGGGAGTCATGAAGAATAACCAAACATATTTTGAAGAAGTGAAGTTGTGGGTTGGATCCCAAGAGGTTGGAGCCTCATAGAGACAAGGTCGGTGCCTTGGAAGATAGGTTTGGAGCCCTAGAGGATTGGAGTCCTCAAGAAACTAGGTCGGAGCCCGTACCAGAGATAGGGTTGAAGCCCTAGAGGTTGGTGCCTCAAATTGACAAGGTTGGAGCCTTGGAAAGACCAAGTAAGTTCTTGGCACAATGCAAGTTGGAGTCTGGAAGATTGGAGTCTTCATCTAGGGTTAGAGCCCAATATCATTATTTTACTTTACTTATTTTAAAGAATAAATTAATAAAATTATCCATTCCATCATTGTTCATTTTGTGTTCTAAATATAAGTGAACTAACTAGTAAAATTAACAATTGAAAAGAAATATTGATTCACCCCCTCTCAGTATTTCCAACAGTGGTTTGCCATATAATGAGGACATGTGGGTTTTCATATGTGTATAATTTTATATCTGTTAATACCTTTCATTTGTTCTCTGGTGCATTGGAACCTGTCTAATCATGGAGATAACTGCATAATTCTTCATTAGCTACGGAATGAGAAAAATTCTATAGTTGTAGAAACGTTTAAATTATATTTCATAAAGAATCAATAGATTATGAAACATGGATGATGAATACCTTTTGGATGCTTGAGAATATCTATGATGACCTTGTTTGGACTGAAACTGCAACAAAATTGTCATAAAAAGGATAAAGGAGAGAAAAAAGGATTGTCAAAAAGAGAACCATTTTGGACTTCAACAATCAGTTAGTGAATCTATTCATTTGGTGGCACATATATCCTCCCATGGAGTCGCAGTAGGCCATCACTACATAACGAATACCCCTAATATTTTAGAATTATCATTTCATCTTCCCTCGTACTCTAGCTAACCTCCTTGTACCAAGTGTCCTAAATTTGTAATCTAAGCAACTTCCCCATCAAATTTGTCTTTAAGGGAATCACCAAAAATATGCAAGGACTTCAAATTAGAGAATCCACCACTCTATTTAATGTTCAATTTATGTAATTAATATCAAAATCAAATTCAATTATTAACTGTAGCCACCTTATTTTTCTGGAATTTAAATGGTTTTACTTAAATATGTGTTGTAGTACACAATGATTCAAACTTTCTTCCTAATAGTTAGTATCTCTAGATCTTTAGTGCGTACATGATCAAGTCCATCTCTAGATCATGCATCACATAGTTTGTTGGACATCATGTTGTCACTGATGATAAGAATATTTCATTCATGTTAAAAGGGTGTATGGGATAACAATAGAAGGAACATCCTTGATGATCAAAGAAGTAGTAGGGTTTCTTGTGAGGTGATATGACAACTTGACCTTTTACATGATCTCAATACATTAAGATATGGGTGCCTGAAGTTATTCAAGTTTTTAATGAAGTTATGATGCTCAAAATATCCTACAAATAACATGGTTGCATGGAGCTCATTGATACCTTTTTAATGGTATATTATTCTTAGAAAAACTCATCCTGGATGAAAAGTTGTGTCTAGTTGAAAATTAAAATTAGATTGGGTCAAATTGAAAGGTCAAACTATAGGTCCAAACCCAAATTAATAAAGGGTTAAACAATGTGCGAGTTTAGGGTAGATCCATCGTTGATAGGACAAATTAACAACCTTGGGCACATGAATATGCACACTATTTAACACAATTAACTAGCATGCATTTTTTGGATTGATCTATGGTTCCTTCAATAGATCAACAATCGGATGAGGGAAAAGTTGCATGGGGTTTAACCATCAATGTTGGACCAATCAAATAGCGACATGTGGTAGAGTTCTATTAGATAGTGGCATGGAAATATCAATGATTAACACATGGCTCTTCAACACAATCAGTGTGACACCTAGCAAGCTGACGCAAACAAGCTAACATAGTGCCATTAGGGGATGCCAGGTGGCAGTGACAAATGACACGTTTGGGTTGGTGAAAGGGAAAAAAAAAGTGACGTGGAACCCCTCATGGACTTCGACATGGGCTTCTTATGTCATGATGATGTCATCAATAAAACAACCAGTGACCTATAGAACCAGTCACATGGCATGGTCATGTTAAAAAAATAAAAGAAAAAGGAGGCCCAAGTTTAAATGTATTTGGGTTCCGCCTTCGGTCACAAATGTTAGAACCAAAAAAGTCACATGGGTATCAATGTGTATAGTTTTCAAATATATAGAGTGAATGGGTTGGCCCATGGTTTTCCCTCATGCTCCATAGAACCATCGATTAACTATAAATACACATGAGGTGATTGGTCTCAAACCAATGAAAGAAATCAATGAGTTATGTATTGATATCAATCATTGGTGAGTTCAAAGGAAACTACAATTCGATTGTAATGTTTTGATTCGATTGCAATGGGATTGTTCCATCTAATTTGGGTGCCTTTTTCAGGTGAGAACATGGTTTTGTTGTTGCAGTTTAACATTCCCATTTCACCTCTAAATCTGATTCATTTCTCTAGAATGTTAATGGTTTTGACATCTGATTGTACACGTAGAAATATATGGATAATTTTTCACATATTTAACTATAGGTGGTGACCAGCACCAGAATCCAATAGCACGCCTGAAAACATGTATTTTGCAAAATAGTTAAGTTAATATATGATATATTATGGTTGTTCATGAGTTTTTGGAGTACCATTTGTCTAAAATGAGATCCAAAAGAAGATGGAGGATCACAATTCAAAGATGATTGTAACCAAATGGTTTGATGTTGTTTTGACACAAATTTGATGACCAAGATATCTTATGTTCATTTTGAAGGTCTATGAGCATGTTGCAAGTGTTTTGGATACATGAAGTAAACAGGTTCCAAGGAACGATTCGAATAACCAAATTGATGTTATAGTTGAAGTAGATATAGGCAGTAGTATGACATCTAGAAGGAGTGATTGATGTGACCATTTTGGTGCAAGTTAAAAAGTAGTACAATGGTTGCAGGTTGTATGGTTGTATAGTGGTTTCAGGTTGTGTGACAAAGTTAATGATTGGTAAAGTGGCATTGCTTATGGAAGTGACAATATTTACAAGTTGTGATTACTGTTTGTGATAGCCTCTTACAATGAATATTTAGTGATATATGATGATTGTGGATCTAGTTTTAAAATGAGATGAAACAAAGGTCTATATGAAATTTGAAGAAGGAGGTTGGAGCCTACTCATTGTTGAGGTTGGATCCTACTCACTGATGAGTTTGGATCCTAGAGTATGTTAGAGCCCACTGATTATTGAGATTGGAGCCTAGAGCAGGTTGGAGAGCACTCATTATTGAGGTTGGAGCCTAGAGCAAGTTGGAGCCTACTCATCCTTGAAGTTGGAGCCTCAATCAGGTTATAGCCTAGCACAAGTGAAAGCTTTCATAATTTAAGGGTAGTTTTCTCTCGCAGGTTGGGGACTACAAATTCATGTAAATAATTGAAGACTAAGTAGAAGAAGAGTTGGTGGTTTTCTCCCATTTGGGTTTCCACCTAAAACAATTATGTCTCCTTGTGATGTGATGCTTTATTGTTGTTTTTGGTTATGCTTCTTATATGATGATGCATTGTGATAAATATTGATATAATGTTTATGAACACTGATAAATGAATATGAGTAATTAAGATTGAAAATTTGTAAAATTGACTCCACACTAATTCACCCCTTCTCTTAGTGTGAAATTTGGGACAACAAGTGGTATCAGATTAGGTTCCTTCAGAAACAACTAACTACTAGAAGCTCGAGTATCAAGAAGAAATAGCCGCTACCAGAGAAGTGGAGAATCCCCCTGTGTTTGGTGGAACTAATTATGCATTTTTAAAGATAAGAATGGAGACATATCTCATCTCTTTCACAGCAAAATTTTGGGAAATTGTGAACACGAAACATAAAGTCCCCAAATCTATTCCAATAGATGCAACAAAGAAGGAAATTTACACATAAATGCACAAGCTAAGCATGATGTCTTAACTGGTTTGGTATAATCTGAATTCGTTAAAGTAATGCAGTGAAAGTAAACTCATGAGGTATGGAATAAGCTTCAAATTTATTATAAAGGGGATGATAAAGTTGTAGAAGTTAGATTTCAAGCACTTAGGGTACAATTTGAAAGCTTGAAATGGAAGATGATGAGGATATTGCTTCATAGACAGGTACTCATACATGATCATCAACCTGACAATTTTTCTACAAATATTTGTGACCTTTTCCATTGATGTCAAAGATGGAGAGATTGTAGACATTGATTTAGACAATTGAATAGGGAAATATTGCAACACTTCACTTATACATGAGAAGCTCTTGATTTGTTTTTACATGTAATGACCATCAATGTCTAGGGGTGTTTCCATCAATGACAAAGTGGGATATTGTTGCTCCTAGTGTTGTCATTGATGAAAATAAGATGTCATATATGTCAAAGAGGTGTTTGGGACAAAAAAAACATGAACATCCTTGATGATCAAACAAGCAACAAGGCTTCTTGTGAGCCGATATGACAACTTGACCTTTTGCAAGATCTCATTGCATGAAGATATGGGTGCTTGAATTTATTCAAGTTTTAGATGAAGCTATGATGCTTAAAATATCCTACAAATAACATGGTTACATATATCTCTTCGATACCTTTCAAACGATATATTCTTATAAAAAAAATCCTCTTGGATGAGAAGTTACTACTAGTTCAAAACCAACATTAGAATGGGTTAAATTATAGGGGAAAACTATAGGGCCAAAACCAAATTATTAAAGGGTTAGATATTGTTTAAGTTCAGGGAAGATCCACTGTTGAAAAGATAGGTTGATGACCTTGGGCACATGAATATGTGCACTATTTAATGCTATTAACTAGCATGCATGTTTTATATTGATTTGTGGCACCTTCAACATATCAACGAACAAATGAGGGCAACATTGCACAAGGTTTAACCATCACTATTGGACCTGTTATCACGCAGGTTTTCCTAGAAGTTGTGTAAGAGGAAAGTATACCCGAGGTAACCACAAACCAACCTTTTAGATGCAGAATCTAGCCAATTTGCATCCAGAGAGGGCTCTCTCTTTATAATTTATCTTTGTCCTTAGAAGGTTTTAGGCTAGTTATAGATTCAAAGTTTGTTTTGGGAAAATGGTGGAATCCACAAACTAAGGGCAAGTTTGAGAGCTTTCAGTCCATTGGGCTATGGAGTCAAAGGATGGCTTTACTAGATTTCTATTCTAAACACAAGATGGTATTACAGGGCAAGATAGCTAGACAGAGAACAATCCTTAAAATTTAAAGTGGATGGGATGATCTTGAAGGGATGAAAGGCAGCTAAGAATCTTTCACCATGTTCAAAAGAAAAAAATGAGATGACTACAAACAAAGAGCAATGAAGAATTCTTTATTATAGTAATCAACAATGTTTAAATTAGCAAAGCAAGAGCATTTAAGAATTCATGCTTATAACTAATTTAGAAGAAAACATTAAGAACAACCACATTTGAAAACAGAGTACAATTAAGCAAATTATGTTTCAATCCTTTATGCAAATTATTCAGAAATGAATATGATGATATTATAAACTAATATAGTATTTCAGACAAAAGGGTAGAAAAACTTATTGAACTGTAGTCCAACACATGAATCCTGCAACAAGTCCAGTGCTTTAAATCGTCATCCAGTAAGCCACGAATAAATTTCTCCAAAATGCTTTTATTCCGAAAATCTCAATGTTACAACAGAGTAATAGAATCCACCCTCAACACTCCCTTTGAGGGTTTATTTATACACTAAATAATTGAAAATATCTCACACTATCCTAGCCCATATTTTGGGGTGACTAAGAATTAATTTACAAGTAAACAGGAGACAAATGGTCTCGTAGATAGAATAATAAGTAACTGATGATGTGTTGTTTCCTTTCTTTGTGGATGTGCTGGAGGTAAGTGCTGAAAAAGGGCTCGTTGCTGTCTTTTGGAGTAATTTCTTTGCTTGCTTGATACTCTTTGTCTTTACGGATACTCTTTAACCCGTGTAACTGATACTCTTTCATCCGTATTCATTTTTACCATTTACTTGATAGTAAAGATAAATTCTCATCCTGGAAATAACTTTTTATAGAATTTTCAAAGATTTCTTTCCACCATTGATTATCTGGTATCATGGTCCTTTTGAGTTTTCTCAATGTTTCATCTGCTTCTGTGAGTTTGTAGAAGATGGGCTCATTAGGAAACAGATACCTTATTTCATGTTCCAGATGAAATAAATTCCTTACTCTATCATAGATATTTCTCCCTGTTGGTAATGTTGATTGTGGTAAACTAGGAGAACAAGCAACTGTATTTTGAGCATAAGCATTTATTTTCTTTATATAGGTTTCTAAGTCCATTATTTGATCCTCTGTGAACATAGGACTTGGTAACCCACTATCCAACAAAGCTTGAAATTTCTCTCTGAAAATGTTGATATCAACCAAAATATCTGTGCACTTCCTTTCTAAATTTTGCATGAAAGTTCTCTTGATGAAAACTCTCTTTATTTCCAAAACTGTGCCTGTCCTGTCATCAATCCCCAACACTGCAAGCTGTTGTTTTGTCCTGGTGTTCAAAAATTGAATGAGCTGATTGGCCTGCTCAGGCCTGCCTCTTAATTCATTTCTGGTTCTGTTTATTTCTTCTTGAGCTATCTTAACCAACTCATTTTGTTCAAAAATAGCTTGAACAGAGGGCCAAATGCCCTTTATTAACTCAATGATGTTACCCCAAAGAATGTCATTTATTTCCTTTAATGGCTTCTCCAATGAAAGATCTTTTTCCAAAGCCTGAACCAATTTTTCTAACCTTTTTATTTCCCTGGTGTTATCAGCAGCTGTCTTTTTAGATGTATCATATTTTTCCTCCAATTTTACTAATTGCAATTTCGTTTCTTGGAGTTCTGTGACCCTTAGTTGTAGACTTTCCATCTGCTTTATTAATTCATCAGAATTCAAACCAGAAGTATTCACCTGGGATGGCTGTATCTGCTGCCCTGTTATTGTAGTACCTGTTGTTGATGTCTGCCTGATAGTTTCCTATTCCTGCAAAGCTTTTTCCAATTCCTTCTTCGTTTCACTTAGTCGCTCAGTCATATTTAGGAGCAACTCCATTATTTCTTCCTGTGAATTCCCTTTTAGAACTTCTTGGGTCTGAGGGTGCCTTGAGGCTGGTAATTTTAGCTGCTTTCTGAGTGCAGCTATGTCATCATCTTTCTTCTTTATCAATGCCTCAATACCTTTAATGTCTTTGGGATTGTGACCCAAACCAATGATTATCTCTTCTAAAGAATTTATTCTATTATCTTTGGCCTGTGAAGAGGCCTTCTCAATTTGCAATTGTGTAGTAGTGTTATTCAAAGAATCCTGCAGCGTTATAGCTGCCATGGCCTTGTTGGTAAGAGTGGAACAGACCATTTCCCCAGTTTGTCTGTGTAGCTCTATTTGGTCTAAAGGATGAATGTCCTTTGCCAGGACCTCAAAATTTGTTCTAATGTAATCTGCTGCTGACATGGGCTTTGGCACTTTTGATTTGAAGTGACTCATTAACATTTTTCCCTGTGAAATGTCAAATGCTGACATTAACCTTTCTTGATTATGGGGAGCCATCTTCATATACTGATCATATACCTTCATTTTCAATGGATCATTCTTTGCTTTAATATTAATGAAGGTTCTTTTAATATCCCCTGTGTCTGTCTTTGGTGGTCTGAAAGAGGATACTTCAGTACTTAATTGCTTTTGTAAAGCTTTCCCTTTCTGGCTTATGTTTGTTTCACTTGCTGTGCCAGTTTGCTGACTATCTTCCCTTCCATCATCAAATACTTCATCTATAATTTCCACATTTGGAGGTGGATTTGGTTTCTGTTTATTGACCTGATGTATCTGTGAGGTTTCTTTTGGGGGAGTGGTGTCTGAAACCAGCCTTTTCTTTCCTATTTCCACATTTGATGGAGTCTGTAACTCTGGAACCTGTGGATGCTGTACCTGAGTGGGAGAAACCTGTGATTGTTCAAGTGCTTTGGAATTTTGTGGTTTCTCTGCCATGACCAAAGTTTCAATAACCTGGATTGCAGGTTCTTTTCCTTTGCCCTTTGATTCTGCTGCAACTGATGACCTGCTTTCCTGTAATGCTTGCTGTAGAGTTGTTGCTGAAGAAGTGCCAATGTAGGGTACCTGCACTTGACCATAAGATTCTAGGTCAAAGTTCTTCTCAACATCTTTCATAATTTTATTCATTTTGTCAGCTTCACTTTCTTCTTCAACAAGTGTTCCTTCAATCCATTCATCTTGATTGGCATATTGTTCTAGATCAGGAATCTTGTGGTGTATATAAGGGGATGATTTATTCTTTAATCTCTTTTCACAAATAAAACCAACTGGGTCATAAGGAACCCAACGGAAAGATGTTTGGAACTTTCTCTGTAATATATTTTCTGCCTCTCTCTTGGCCTCCCTAGAGTTGCAGATGAAAGGACCTAATTGACTTTTGATCCTTAATTGAGCTTTCTTCTTTACATTACAAAAATGGATCACATTTGAATTGTTCATTTGCCTGAAGTATTCCAAGGCAAAAATCCTCATGGGCACATATCTGGGTAACCTGAATGGATGTAATTCACATCCATAAATTCTGATGACTGTATGGTTTTGATACAAATACCAATCCCCAACTTTATAATTCTTTGACAGTTGCAAGGTATTTCTAATTTCATTACTGAGTCTTGGGGGAGGAATTCCTGTTAACAAAGTTGTTGCAGGATATACAAACTGATCAATGAATTCAGTGTAGGAATAGGGAGAATCAGAGGAAGAATGAATTATGGGGGACCAAAATATGACTGACCTGGGGTTTCCCTTGGCATCAAGTTTTTGAACAGAGAAAGGGAACCTTTCTGACTGATAGTAGATAATGAGATGATAGATGACTGAGGAGTACTTAAAAACTTTTTCAATATCTAGCCTTATGAATTGATCATGGATCTTGTTGGCTATAAAGGAAGCAAAATCATATTTAATCTCAGGAGGTTGCCCAGGAGTAAAAATGGATAGCAAAGCCAAGGTTATCTCATCCACATATTCACTGGTGTTGAATCCCAAGACAAAAGATATCATATTTACAATGAGCCTTCCCAAAGTATTGAAATAGTAAAACCATAGGGAGGAGACCCTTTTGGCTGATGCTCAGGTAACATGAAATTCTGACACATGGATTTTAGCTTTTCTGGGGTTAATTGCCTGGTTTTCTCAATCAATCCTTCCATGGACAATGGTGCTAATTCTTGGTCTGGTTCAAAGTGTAACATGGCATTGATAGCCTGGGGAGTGATGGGAAACAGAACACTTTGATCAGGAGCTATTACAGCCCTCCGTGTGGGATCATAGTTTGAATGGCAATAATGGATGATTTCTGGGAAATAAATGACTGAAGGGATGAGATACCTTGGGATATTGGATTCCCACAACCCTATAAGATCTTGCCCCTTTGAGTATTCGTCTCTGCAGCGACAATAACTCAATAGGGGACTTTCATCAAAATGCAAGTCTTTAATTTGGAAATCTTTATCTACCAAAGGTAAATATTCCAATTCACGGTGAGGAGCATTCAATGGAGTGATATTCAAAGCTGCCGGGGCCTCCATTTTGGTTCTTGTGGATTCAAAATGGAGGTTTTTGGTTTTCCTCACAGGCCGGGCGGGATTTCTAAAATGAAGGAAATTGGCACAATTTGTTGGTTCAGGGAACAATTACACAGTTTTAAAACCTCTGGGGAAGACTCAGTGATGATTTTTAATCACTATTTCAGCGAAAAACAAAGACAACTAAGTTTTACTTGCAGTCGGGGCGGAAAAGGATAAATACATGTTTTTAGAAGGAGGCTGGTTCTTTAATAGGTAACAGGTGATGGCGGGACTGTACTTGAACACGGGCGCAGCGGAATCTTGGAGTGAATCAGTCAATTACAGTGGAAATTCGAAAATCGCAGCAGGGAGCACTGTCGTTTTCAAATAACGAAAATAACAGAAAAACACGGAAAAATGGCTTTATTTACAAGTTAAAAGGGTTTTTTATTTTTCCGAGGAGTGACGTCATCGACGTACGGGCTGACGTATGCAAGGTCGGGCGGTAAGCGGTAAGTGGTAACCCCGCACCGCTTTTGGTCGAGGGTGGTTTAAATCGGGAGGGCAGCGATTCCACAGAATGATCGCCACGTGGACGGTGGACTATTCAAAAACCACCCATCCCCCGCTGGTTAAAATGCTGACAAGGGATGGGCAGCGGGGTAAACACTGGCCGTTGATCTACGGAGGGGTGATCCGACGGTTGAAGCGATGTGGGAACAAGCGGAAGTTTCAGGTGTGGGCCCGTCGGGTTTTTGAAACAATTGATGTTTAATTTAATTACCCCGGGAGGCTTTTGATTGGTGAATGGAAGGTTATTAATTAGTTCAGATAACTAATTAATCCCATAATATAATGGAAAGAGGGGTCGCGGCGGGGTTTTAATTTGTGGTTGAAACGTCGGGCGGAATGCCAGGTGGATGGGCCACGGTGGCATAGGGGCTTTTTCCAAGGTTTTTGATTTAAAAACAAAACTTCGGGTTTTATCCCTTTTTTGCATTTAAACATGTATAATATGTCTAAAGCTTTTTTATATATTTTTATTATATGATAAATTAACTGATACAATTAATTTACCATAGGGGCGGGACTATAATATAAGAATATATTTAACCAAAGGGCGTATGAAGTGGGTTTTTAGTGAATATTTGGGAAGTAAATACTTTGGTTAAAACATAATAGATGGGTTTTTGGGGATATGTATGTAAAAGGAGTTATATACTTAGGACAAGGCATTTTCACTAGGGATTTAGTAAATAGAGTTAGATGTAAATATGACAAAGGGACAATGGAACTCAAAACACTTTGCACATCTAGGAAAGTGATATTTTCTGAAGTAAAATTGCAATATTTCATCTTCAACACTTAAACTTAGGATAGTAAGTTATTTTGAGGGATTTTTATGGAATTTTGCATAATTTTCCTAAGCAAAATAAGATTTTACTTAGGACAAGGTTAAAGATGAATAATTATAATGATGAATTATCTCAAGCACTTAGGTCTTTTTGATCATTAGGCCGAGGGTCCGGTCCCTCCAAAAGTCAAGGAAATGCCTTGAGCCCCTTTGATTTCCAAATACCTTAGCACTTTGGGGGAAATTAGTAAAACTTTTAAGGGGAAAATGATGAGGGAAGTTAATGACTTTGACTTTGCTTTTTGTGATTTTCCACTGTATTTCCTGCTTCAGTATTTGTGATGAAGTAAAGGATCAAAACATGTAACAGCATCATTCATCAGATAAAACTTTGCAACACCATCTACCTATCCTATCTACTACTACCATTTTCTCTTCTTTATTAGGGTGCATTTAGACTTGCAAACCCTTATCAATCTTTTCTTTTTACAAGGAAAATCTATCTAATTCTACCCTCATTACATCCAAGGGCTCAGATTAAACTGTTGAGCACATTTTAATAACTTTACCTATCTACTTATCTTCCAAGATTAAACTGTTTGGTCAGATATTTATTCTCTATTCTATAACATGAAATTGAAATATGAATAAGTCAAGTTTAAACAGTTTGACCCTTCATAAATTGTGGCAAAGTTTGACAAACTGCACACAATTGCTTTATTTACGAAATTGGAATAGTAGTGGCATTTGGATTTGCACACTTTCATTGGTCTATTTTTTATTGGGGTTCATTTCTTTCACTTTTTTGACCACTTTATTTTTCTTACCCTTTGATTTTTCTTTTAGGGTATACCCTCTTTACATTTTTTAACTTTTTTGATTTTTTGGTTTTTCAAGAATATGGAACACCTTTGCTCAAGAAAAGGTTTGAACATATTCCATAGTTCAATCAAAACAATCATGAAAAATGACACCTATTGGTATAGGAGACTAACACTGGCTCCACTTGGGGATGGCTTTTCCTTGTGAAAAGTCAAGAACAGCAGATCAGATGCCTCAACATGTCTTCAAACTGAACTATGTAATCTCCTTCTTCTGGTAGCTTTATTGTACATATGATAGTGAAAATTTTGAAGCTTAGGGCCTTCACTTCGGGCTTCAACTCCAAGAAGTCACCATCCACTCAAACTGTGCTTCCCATTTGGAAATATTCTTCCTTGGTCCAATCTCAAACATGCATTTGCTTTGGTTGAAAATCTTGAATTGAATATAGTCCTTTTTCTGCAACCTGAAATCTGATCTAAAACTAAAACAACACACAAAAATTTTCAAACCAACTTAATGAAAAACTAGCTGAAAATTGAAAAACTAAAAAAAATGCTTGAAATTCTGAGCCTATTAGCACTCATTTACCTACTCTAATCTACTAAAAATCTTATTGAATCAGGTAATACAAAAATGCCAATGAAGCCAATCAAGTAGCTGTAAAAATAAATGGATAACTTGATTGCTTGTGATCAACATTGGAAGTATGTTATGATCATGTGTCTTTATAATAAATGATATGATGTGTAAAGGCCAATTTTGATGTATTTGATCCTTATAGAGAAAAAAAAATTTTCAAATTTGGGCTCAAAAGATTCTCCATATAATCTAATATAGGATCAATAAAAGCATGATGTATGTTATTTACTTCTAGGCCTTCAATGACTAATTGTTCAATTGAATTATGAATATTAGACCATGAACTTATTTCTTCAGTCTTGTGTTTGAAAGAATAATCATCTTCAATATGCAAGTCAAAATATAGTACAATTTCCTCTTTCTTTGGAGAAGGAATATTTTCAAAGAATTCTTTAGGATTTCAGAAATTGTATGACTGAATTTGAGAATGCAAAAGTTTGATTTCATTTTCATAATTTTCGCAAATTATATCAAGAAGCCATTTTTTAACTTGAGGAGAACATTTTCTTGATTTAAAAAGAAGAAAGAAATCTCTTAGAAAATCCTCATCAAACTGAAGTTTTGATAACTCATCCATGAATTCATTTAAAATTTCATCAAATGAAAGATTTTCCACAAACCCTGTCATCCAGTATCATTATTAATGCTTTGGAATATGGATTATTTGGTTGTGGAATTGCTCTGAAACTTGAAGCTCTGGATCTCTGATCTACAATGTCTTGATTGGAAAATGATATCAAAAGAGTCAGAAGAATGATGCTCAAATGTGCATGGAGATTTTATATTTACAATTTTCAAAAGAGATAAATTAAAAACTACTCTAAGATATTCTCTAAAATACAATATACATTGGAAAACTCTATCAATTTAGAAAGAACATAATGTCTTGGATAACAATCCAAGTTGAAAGCCTGATCTTTCCATATTGTTCTTCGAGGTTCATTCCTCCAGTGGAGTCTTGATTGTGAAATGGATTTGGAGTCGCCAGGTGGATGATTTTAACCTTTGTGTGTCTGATCCCTGTCCACCATCATAGATCAGATCTAAATCTGTAAAACAATTCTGAAGAAAAAGTTAGTTCTTCAGGAAACCAAATTTTGAATATTTTATGATTATTTTATTTTTTTATGAATTTTCAAAACAACTTCTATGATTTCTTTAAGAGGCTTTAGATATGAGATTTAAATTTTCTTAAAGATTTATTGAACTAGAGAAACTGATTGAAAGTTTGAAACCAAAGTTCAGTTTATAAGCTAGACCAGAGATAGACTGAAGCAACATTTATTTACTATGCAATTGCAGAGCAAAAGCAGTTCAAAGGCTACCTGGCTGATCTTCAGGCTCTGTCTGTAGCTTATAAGCAAACAATAGTAACAATTAAAATGATTCAGATCCCCAGTGGAGTTGCCACTATGTTATCACTCAGGTTTTCCTTGAAGTTGTGGAAAAGGAAAGTATACCCGAGGTAACCACAAACCAACCTTCAGATGCAGAATCTAGCCAATCTGCATCCAGAGAGGGCTCTCTCTTTATAATTTATCTTTGTTTCTTAGAAGGTTTTAGGCTAGTTATAGATTCAAAGTTTGTTTTGGGAAAATGGTGGAATCCACAAACTAAGGGCAAGTTTGAGAGCTTTCAGTCCATTGGGCTATGGAATCAAAGGATGGCTTTACTGGATTTCTATTCTAAGCACAAGATGGTATTACAGGGCAAGATAGCTAGACAGAGAACAATCCTTAAAATTTAAAGTGGATGGGATGATCTTTGAAGGGATGAAAGGCAGCTAAGAATCTTTCACTATGTTCAAAAGAAAGAAGTGAAATGACTACAAACAAAGAGCAATGAAGAATTCCTTGTTATAGTAATCAACAGTGTTTAAATTAGCAAAGCAAGAGAATTTAAGAATTCATGCTTATAACTAATTTAGAAGAAAACGTTAAGAACAACCACATTTGAAAACAGAGTACAATTAAGCAAATTCTGTTTCAATCCTTTATGCAAATTATTCAGAAATGGATAAAATGGTATTATAAACTAATATAAAATTTCAGACAAAGGGTAGAAACACTTATTGAACTGTAGTCCAACACATGAATCCTGCAACAAGTCCAGTGCTTTAAATCGTCATCCAGTAAGCCACGAATAAATTTCTCCAAAATGCTTTTTATTCCGAAAATCTCAATGTTACAACAGAGTAATAGAATCCACCCTCAACACTCTCTTTGAGGGTTTATTTATACACAAAATAATCTTAAACAATCTTACACTATCTTAGCTAATAATATAGGCTGACTCAGAGCATAATTTACAAATAAACAAGAGACAAATGGTCTCGTGGATAGAATAATGAATAACTGCCGATGTGTTGTTCCTTTCTTCGTGGCTGTGCTGGAGGTAAGTGCTGAAATAGGGCTCTGTGCTGTCCCTTGCAGTATTTCTTTGGCTTGTTGGACACTCTTTGTTCCTACGGATACTCTTTAACTTTTCATCTGATACTCTTTCATCTGTTTTCCTTTTTACTTTTCACATAATAGTAAAAAAATAAAATTCTTATGCTGAAGATCATTTTCATAAAATTTCCAACATTTCTTTCCACCATTGATCATCTGGTATCATAGTTCTTCTGAGTTTCCTCAATGTCTCATCTGCTTCTGTGAGTTTGTAGAAGGTGGGCTCATTAGGAAACAGATACCTTATTTCATGTTCCAGATGAAATAAATTCCTTACTCTATCATAGATATTTCTCCCTGTTGGTAATGTTGATTGTGGTAAACTAGGAGAACAAGAAGTTGTATTTTGAGCATGAGCATTTATTTTCTTTATATAGGTTTCTAAGTCCATTATTTGATCCTCTGTGAGCATAGGACTTGGTAACCCACTATCCAACAAAGCTTGAAATTTCTCTCTGAAAATGTTGATATCAACCAAAATATCTGTGCACTTCCTTTCTAAATTTTGCATGAAAGTTCTCTTGATGAAAACTCTCTTTATTTCCAAAACTGTGCCTGTCCTGTCATCAATCCCTAACACTGCAAGCTGTTGCTTTGTCCTGGTGTTCAAAAATTGAATGAGCTGATTGGCCTGCTCAGGCCTGCCTCTTAATTCATTTTTGGTTCTGTTTATTTCTTCTTGAGCTATCTTAACCAACTCATTTTGTTCAAAAATAGCTTGAACAGAGGGCCAAATGCCCTTTATTAACTCAATGATGTTACCCCAAAGAATGTCATTTATTTCCTTTAAAGGCTTCTCCAATGAAAGATCTTTTTCCAAAGCCTGAACCAATTTTTCCAACCTTTTTATCTCCCTGGTGTTATCAGCAGCTGTATTTTTAGATGTGTCATATTTTTCCTCCAATTTTACTAATTGCAATTTAGTTTCTTGGAGTTCTGTGACCCTCAGTTCCAAACTCTCCATTTGTTTTATTAAGTCCTCAGAACTCAAGCCAGAAGTATTCACTTGAGATGGCTGTATCTGCTGCCCTGTTGTTGTAGTACCTGTTGTTGAAGTCTGCTTGATAGTTTCCTGTTCCTGCAATGCTTTTTCCAATTCCTTCTCTGTTTCATTTAGTCGCTCAGTCATATTTAGGAGCAACTCCATCATTTCTTCCTGTGAATTCCCTTTTAGAACTTCTTGGGTCTGAGGGTGCCTCAAGGCTGGTAGTTTTAGCTGTTTTCTGAGTGCAGCTATATCATCCTCTTTCTTCTTTATCAATGCCTCAATACCTTTAATGTCTTTGGGATTGTGACCCAAACCAATGATTATTTCTTCTAAAGACTTTATTCTATTATCTTTGGCCTGTGAAGAGGCCTTCTCAATTTGCAATTGTGTAGTAGTGTTATTCAAAGAATCCTGCAGCGTTATAGCTGCCATGGCCTTGTTGGTAAGAGTGGAATAGACCATTTCCCCAGTTTGTCTGTGTAGCTCTATTTGGTCTAAAGGATGAATGTCCTTTGCCAGGACTTCAAAATTTGTTCTAATGTAATCTGCTGCTGACATGGGCTTTGGCACTTTTGATTTGAAGTGACTCATTAACATTTTGCCCTGTGAAATGTCAAATGCTGACATTAACCTCTCCTTGTTATGTGGAGCCATCTTCATATATTGATCATAAACTTTCATTCTTAAGGGATCATTTTTTGCCTTTATGTTGATGAAAGTTCTTTTAATATCCCCTGTATCTATTTTGGGTGGCTTGAAAGAGGATACTTCAGTACTTAATTGCTTTTGTAAAGCTTTCCCTTTCTGGCTTATGTTTGTTTCACTTGCTGTGCCAGTTTGCTGACTATCTTCCCTTCCATCATCAAATACTTCATCTATAATTTCCACATTTGGAGGTGGATTTGGTTTCTGTTTCTTGACCTGATGTATCTGTGAAGTTTCTTTTGGGGGAGTGGTGTCTGAAACCAACCTTTTCTTTCCTATTTCCACATTTGATGGAGTTTGTAACTCTGGAACCTGTGGATGCTGTACCTGAGTGGGAGAAACCTGTGATTGTTCAAGTGCTTTGGAAGTTTGTGGTTTCTCTGCCATGACCAAAGTTTCAATAACCTGGATTGCAGGTTCTTTTCCTTTGCCCTTTGATTCTGCTGCAACTGATGAACTGTTTTCCTGTAATGCTTGCTGTAGAGTTGCTGCTGAAGAAGTGCCAATGTAGGGTACCTGCACTTGACCATAAGATTTTAGGTCAAAGTTCTTCTCAACATCTTTCATAATTTTATTCATTTTGTCAGCTTCACTTTCTTCCTCAACAAGTGTTCCTTCAATCCATTCATCTTGATTGGCATACTGTTCTAGATCAGGAATCTTGTGGTGTATATAAGGGGATGATTTATTCTTTAATCTCTTTTCACAAATAAAACCAACTGGGTCATAGGGAACCCAACGGAAAGATGTTTGGAACTTTCTCTGTAATATATTTTCTGCCTCTCTCTCGGCCTCCCTAGAGTTGCAGATGAAAGGACCTAATTGACTTTTGATCCTTAATTGAGCTTTCTTCTTTACATTACAAAAATGGATCACATCTGAATTGTTCATTTGCCTGAAGTATTCCAAGGCAAAAATCATCATGGGCACATATCTGGGTAACCTGAATGGATGTAATTCACATCCATAAATTCTGATGACTGTATGGTTTTGATACAAATACCAATCCCCAACTTTATAACTCTTTGACAGTTGCAAGGTCTTTCTAATTTCATTACTGAGTCTTGGGGGAGAAATTCCTGTTAACAAAGTTGTTGCAGGATATACAAACTGATCAATGAATTCTGAGTAGGAGTAGGGAGAATCAGAGGAAAAATGAATGATGGGGGACCAAAATATGACTGACCTGGGATTTCCCTTGGCATCAAGTTTTTGAACAGGGAAAGGGAACCTTTCTGACTGATAGTAGATAATGAGATGATAGATGACTGAGGAGTACTTAAAAACTTTTTCAATATCTAGCCTTATGAATTGATCATGGATCTTGTTGGCTATGAAGGAAGCAAAATTATATTTAATCTCAGGAGGTTGCCCAGGAGTAAAAATGGATAGCAAAGCCAAGGTTATCTCATCCACATATTCACTAGTGTTGAATCCCAAGACAAAAGATATCATATTTACAATGAGCCTTCCCAATGTATTGAAATAGTAAAAACCATAGGGAGGAGACCCTTTTGGCTGATGCTCAGGTAACATGAAATTCTGACACATGGAGTTTAGCTTTTCTGGGGTTAATTGCCTGGTTTTCTCAATCAATCCTTCCATGGACAATGGTGCTAATTCTTCGTCTGGTTCAAAGTGTAACATGGCATTGATAGCCTGGGGAGTGATGGGAAACAGAACACTTTGATCAGGAGCTATTACAGCCCTCCGTGTGGGATCATAGTTTGAATGGCAATAATAGATGATTTCTGGGAAATAAATGACTGAAGGGATGAGATACCTTGGGAGATTGGATTCCCACAACCCTATAAGATCTTGCCCCTTTGAGTATTCGTCTCTACAGCGACAATAACTCAATAGGGGACTTTCATCAAAATGCAAGTCTTTAATTTGGAAATCTTCATCTATCAAAGGTAAATATTCCAATTCACGGTGAGGAGCATTCAGTGGAGTGATATTCAGAGCTGCCGGGACCTCCATTTTGGTTCTTGTGGATTCAAAATGGAGGTTTTTGGTTTTCCTCACAGGCCGGGCGGGATTTCTAAAATGAAGGAAATTGGCACAATTTGTTGGTTCAAGGAGCAATTACACAGTTTTAAAACCTCTGGGGAAGACTCGGTGATGATTTTTAATCACTAATTCAGCGAAAAACAAAGAAAACTGAGTTTTACTTGCAGTCGGAGCGGAAAAGGATAAATACCTGTTTTTTAGAAGAAGGCTGGTTCTTAACAGGTAACAGGTGACGGCGGGAATGTACTTGAACACGGGTGCAGCGAAATCTTGGAGTGAATCAGTCAATTTCAGTAGAAATTTCGAAAATCGTAGCAGGGAGCGTTGTCGTTTTCAATAACGAAAATAACAGAAAAACACGGAAAAATGGTTTTATTTACAAGTTAAAAGGGTTTTTTATTTTTTCGAGGAGTGACGTCATCGACGTACGAGATGACGTGAGCGAAGTTCGAGCGGTAAGTGGTAAGCGGTAACCCCGCACCGCTTTTGGTCGAGGGTGGTATTAGTCGGGAGGGCAGCGATTCCACAAAGTGATCGCCACGTGGAAGGTGAACTGTTCAAATACCACCCGTTTCCCGCTCGTTAAAGTTCTCACAAAGGATGGGTAGCGGGATTGATGTGGAGTGTCGATCTGCGGAGGGACGATCCAACGGTGGAAAAGGACATGGAGTAAGCGAAGGTTTAAGGTGCGGGCCTGTCGGGTTTTTGAAACAATTAATGTTTAATTTAATCACCCCGGGAGGCTTTTAATTGGTGAATGGAAGGTTATTAATTAGTTTAGATAACTAATTAATCCCATATTTATAATGAAAAAAGGGTTGCGGCGGGATTTCATTGGATGGTTGAAAAGTCGGGTGGAATGCCAGGTGGATGGGCCACGGTGGCATAGGATCTTTCCAAGGTTTTGGTTTTAAAAACAAACTTCGGGTTTTTATCCTTTTTTGCATTTAAACATATAGAATTATATGTTTAAAGTTTTTTCTTATATATATATTTTTATTATATGATCAATTAACCGATGTAGTTAACTTATCATAGGGGCGGGACTATAATATAACGATATATTTTAACCAAAGGGCTTGTAGAAGCGGGTTTTAATGAATATTTGGGAGGTAAATACTTTGGTTAAAACATTATAATAAATGGGTTTTCGGATATTTATATAAAAGGAGCTATATACTTAGGATAGGGCATTTCACTAGGGATTTAGTAAAATAGAGTTAAACATTAATATGAATGGAACTCAAAACACTTTGCTCATCTAAGAAAGTGATATTTTCTGAAGTAAAATTGCAATATCTCATCTTCAACACTTAAACTTAGAATAGTAAGTTATTTTGAGGGATTTTTATGGAATTTTGCATAATTTTCCTAAGCAAAATGAGATTTTACTTAGGAAAAGGTTAAAGATGAATGATTATAATGATGAATTATCTCAAGCACTTAGGTCTTTTTGATCATTAGGCCGAGGGTCCGGTCCCTCCAAAAGTCAAGGAAATGCCTTGAGCCCCTTTGATTTCCAAGTACCTTAGCACTTTAGGGGAAATTAGTAAAACTTTTAAGGGGAAAATGATGAGGGAAGTTAATGATTTTGACTTTGCTTTTTGTGATTTTCCACTGTATTTCCTGCTTCAGTATTTGTGATGAAGTAAAGGATCAAAACATGTAACAGCATCATTCATCAGATAAAACTTTGCAACACCATCTACCTATCCTATCTACTACTACCATTTTCTCTTCTTTATTAGGGTGCATTTAGACTTGCAAACCCTTATCAATCTTTTCTTTTTACAAGGCAAATCTATCTAATTCTACCCTTATTACATCCAAGGGCTCAGATTAAACTGTTGAGCACATTTTAATAACTTTACCTATCTACTTATCTTCCAAGATTAAACTGTTTGGTCAGATATTTATTCTCTATTCTATAACATGAAATTGAAATATGAATAAGTCAAGTTTAAACAGTTTGACCCTTCATAAATTGTGGCAAAGTTTGACAAGCTGCACACAATTGCTTTATTTACAAAATTGGAATAGTAGTGGCATTTGGATTTGCACACTTTCATTGGTCTATTTTTTGCTTGGGGTTCATTTCTTTCACTTTTTTGACCACTTTATTTTTCTTACCCTTTGATTTTTCTTTTAGGGTATACCCTCTTTACATTTTTTAACTTTTTTGATTTTTTGGTTTTTCAAGAATATGGAACACCTTTGCTCAAGAAAAGGTTTGAACATATTCCATAGTTCAATCAAGAAAATCATGAAAAATGACACCTATTGGTATAGGAGACTAACACTGGCTCCACTTGGGGATGGCTTTTCCTTGTGAAAAGTCAAGAACAGCAGATCAAATGCCTCAACATGTCTTCAAACTGAACTATGTAATCTCCTTCTTCTGGTAGCTTTATTGTACATATGATAGTGAAAATTTTGAAGCTTAGGGCCTTCACTTCGGGCTTCAACTCCAAGAAGTCACCATCCACTCAAACTGTGCTTCCCATTTGGAAATATTCTTCCTTGGTCCAATCTCAAACATGCATTTTCTTTGGTTGAAAATCTTGAATTGAATATAGTCCTTTTTCTGCAACCTGAAATCTGATCTAAAACTAAAACAACACACAAAAAATTTTCTTACCCTTTGATTTTTCTTTTAGGGTATACCCTCTTTACATTTTTTAACTTTTTTGATTTTTTGGTTTTTCAATAATATGGAACACCTTTGCTCAAGAAAAGGTTTGAACATATTCCATAGTTCAATCAAGACAATCATGAAAAATGACACCTATTGGTATAGGAGACTAATAGGATCGATCAAATAATAACACGTGACATAGTTATATTAGATAATGACATGGAAATATTAGTGATTGATACATGGCTCATAAACATAGTCAATGTGACACCCAACATGTTGATGTTAGCACATTGACATGGTGCCACAAGGGACTGCCATATGGAAATGAAAAATGACACTTTTGGCTTGGTGAAACACAAAAAAACAAGTGACACATGACACCCATCACAAGCTTCCATTTATCCAATTAAATCATGATGACATCATCAAGAAAATGACCAATGACCCATGTAAGTAGGTTACATGGCGTGGTCATGTTAAAAAATAAAAGAAAAAGGGGGGCTAAGTTTCAATATATTTGGGTTTCACCTTTGGTCACAAATGTCGACTCCAAAACAATCAGATGGACATCAATGTGTATGGTTTCTAGATATGTAGTGTGAATGGTTTTGGCCCATGTTTCACCCTCATGCTCCATACAACCACTGATCAACTATAAATACACATAAAGCACTTGGTCTAAAACCAATGAAAGAAATCAACGAGTTATGTACTGATATTAATCATTGGTGAGTTCGGAGGAAACTAAAATTTGGTTGTAATGTTTTGGTTCGATTGTAATGAGACTCATTTGTATGATTTGGGTTCCTTCATTGAGTGATCACACGATTTCATTTTTGTAGTTCAACATTCCAGTTTAGCCTCTAAATCTGATTCATTGCTCTAGAAAGTTAATGGTTTTGACGTCTGACTATACACGTAGTGATATGTAGAGGAGGCCAAAGGCATAAGTTGTGGCTAATCAATTGTATTGTCCATAAGGATTGTCCACGACCTTACAATATATGAATGCAAAGGGACAATCATTACAAGCCTCATCAATAAAATGAATTGGTAGACGTTGTGTGTTGAATAGTACGAGATCATGGGTTCGACCTCCATCAATTGATAGGTTTGATACATATATATATGGCCAATTTGTCACATATTTAACTATTGGTGGTGACCAATGCTGAAATCAAGAAACCCACCCAGAAGCAGGTATTCTGTATAACAATTAAGTTAGTATGTGATATATTATGGTTTTTCATGAGTTTTGAAGGCATTATTTCTCCAAATTTAGATCTAGAAGAAGTTGGATGATCATAGGTCAGAGATGAATGCAACTAGAGGGGTTTGATGTTATTTTGAATCATATTTGATGGAAAAAATATCTTATGTTCATTTTGAAGGTATATGAGTATGTTGTAGGTGTTTTGAATACATGAAGTAAATGGGTTTTAAGGAAGGGTTTGAATAACCAAATTGAAGTTATGGTTGAAGCATAACATAGGAAACAATATGAAAACTAATAGGAGTGATTGATAGGACCATTTTTGTGTAGGTTAAAGAGTAGTACAATGGTTGTAGGTTGTATGGAAGTATAATGGTTTCAAGTTGTGTGATATAGATAGTGATTGGTATAGTGCATGTCTTTATCACAGTGGAAATATTTGGAGATTGTGATTACTGTTTGTGATAACCTCTTATTATGCAGATTCAGTGAAACATGATGATAGTGGATCCAATTTAAAAATGAGCTAGAATAGAGGTCCACAAGGAAGTTGAATATGGTGGTTGGAGTCTCAATCAAGTTAGATCCTAGAGTAGGTTGGATCCTACTCATTGCTAAGGTTAGAAACCGGAGTAGGTTGAAGCCCACTCATTATTGAGGTTGGAGAGTAGAGTAGGTTGGAGTCTACTCATCATTAAGGTTGGAGCCTCAATAAGGTTGTAGCCTATAGTGAGCAGCTAATTGCGTCTTCAAGGTTAGTGCCTCAATCAAGTTGTAGCCTACAACAAGGGGTTGCTTGCATATTTTGGGGGTAGTTGTTTCCCGCATGTTGGGGCCTGCAAATTAATTGAAAGAATTGAATACTAAATAGAAGATCATGCCTCCTGAGCTACAATGTGTGACTATTATGCTAGAGGCCGATATGGTGGCCTTCAATTTCCTTCTAACCAATTTTGATGATTGTGAACTAATCCCTTTTGAAAGTTTCTAAGTTCTATATTGTTTCCACTAGGTGGTCCTAACCATGTAGTACTTAGTGGCTTATTCAAGATCTCTTCTTTAGTGACGATGGCCTGTTGAACTACTTCATGCAAGGTATTAGGCATCAAAATCTTGACCTTGGCCCGAATATTGAAGTTAAATCCACAAAAAAACTTGTTTACTCTAATTTTCTCCATGTTCAAGTGTGGGGCATAATGGAGTAGTTCTGTTGTTCAATCCTTAGCATTAGCCACGGGTGTACCAAAAGGATGGACAAGCCACACATTAAAGTTTTATATCAAATGACAAATATTCCAAGGATGGGCCGTAAAGAAATAAGGTAGTGAAATCCGCATGTATGAAAGCCAATAGAGTAACTAAAGCAACGGGCGGAGTGTAAAAATTATAAACAAAAAGGAGATATAAAAGGTAAAGGGAACGCCAGCTAAACACATGAACGTTGTATTAAAAAGAGCTGTTGATTACGTACGAAAGCATGTGGAGAAAGTCCAAGGGGGTCGAGCAGCGGGGAAAGGACGAGACCCATACCCCCGCGGACTGACGACACGTGGCAAAGTAAAGTTTCACAGTGGAAAGAAGATGGTAAGAATAGGCCACGGAATGTGATTACGTGGCAGAGTAAAGGGGGACCCACACAGTAAGGAAAGACATGTGTTAGTTCGGCGAAGGAAATCATGCGCGGTAAGAATTGGACAGTATGCGGATAAAAGGTAAGGTAAGTTCATTAGGTCAGCTGGTACTGAGACCCGTACCAGCCTTTAACCCGACACGAGGCGCGCACCTACACCTTGATATCCCCAATCCCCACGCGCCACGTGTCACATTGTCAGTGTCCTTACGACACTTGCCTTCTGTCATCTTACTCATCCGCCTTTTTAACCCAAACAGCCCGCTCCAGTGGTAACAAACTTCCGTATTTCTCTCTGGTAAAAAGAAACAGGTTACTTTCTACGGCAAATACCAAGTGGGGAAGAGCGCTTGGTCTACCCCAATCACTGTCAGAGTTCCCCGCGTCGCTTTCCCGAGCAGTGTCACCCTCTGTCCAGGTATTCCATTCTCCATTTTCCCTCTGTTTCCTTTCTCTTTTTCGAATTCTTAAAATGACAGCCATGGGAAGGCGAACGCCCAAGAAGAACGAACCAGAAACTCCCCAAGTTCGTGAGTCTAGGAATCCTCCTAGTTTTGAACCCCTCTACGACTTGCAGTCTGGTATCTGTGACCCAAAATATCCTTTTGACATCCGCAGTATTAAACCCCTGCTTTTTGGCCGCCATTGCAAGAATGAGGACCGTTTCCGAGTTATCGCGTCTAGCTTCTACCACCACGTCGCCCCTCAGGTCCATTCTTGTGTTGATTTTATCATCTGGATCAGGGATGCCTATGATGTGCATCGGGGCTCTTTCGTTTCTCCTCAGGGGAGTGTGATTTTTTCCCTCTCTCCCGATGTTATCAGACAGGCCCTTCGCTTCCCTCCCAACGACACGTACTTCAGTTTCAAAGAGGAAACCTTGCTAACCCAGTTCAATAAACAGTCAAAGGAAGCCCGCCGTGCCTTCATATCCTCCATAACCATCGACCAGGAAATTGCCCTGCCTACATTGGAGCCGTATTCACTAAGTCTGTTCGTCGAAGAGGTTCGACCTGTTCTGTCTCTCATCGCCGGACTTTTGGGGGTAGGGAGCCCGGAAGACATTTCTGTAGTATGCATTCGCTTTCTATGGCTCATGTCACAGAACGGGGTTATGTTGGACATCCCGGGTTTCCTCTCCTCAACCATCCTAACCCAATTCCAAGAACTCGCACAAGCCCGCAAGTTTCGCTTTTTCTCAATGGTGTTCTACCTCTTCCTGTTCCAGCATGCAGATAAATTTGCCCATTTGGGGTTAGATAGAGTCTATTCCGAGAATTCTCAACCCAGACCAGTCTTCGACTAGAATTGCTCCGTCCATCATTTACCTAGGGGAGAGGGTTACCCAAACTTCGTGAACACTTTCATGTCCATCGCCTACACCATCATTCATGACATGCCTTCACCTAGGGTTTTCCCAGAAATGAAACGCTGGCTGCAGGCTGGGAAATACCAGTGTACCGGAGATTGGTTCCTTGATGAAGATTATACTGAAATCTGGGTCTATGGAGCCAAAGTTGCTCCCTACCGGTTGCCAGTTTTCCCCGTCCGACAAGTTTACGCTCTCGAGTACATACGGCAAGCTCTTAAAGCCGACCAGCTTCATTTTTTCCCTGCTAAGAAAGGCTACATCCTAAGGCTTCCTGTCCAAATCGGCCCATTCGTGGTAAACTCTAGATATGCCCTCCCAATTGCTGAAAAATGTTACAAAACATGGACCTGAGGTTGGGAACAAGCTGGGCTTATGACCCACGAGAAATCATTTCAAATAAAAGAATAAGAAACAGGTCTACGCCCTACATACATGAGCCGAGGCCATTTATGGAGTGGAGGGCTAACCTCGAAATTTGGCCCATGTTTTCGCAAATGGAGACAGACTCATCTGCTACAGGGGAAGAGGAGGAAGTGAACAGGGGCGCAGGTGGAGAAGAGGCAGGTACCTCCGGAGGGGCACCACCGCCCAAGAGGCAGAGGGTGGCCACTAGTGAAGCAGAAGTGATAGGAGAAGGGCAATTACGGGAACCCTTCACGAAGTTTGGCAAATTCGATAAAGGCAAGGCGGGGATAACAATGCTGAGAGACAGCGTCGCCTCCTCCGATTACACAGAGGTTACGCAAGCCATCATCGAGCCCACTTCATCCAAGGCTAGCGGAAGGGAGCGGACTAATAAAACAATCCGAGACAAATACAAAGCTGAGTTAGGGGGGTTTGTTGAAACATACCATACCAGGCTCTCCGCCTCTATCAATGCAGACACTGAAAGCCTGGTACTGTCTATGGCGGAGGCCATCCTGGACCCAAATTCTGATGTCCCTAGTTACAAGGTGCTCGAATTGGCCATTGATATGAAGAAGGTACCGGTCAACGACATGAACGACCTGTTCCAAACAATCTGCGACATGATGAAGGACAAACTATCGTAGATTACCCTCGCATTAAAAAAGACGGAACAGAAATATGATCAGCTGAGGGATTCCTTTGTCGCAGAACAGAATGCTTGTCGTGCCAACGCACATCAGGTGTGTGATCTCCAGGATCAAATCAAAAACTCGGATGAAGGAGGGAAAGGTATGCAAGCAGCACTTATATCTAAGTTGCAGAAGGATATCACAACTGCTAAGAAACAGGCTCGCATACCGGCTTCGCATCCTGTACAGACTGCTGAATTGGTACAAGTGGAGGAAGAGAAAAAGGAACTGTCTGCTAGGCTTTTCAGGGAGAGAGAAGAGAAAGAAAAGATGGCCAAGAGGGTGGGCGAGTTAGAAAACAGAGCAACGGAGCTACAAACCCGGTGGGATTCGCACAGTTGTCATACGGCTGAAGCATCAAGCGGAACCGGCTCAGTGTCAGCACAACTATCCACAGCTAGAGCTGAGATCGAAGTGTTGGAGAAACAAGCATCCACGACCAGGCAGAAGGTCGCAGAATTAGAGGGCGTCCTGGCCGAAAAGGCCAGAACAGTTGAAGAGCTACAAAGGGAAGTCGAGGAAGAGAAAAAGGTCACGGCTTAGCAGCACAAAACCATTGCTGATATGAAGAGTCGAGCAAAGGGGAACCTCACCCTTCTCGAGGCCAGAAGCTTAATCTGGTCAGACATAATCACGGCGATAACCGAGCAATGGGAATTCTTGACAATGATAGGGGAGCTCAAGTCCACTATTCCTTATCTCAACAGAAAGTTGCAGGAGGCAGGGGTTGATCTGCCTAACAGAGCTCAACACGCCGAGGACTACGTCTCATTTCTTTATGCACTAAGGGCGAACGACTTGGAGAAACATGGCATCCCCAGTCGATTTGCGGAAATCAACGAGTGTCAAAAGCTCATCGATAAAGAGGAAGCTCGAGCAGCGGCTTCAAGGGCTCTTCAACGGGTGGCTGACAGTGTCGAACAGTTTGGCGAGGTATGGGATGAGATCACCACAGCCGGACTCCCCTCCTGTTGGGAACCAACTGCCCCTGCCGTGCTTGTGCTTCTAGACCAATACACAGCGCGTTTACAAACAGAAAGAGATCGGTCTGACCTTCAAATGGGGAAAGCGACCCAGCTCAAAGCCAGTACAATTGTCACAGTCCTCAAAAAAAAGTTTAACCTCCTTTACATGATCAGATACCGGCTCCCTACTGAGGCAAGTATTCACGCTCTCGGCAAAGCGTTTACCAAAGTGGAGAAGCTCTCAGCGATGCCAGAACCAACCTCCGAGAGTCAGCAGAGATTGACACAGTTCATGAGTCAGCATACTAGTTCCTCCGCAAACGTGCCTCCGCCAGAATCAGCAACGGCTTCCACTCAGCTTCGCCCCTGACTTTTCAGTTAACTCATGATATGGTCTAAACAGCCTATTTCACTTTCATTTAGTTTATTTTCTTTCAAAAGTTCCGAGTGGGTTGTTTTTCCCCCCACTCTTGCATTTTACTTTTTACATCAAACAGTTGTTTAGATTTCCGTTTTGAAATTGGCCCGGGGCCTGTTTACGCATGATGGGAGGGTTGATTCCCCATCATGAAATTTTGCTGTTATGAAAATGACTTGTAACAAATTTTGTTCATGCGAAGAAGATATTTCCCCGAAATATCTTCTCGCTGAAATGAGAGGAATCCTATATAAGGTAGAAAAAAGAAGAAAGAAAGGTTCCAATTCTTCGGAAGAAATTGACTGTGTAAGAATTTTCTGTATGTGTTTTGTGAAAACTCAAATGCTAATGTGAAGAGCCCGTTGGGTTTCAATGATAAGGAGTGATACTTTAATAAGGATTCTGGCCCCGGTTTATGGTAGTGTGTAATTCTCTCTTGTTTATTGCAATATCGTGATTCATTTCATTTACATCCATGTCTCTAGTATTATATTCTGAAATGCGAGTGTCCCGTTGTTTCTGATATGAATTTATCTCTCCGATACTTATATCATAAGCTTCCTGGTACTTTAAAATGGCTCAGATATAATACAGTGTTTCATTTCCGATTCATACATGTTTCTACTATATTGACCATTACGAAGCGCTATTGACGAAAGTTACCAGTAATGTATGGATTCTTAGTCGTATAAGCCCATCATATGCTGGGAAACTCTTCTTGGTGACGTTTTCATAACAGTTAATATCTCCTCCGTTCTATGCAGTTCAGTAGTCATCTTTATATATCTTCATTTTCTGCCATACATCATGGATCCGGCCCTGTTTACTGTGAACTGTCTTAAAGTTGTCTGATACAGCAGTGTTTGAGTTCAATATTACATTCATCCAGTATTACTCTTTAAGCATCAAACTGTCTAAAGTTTTGGTTCCACTCAAATGTTATTCTCTGTTTGTAAAGTAGTATGAGAGCCCTGTCTCGTTATAACGTTAAAGCGTTGTTACGCATCCTCTGCTCTCCATACATTATAAGATGTCCTAGGCACTGGTCTATAGCAACTCTAGGCTGTCTCTAGGAGTTACAACATCTTTTTGGTGCCGTTGCCGGGGATCGAAGTTGAAGAAATTTAAATCCCTGGGTCTCGACAACACCTATCCACTCTTCAGTTAGGTGAGCACGAAGAGTTGAGAGTTGTGCACCCCTCACCTTGGCGACTCCACGTTCATATTACAGATAAACCTATTTGCAGTCCTGGCTCCCCGTAAGCCACACCTAAGGTCAGATACATCTCAGTCAAGGACACCCTCTGTGTCTGACCCAGAGAGAATCCTACATATAAGAGGCTGGAGGGAAAGGCAGTCAGTTCATACCGAAATTCATGAATTCTCCCTTGAAAACTTCCCCTATCTTCAGTCCTCTTCTTCTCAAGTCGCCCAAATACAAGGCTCTAACCCTCTTATAAGAGATACTGGTTACTACTCCGAGAGCCCACTTCAAGGAGGTGTCCATATCAAAGACGAAGCTGAGTCTAGCTATACTCCACATTACTTTTTTCACCCTACCCCTGAAGTTGAAGAGGTCAAGGAAGTTACTGAAGTATCCGCTGTTGACAGCCCGACATTTTCGTCAACCCCCCAAGCTGCTGTTCACTACATCCCCATCATTATTCATACTTCGCTTCCACCCACCCCTCCACCACTCACAACTCAGGCTCTCATTCTACCACCACCTCCCCCAATGGCGAATATCCCTGGCTTCTTACAAAACAGGTATGCTCCTTTACAGCTACCTGCAGTTCTAAATGACATGCCGTAGGACTATTTAAAGATTCTGCCCAGATTCAATGGGGAGAATGGCATTGAAGCACAGAAGCATGTGGAAATTTTCTGCTCTTTCGCAGAGAATTTTAATGTCGAGCATTTGGATGTGGTTCTAAGATTTTTCGTGCAGTCTCTAGATGGAGAAGCCAGAAAATGGTTTAAAACCCTCGGGGCTAATTCGATCAACAGCTGGGAGGCTATGGAAGATGCTTTCGTGAAAAAGTGGGGAGATAGAAAGGATCACGAGGATACCCTTACCGAGTTTAACACTCTTAAAAAGAAGCACAATGAAGGGGTATCAGAGTTCATCAGAAGGTTTAACAAGTTGTACCTGAGCCTCCTGACTGAGATGAAGCCCCATCAGACCGCTGCCAAGGTCGTTTTTGTGGCAGCATTTGATTCTGAGTTTGGTTTTTCACTAAGGGAGAGGAAGCCAGCCACTCTGGACGATGCACAGAAAGATGCATTGGAAATAGAAGCAAACTTTGTCTCAACTGGCAAGTCCAAAGGGAAACAAGAACATGATACTAAAAGGAGAGGCAAAGAAGAAGTATCCACTTCAAGCCAAGATAGAGACTCGGCAAATGACAAAATTGAAGAAATGAACATAATGATAAAGAATCTCTCAAATAAGTTGGTCAAGCTGGAGATGGAGGCCAAGAATTCGCCCCCAAAGAACTTCCAGAATGCTCCAAACAGAGGATTCAATACTCAGTACAGGAAACCACCCTTACAGATACTGCAGAGGGGACAGAAGGAGCAACAAGATCAGGTCTCACATCCTTTATACTTGGAGGGGCAAGTGGAGGCTTCTTCTGAGGATCCTGCCTATGAGCAAGATGAGGCATGCCCCGTCTTCTCGGACAGTGATGACATAGAATGCCCTGTGCAAGAGAGCGAGGAAGGGGAGTCACAAGCTCACTCAGAGGTGAGGGATAAAGAAGATGCTGAAGAGCTGGAGATCGATGACTACTGTAAACAGTTTGTTGATTTCATGCAAGCCCATTTTAACAGAAAATATGACCTCAGGTCATCCAGAAAAAGAACCCGCACTCAAGATGAAGAGGAGGACACACCCCAGAAGTTAACACCTGCACAAAAAGAGGCCAATACTCAAGAATCCCCAGAAAAAGGTAAGAGGCCCCTTAACCAATCTCTGCAAACTGATAGTCAAATGCCTTCGTCTTCACAAGTATATGTACCCCCTGCAAATAAACCTCCAGTAAAAGAAGTTAAGCTTCCCCCGCAAAATAAAGAGTCAAAAGAAAAGGAAGTGTCAATAGATAAGCCTTCATCTGCCTTCAGTTTGCAAAAAGAGCTCGAAAAAGTAAAAATACCAGTTCCTCTGTCTGAATTATTGAGACAACCCGCCTATCAGTCACAAGTCTCATCCTTCATTTCTACTCCTGATATACCACATATTCCAGACAGTCTTGACCTGCAACAAGAAAGGCCTATGGTAGTGTTCGGTCCACATGTCGAAGAGTTAGATCCCTCCACCCCTCCCTTTTATGTATCTTTAGTAATCCATGATCTATTGTTGCATAATTGTATGTTAGACTCAGGAGCGTCTCATAACCTCATGCCCCTGTCTGTCATGGAGCAATTGGGACTCCAAATCACTCGCCCATATAAAGACCTCTATTCTTTTGATTCCAAAAGGGTGAAGTGTTTGGGCATGATTAAAGATCTAGCAGTCACCCTGGCACAGATCCCTGCCAAAAGTGTGGTGATGGATATCGTAGTGGCTGACATTCCAGCCCGCTTTGGTATGCTACTGTCGAGGTCTTGGGGGACCAGAATCGGAGGATCAATTAAGCTGGACCTGTCCTATGCCACCATCCCTGTCTTCGGTGGCCAAGAGAGGAGATTGTACCGAGAGACCAGATTTGTAAAAACAGTCACCAAGGCAGGTGATTCAGTAAATTCCCTAGTCTACAGCAGAGATGGAGATTTCTCCTGTCTGATGTTGGAAGAAGATCAGGAATATGCCCACGAGCCCTCATTCTGTCAGATAAAGACTGAATCATCAGTGCAGGACTGTGGATCTGAAATCTGGACACTCCACTTTGATGGAGCAAACTCCCGAGAAGGAAATGGGGCTGGAGTATTGCTTATTTCACCTATAGGTCAATGGGTCCCCCTATCATTCAAATTGGAATATGAGGCCACGAACAATGTGGCTGAATACGAAGCACTTATATTGGGGTTGCAGACAGCAAGGAGTATGAAAATACAGAAGCTAAAGGTGATGGGAGACTCCGAATTGGTGGTTAGGCAAGTGAAAAACCAGTGTCAAGCCAAACATCATAGGCTAAAGGCCTATAGAAATGAAGTTTGGGACCTGGTGGAGAACTCTTTCTTGGCGTTTAACATTCAATTCATGCTCCGAGAACAGAACAGGATGGCAGACTCCCTGGCTGTCGCCGCTAGTACATTCCGGCCACCTCAGAACCCTCTTCTGAGATATGAAATCGAAGTAAGATACCAGCCTTCAATCCCAGATAATTTCAAGCACTGGCAGGTCTTTGAAGATGAGGAGCAGGTGAAGAGGTTCTTAGAGACTGTTGGGGAGTTTTCCAACCTAGAAATTAACAGTTGTGAAGAGGAAATTGAGGACATTCCAGAAGACAAGCTGGAAGAAAAGATAGCCGGCCACAGATTCCTGTAGCTGAAAGGGAATGTCATTCCCCGAGGGCTGGTACCTTTGGAGAGGTTGTTCAATAAAAACGATGTTCCTTTACAGCCAAATAAAGTGGTGACTGAGGACCAGGTCGAAGATCTAAATCTGGGCACAAAAGAAGATCCAAAGATTGTGAAGCTGTCCAAGAAAGTCCCAGATGAATACAAACAATTGTACCAAAAGCTATTCCAGACCTACAAAGATGTATTTTCCTGGTCGTATCAAGACCTGAAAACCTTTGATGTCAGTGTTATGCAGCATAAAATTCCATTGAAGGGAGATGCAAAACCCCATAAGCAAAAACTCAGACAGATTAATCGCCTGTTGCTACCCTCGATTGAGCAAGAAATAAAGAAGTTGCTGAAGGCTAAAATTATAGTGCCACTAAGATATTCTGAGTGGGTGGCCAATTTAGTCCCGGTGCGAAAAAAGAATGGCGAAATCAGGTTGTGTGTGGATTTCAGAAACCTGAACAGGGCGTCTCTAAAAGATAACTACCCACTACCGAAGATGGATCACATTTTGCAGAAGGTGGTAGGGGCCTCTAGAATGTCCATGATGGATGGCTTCTCAGGCTATAATCAAGTGGCTGTATTCCCGGAGGACCAGAAAAAGACAGCTTTCACCACGCCCTGGGGGACATTTATGTATGCTAGGATGCCATTCGGGCTGATTAATGCAGGGGCCACGTTTCAGAGAGCTATGGACATAACCTTTGTTGGAGAACAGGATAAGTTTCTGGTGGTGTACCTAGATGACATAACAGTCTTTTCAAAGGATGATGCCGAACACATTCAGCATTTGCAGAAGACTTTTGAGAAATGCAGGAGGTATGGATTGTCCCTTAACCCTCAAAAATATTTCTTTGCATTAGAAGAGGGTAAGCTCCTAGGACACATAGTAACTAAAGATGGGGTCAAAATCGATCCTAAAAGGGTGGAAGCTATAAACGGTATCTCCCTCCCCAGAAATAAGAAAGAGGTCCAGGTATTCTTAGGGCGTATCAATTTTCTCAGAAGATTTATTCCTAACTATGCTGAAATAGTTAGACACATCACAGATATGTTAAAGAAGGATAATGAGGTAAAATGGGCACCAGAATCAAGACAGGCCTTTGCCAAGATCAAGAATGCGTTTGCTGAGGCCCCCGTGCTGGCAAAGCCTGACTTCACTGAACCTTTTATGATTTTCTCTTTTGCATCACCCCACACGGTAGCAGGGGTTCTCTTACAAAAGAACGGGGATGGGTATGAGCAACCCATTGCTTTCTTCAGTCAAGTACTTCATGACGCAGAGCTAAAATACAACATACTGGAGAAGCAAGCTTACGCCCTGGTAAAGTCCCTCAAGGCCTTCCGCATGTACATATTGCAGTCCCACATTACTGCTTTCGTACCCACACTAGCAGTTAAGGATATCCTCGTTCAAGGAGACAGTGAAGGCAGAAGGGGCAGATGGATCGCAAAGATACAGGAATACGATCTGGATATCAGACCCACCAAGTTAATCAAAGGACAGGGGCTAGCAAAGATTTTTTCAGAATCAAATCACCAAGCTTTGGGCATCCACTTATCCATGATTGCAACTGAAGAGGCTGAGGAGCTGACAGGGAGGGAAGAAGTAGAAATGGCTACTCAGAAAATACAGATGAAGTACCTTACTAGCTCTTGGTACAAGGAAATAGTCGAGTACCTCCTGACACTCAGCCGCCCACCCAGCTGTGATAAGTCCAAATACAGAGCCTTAAGGCTGAAATCGCAGAAGTATGTAGTAGCCAATGGTCAGTTGTATTGGAGAGATCCTTCAGGCATACTGCTGTTATGCCTCATAGAAGGTGAGGTGAATAACATAATAACCGAATTCCATGAGGGAATTTGTGGAGGGCATTATAGCTGGAGGAGCACAGCTCAGAAAATCCTGAAGGCTGGTTTTTACTGGCCTAAATTTTTTGGAGATGTTTTCACTTGGGTCAGAGCGTGTGACAAATTCCAGAAGTTTGCTGAAAAACAGAAGTTGGCAGCTCTACCCCTGATTCCTGTACATGTTGATGAACCTTTCAAACAAAGGGGGATAGACTTCATAGGTGAGATTCATCCACCCTCAAGTGGGCAGCACAAATGGATCTTGACTGCTACATATTACTTCACAAAGTGGGTAGAGGCCATTCCTGCACGAAATTCCACAGACACGGTGATCATTAAATTCATGGAAGAGAACATCATCTCCAGGTTTGGGTGTCCTGCTAGAATAGTAACTGACAATGCCCAAGCTTTCAAATCTGCTAAATTTGTGAATTTTTGTCAGAAATATAACATCACTTTAAGCCACTCTACAGCTTACTACCCACAGGGGAATGGTTTGGCGGAATCATCAAACAAAACACTGGTCAGAGCTCTGAAGAAGACAATAAATGAAAACCAGAGGAACTGGGACTCCCAACTGAAGTTTGTTCTGTGGGAAAACAGAATAACCAGTAAACGGGCAACTGGAAAATCTCCTTATGAACTAGTATACGGGCGGGCAGCTGTATTCCCCATACAGTTAGATTTACCTGTTGCTCGTTTCATGCAGGAGACTCAGGAAGAACCGGATAGTATGACCAGCAGAATCAATCAGCTGGTAGAACTCGAAGAAACGCGCATTCAGGTGAACCAGAAACTTGTGGATTACCAGGAGAAGATGAAAGAGTTGTTTGATCAGCATACCAAGGATAGAAAGCTAGAGGTGGGAGACTTAGTTCTCAGGTGGGATGTACGAAGGGCCGATAAAGGTAAGCATGGTAAATTTGACCCCCTTTGGTTCGGCCCCTTCAAGATTACAGAGCAGGGAGGAAATAATACGTTTAAGCTGGAGAATTTGCAGGGAGATCTGTTGGAAGCCGCTGTAAATGGGCAATTCCTCAAACCGTATTTCCAATTCTGAAGCAGGCCAAAAAGCCTGACTGTATTATATTGTACATTAGTTGTTGTTTTTGTTTTTCTTACCAAGTTATGCATGAGTCATGATGATCTGTCTAGGGAGAAGCCTCAAGAGCAAACAAAGTGATGTTCAAAGAAGATACACAAGCGGTCTGCGTAGTTCTCGACACGTTCAGGGACAAACGTGCCGTCCCCAGGTGGAGCCAATGTTGTTCAATCCTTAGCATTAGCCACGGGTGTACCAAAAGGATGGACAAGCCACACATTAAAGTTTTATATCAAATGACAAATATTCCAAGGATGGGCCGTAAAGAAATAAGGTAGTGAAATCCGCATGTATGAAAGCCAATAGAGTAAGTAAAGCAATGGGCGGAGTGTAAAAATTATAAACAAAAAGGAGATATAAAAGGTAAAGGGAACGCCAGCTAAAAACATGAACGATGTATTAAAAAGAGCTGCTGATTACGTACGAAAGCATGTGGAGAAAGTCCGAGGGGGTCGAGCAGCGGGGAAAGGACGAGACCCATACCCCCGCGGACTGACGACACGTGGCAAAGTAAAGTTTCACAGTGGAAAGAAGATGGTAAGAATAGGCCATGGAATGTGATTACGTGGCAGAGTAAAGGGGGACCCACACAGTAAGGAAAGACAGGTGTTAGTTCGACGAAGGAAATCATGCGCGGTAAGCATTGGACAGTATGCGGATAAAAGGTAAGGTAAGTTCATTAGGTCAGCTGGTATTGAGACCTGTACCAGCCTTTAACCCGACACGAGGCGCGCACCTACACCTTGATATCCCCAATCCCCACGCGCCACGTGTCCCATTGTCAATGTCCTTACGACATTTGCCTTCTGTCATCTTACTCATCCGCCTTTTTAACCCAAACAGCCCGCTCCAGTGGTAACAAACTCTCGTATTTCTCTCTGGTAAAAAGAAACAGGTTACTTTCTACGGCAAATACCAAGTGGGGAAGAGCGCTTGGTCTACCCCAATCACTGTCAGAGTTCCCCGCGTCGCTTTCCCGAGCAGTGTCACCCTCTGTCCAAGTATTCCATTCTCCATTTTCCCTCTGTTTCCTTTCTGTTTTTCGAATTCTTAAAATGACAGCCATGGTAAGGGGAACGCCCAAGAAGAACGAACCAGAAACTCCCCAAGTTCGTGAGTCTAGGAATCCTCCTGGTTTTGAACCCCTCTACGACTTGCAGTCTGGTATCTGCGACCCAAAATATCCTTTTGACATCCGCAGTATTAAACCCCTGCTTTTTGGCCGCCATTGCAAGAATGAGGACCGTTTCCGAGTTATCGCGTCTAGCTTCTACCACCACGTCGCCCCTCAGGTCCATTCTTGTGTTGATTTTATCATATGGATCAGGGATGCCTATGATGTGCATCGGGGCGCTTTCGTTTCTCCTCAAGGGAGTGTGATTTTTTCCCTCTCTCCCGATGTTATCAGACAGGCCCTTCGCTTCCCTCCCAGCGACACGTACTTCAGTTTCAAAGAGGAAACCTTGCTAACCCAGTTCAATAAACAGTCAAAGGAAGCCCGCCGTGCCTTCATATCCTCCATAACCATCGACCAGGCAACTGCCCTGCCTACATTGGAGCCGTATTCACTAAGTCTGTTCGTCGAAGAGGTTCGACCTGTTCTGTCTCTCATCGCCGGACTTTTGGGGGTAGGGAGCCCGGAAGACATTTCTGTAGTATGCATTCGCTTTCTATGGCTCATGTCACAGAACGGGGTTATGTTGGACATCCCGGGTTTCCTCTCCTCAACCATCCTAACCCAATTCCAAGAACTCGCACAAGCCTGCAAGTTTCGCTTTTGCTCAATGGTGTTCTACCTCTTCATGTTCCAGCATGCAGATAAATTTGCCCATTTGGGGTTAGATAGAGTCTATTCCGAGAATTCTCAACCCAGACCAGTCTTCGACTAGAATTGCTCCATCCGTCATTTACCTAGGGGAGAGGGTTACCCAAACTTCGTGAACACTTTCATGTCCATCGCCTACACCATCATTCATGACATGCCTTCACCTAGGGTTTTCCCAGAAATGAAATGCTGGCTGCAGGCTAGGAAATACCAGTGTACCGGAGATTGGTTCCTTGATGAAGATTACACTGAAATCCGGGTCTATGGAGCCGAAGTTGCTCCCTACCGGTTGCCAGTTTTCCCCGTCCGACGAGTTTACGCCCTCGAGTACATCCGGAAAGCTCTTAAAGCCGACCAGCTTCATTTTGTCCCTGCTAAGAAAGGCTACATCCTAAGGCTTCCTGTCCAAATCGGCCCATTCGTGGTAAACTCTAGATATGCCCTCCCAATTGCTGAAAAAATGTTACAAAACATGGACCTGAGGTTGGGAACAAGCTGGGCTTATGACCCATGAGAAATCATTTCAAATAAAAGAATAAGAAATAGGTCTACGCCCTACATACATGAGCCGAGGCCATTTATGGAGTGGAGGGCTGACCTCGAAATTTGGCCCATGTTTTCGCAGATGGAGACAGACTCATCTGCTACAGGGGAAGAGGAGGAAGTGAACAGGGGCGCAGGTGGAGAAGAGGCAGGTACCTCCGGAGGGGCACCACCGCCCAAGAGGCAGAGGGTGGCCACTAGTGAAGCAGAAGTGATAGGAGAAGGGCAATTATTGGAACCCTTCACGAAGTTTGGCAAATTTGATAAAGGCAAGGCGGGGATAACAATGCTGAGAGACAGCGTCGCCTCCTCCGATTACACAGAGGTTACGCAAGCCATCATCGAGCCCACTTCATCCAAGGCGAGCGGAAGGGAGCGGACTAATAAAACAATCCGAGACAAATACAAAGCTGAGTTAGGGTGGTTTGTTGAAAAATACCATACCAGGCTCTCCGCCTCTATCAATGCAGACACTGAAAGCCTGGTACTGTCTATGGCGGAGGCCATCCTGGACCCAAATTCTGATGTCCCTAGTTACAAGGTGCTCGAATTGGCCATTGATATGAAGAAGGTACCGGTCAACGACATGAACGACCTGTTCCAAACAATCTGCGACATGATGAAGGACAAACTATCGCAGATTACCCTCGCATTAAAAAAGACGGAACAGAAATATGATCGGCTGAGGGATTCCTTTGTCGCAGAACAGAATGCTTGTCGTGCCAACGCACATCAGGTGCGTGATCTCCAGGATCAAATCAAAAACTCGGATAAAGGAGGGAAAGGTATGCAAGCAGCACTTATAGCTAAGTTGCAGAAGGATATCACAGCTGCTAAGAAACATGCTCGCATACCAGCTTCGCATCCTGTACAGACTGCTGAATTGGTACAAGTGGAGGAAGAGAAAAAGGAACTAGCTGCTAGGCTTTTCAGGGAGAGAGAAGAGAAAGAAAAGATTGCCAAGAGGGTGGGCGAGTTAGAAAACAGAGCAATGGAGCTACAAACCCGGTGGGATTCGCACAGTTGTCATACGGCTGAAGCATCAAGCGGAACCGGCTCAGTGTCAGCACAACTATCCACAGCTAGAGCTGAGATCGAAGTGTTGGAGAAACAAGCATCCACGACCAGGCAGAAGGTCGCAGAATTAGAGGGCGCCCTGGCCGAAAAGGCCAGAACAGTTGAAGAGCTACAAAGGGAACTCGAGGAAGAGAAAAAGGTCACGGCTGAGCAACACAAAACCATTGCTGATATGAAGAGTCGAGCAAAGGGGAACCTCACCCTTCTCGAGGCCAGAAGCTTAATCTGGTCAGACATAATCACGGCGGTAACCGAGCAATGGGAATTCTTGACAATGATAGGGGAGCTCAAGTCCACTATTCCTTATCTCAACAGAAAGTTGCAGGAGGCAGGGGCTGATCTGCCTAACAGAGCTCAACACGCCGGGGACTATGTCTCATTTCTTTATGCACTAAGGGCGAACGACTTGGAGAAACATGGCATCCCCAGTCGATTTGCGGAAATCAACGAGTGTCAAAAGCTCATCGATAAAGAGGAAGCTCGAGCAGCGGCTTCAAGGGCTCTTCAACGGGTGGCTGACAGTGTCGAACAGTTTGGCGAGGTATGGGATGAGATCACCACAGCCGGACTCCCCTCCTGTTGGGAACCAACTGCCCCTGCCGTGCTTGTGCTTCTAGACCAATACACAACGCGTTTACAAACAGAAAGAGATCGGTCCGACCTTCAAATGGGGAAAGCGACCCAGCTCAAAGCCAGTACAATTGTCACAGTCCTCAAAAAGGAGTTTAACCTCCTTTACATGATCAGATACCGGCTCCCTACTGAGGCAAGTATTCACGCTCTCGGCGAAGCATTTACCAAAGTGGAGAAGCTCTCAGCGATGCCAGAACCAACCTCCGAGAGTCAGCAGAGATTGACACAGTTCATGAGTCAGCATACTAGTTCCTCCGCAAACGTGCCTCCGCCAGAATCAGCAACGACTTCCACTCAGCTTCGCCCCTGACTTTTCAATTAACTCATGATATGGTCTAAACGGCCTATTTCACTTTCATTTAGTTTATTTTCTTTCAAAAGTTCTGAGTGGGTTGTTTTTCCCCCCACTCTTGCATTTTACTTTTTACATCAAACAGTTGTTTAAATTTCCGTTTGGAAATTGGCCCGGGGCCTGTTTACGCATGATGGGAGGGTTGATTCCCCATCATGAAATTTTTCTGTTATGAAAATGACTTGTAACAAATTTTGTTCATGCGAAGAAGATATTTCCCCGAAATATCTTCTCGCTGAAATGAGAGGAATCCTATATAAGGTAGAAAAAAGAAGAAAGAAAGGTTCCAATTCTTCGGAAGAAATTGACTGTGTAAGAATTTTCTGTATGTGTTTTGTGAAAAATCAAATGCTAATGTGAAGAGCCCGTTGGGTTTCAATGATAAGGAGTGATACTTTAATAAGGATTCTGGCCCCGGTTTATGGTAGTGTGTAATTCTCTCTTGTTTATTGCAATATCGTGATTCATTTCATTTACATCCATGTCTCTAGTATTATATTCTGAAATGCGAGTGTCCCGTTGTTTCTGATATGAATTTATCTCTCCGATACTTATATCATAAGCTTCCTGGTACTTTAAAATGGCTCAGATATAATACAGTGTTTCATTTCCGATTCATACATGTTTCTACTATATTGACCATTACGAAGCGCTATTGACGAAAGTTACCAGTAATGTATGGATTCTTAGTCGTATAAGCCCATCATATGCTGGGAAACTATTCTTGGTGACGTTTTCATAACAGTTAATATCTCCTCCGTTCTATGCAGCTCAGTAGTCATCTTTATATATCTTCATTTTCTGCCATACATCATGGATCCGGCCCTGTTTACTGTGAACTGTCTTAAAGTTGTCTGATACAGCAGTGTTTGAGTTCAATATTACATTCATCCAGTATTACTCTTTAAGCATCAAACTGTCTAAAGTTTTGGTTCCACTCAAATGTTATTCTCTGTTTGTAAAGTAGTATGAGAGCCCTGTCTCGTTATAACGTTAAAGCGTTGTTACGCATCCTCTGCTCTCCATACATTATAATATGTCCTAGGCACTGGTCTATAGCAACTCTAGGCTGTCTCTAGGAGTTACAACAAGTTCCATGAATCATACCTCGTACTTAGGTCCTAATCGACTGACTTGGTCCAATGCATTAAATTCATTCAATTGTCTCTCAAATAAATCCTGCAACAAGTAGCGTTCCCTAAACTTCTCTTGGAAAAAAACCTAGGTTTTCTCCGAAATGTTTAGCCCCAACTGAGGTGATAATTTTTTACACCATAGGAAATAAACTCATTATAATTGAAATATGACCATTTTAGCATTCATATTTGAGGTTTAATCCTTCAAGGTGAAATATATGGCCATATTCTCTAGCCACGCCTCTACAGTTTGTCCATTTTTGGACCTCCAAAATTCTGGAAACACAACGTTTTCTAGTTCCCAATGCACATCGTTCCTGGTAGTATTTTGGGTCCTTTCATTAAAAGAAATAGTTCATCCCTATTCCCATTCCAAACGGTTCACTAAATCCTTGGACATGTGTTGAAATGATCTCATTAAGTTCAAAACTTCTCTACCAATACTATGTTCCCACATTGCATGATGCTCTCCATCATTAGGTGGGGTGATAGAAGTTTTCTATTGTAGTGGTGCTATGTTGTGACCTCTAGTAGGCCTACTCTTTCCAACTCCTCTTCTAACCATGATTACCTATTCCAACCAATCATCACTAAATTTTCCAGTTCAATGGGTCTCACTCCCTTATGGTTGCATAGCAAGTACGAGGAAAGTTGTGAACCACCTCAATTGATTCTTGAAGAACTATTTTTAACCATATAAATTTCATAATGCACTAAGTTATCAAGTAGATCCACACAATGCAGTTAACATCGTTTATATCTTAACTCCATATACTTATCACAATTTACTTACCGTGGTCTAATAGTTTCACATTCATTTATCCCATTTCTATATCTTCACGCAAATATTTTTTTATTTATTCTCTACTAATTTTATGATAGTTTAGTAATATTTTATGAATGCCCTAGTGGGTTGAGTCCCTCTACTTATCTCACCTTGTCAGTTGAGTACACCTTAGGAAGGAAGTATGTGTGTTATAAACACATACATTCTTGTTAATAACAATAACATTAGCTCATGCGTTCAAACATCAATTAACTACACAAGTTTAATTTATGCCAACAATCTCATCTATTTATTCTCAATGAAGGTGGAACACAGTCACACTAATAGGTTTTTTCATAGTTCACAAATGTTACTATTTAATATTAATCAAAATTTGAAATGCAAGGGATATTGGTATCATGAGATTCAGTCACTAAAACTGGAAATGGGGTAAAAAGAAATGAAGGAAACCATTGGTTTCATTATAAGCTAGAGTTAAAGGGATCTTTAAGCCACAAAAAATTCCTATCATAAATATTATTGGGCATGGAAATATCAAACTATTGAATTTCATCATATATCTATGTGAATGTTATACAAAGCATTTTTTTGTGGGTGTGTTAATATATGTGAAATAATGAAATTGTATTTTATATAATTCCACATAGAAGTTAACTCTCAAATGAAACACGGAGGAAAATCACCATAGAACTATGAACACAACTATACATAACTAATACCCTCTCCATTCATGACTAACAATATGGTTTTGACCTATGTAATAAGAACTATACTTTCATAGAAAGCATGTAAATAAAAAAACTAGTGCAAAACTCTACTCTACAGAACATGATTGTAGTATTCTGTAATTTATCCACCTTGGTGAGTTCGAGTTGCATTCATAAAGGAAATTTATGGTGTTATATCCACCTACAATTGCAATGACTAGTGTTACTATGTTGGTTGATTTGGCTACTGAATGATTGAGATTGGTATTAGGGAATAACTCATTAGATACCCAATTGTTAAAATACTTATATACAAATTGTTACCTTTTCCTTGCACATTCGAATCCTTGTTGGTTCCATTTACAAATTGAAATCCTATGTGTGTTATAAACACATACATTCTTGTTAATAACAATAACATTAGCTCATGCGTTCAAACATAGATTAACTGCATAAGTTTAATTTATACCAACAATCTCATCTATTTATTCTCAATGAAGGTGGAACACAGTCACACTAATAGGTTTTGAAATGGTTCACAAATGTTACTATTGAATATTAATAAAAATTTGAAATGCAAGGGATGTTGCTATCATAAGGTTCAGTCACTAAAACTGGAAATGGGGTTAAAAAAATGAAGGAATCCATTGGTTTCATTATAAGTTAGAGTTAAAGGGATCTTTAAGTCACAAAAATTTCCTATCATAAATATTATTGGACATGGAAAGATCAAACTATTGCATTTGCATCATATATCTATGTGAATGCTATACAAAGCATTTTTTTGTGGGCATGTTAATATATGTGAAATAATGAAATTCTATTTTATATAATTCCACGTAGAAGTTAACTCTCAAATGAAGCATGGAGGAAAATCACCATAGAACTACAAACACAACTATACATAACTAATACCCTCTTCATTCATGGCTAAGAATATGGCTTTGACCTATGTAATAAGAAATATACTTTCATAGAAAACTTGTAAATAAAAACACTAGTGCAAAACTCTACTCTACAGAACATGATTATAGTCTTGTGTAACCTCTCCACCTTGGTGAGTTCGAGTCGCATTCATACAAAAAATTTGTGGTGTTATCTCCATCTACAATTGCAATGAGTAGTGTTACGATGTTGGTTGATTTGGCTATTGAATGATTGAGATTGGTATTAGGGAATAACTCATTAGATACCCAATTGTTAAAATACTTGTATACAAATTGGTACCTTATCCTCCTGCATTCAAATCCTTGGTTCAATTTCCAAATTGAAATCCTATGACGATTGAAGGGAAAGTGAATTTTTTAAGAAGATTGAAGCATAGATATAATAATTGGGACCTTTTGCACAATCAAGGGTCTAGTTATATGACCGAGTTATAACTACATCTTCCACTTCGTAGATTTAATGATCCATTCAAGTCTTAACTTGAGTTACCTATACAACTGATGAGACTTGCCATATTGGTGCAAATGTGGATTTTTTCCATAACTGATGTGGGATAAACTGGTCAACTTTAAATATTAATTCGAGCAGGATAAGATGATAATATTGGTGAAGTTAGTGAACATCTACCACTACTTTCAAAAAATATGACCTCATTAACTCCACTTTGGTGATTATGATTCCCAATAAGTGAAATCCATGACCGATTAAAACACTAACCTTAGAATTATCATCTATTTACCTAGTAATTCTAGTCGCACATTGGGGTTAAAAAACCAAAAAATCCAAAAAAAAAGAATAAATCAGGTGTCAAAAGACAATAAGAACAATCTATTCTCATCACTTGGTTTCTTAAATCTCCCAATAATTAGGATTAATAGCAATCCAAGATTTTATCCATCTTTAGTTAATAAACAAATCTAACACATCCTTCTTTATTCTTTAAGTTCCCACTTAAATCACTGTGAAAAAAATTACATTAACCATTAAATGCACCAACTATGCTTAACAATTCCAAAAACATGGACCATGAATTAAGGTTTCCTCGCTCTAAAATAATATTATTAAAATTATTAAAATAAAATTAGAAATTTAGTTCCATTAGTCGACTGCAACTATTCAAATATAAGAGGGCCCCACATCCAATATATCCATTTGTGTTACTTATACCCTCTTGAAGTCCAAGCCCAAAATTTCCATCCCTATGTTGGGTTCCAGTTTTGTACTTATTTCCTACATATGTTTCCCCCATTGTTACCTTTTGACTACAACAATTGGGACTATCTTTACCTCTTTTCCTACTTTTCTATCTTAAATAGTGATGTTTTACCTTATTTTCATTATCTTTTCGTTTCATCAATTATTATGATGTATTGTGTCTTTTTTTATGACTAACTGGGATAAAAGTTGGGAGAAGTTCTCTGGTCTTTTGTTGTCCTTCCAGATGTTATTCTTAACACAAAAAATCTAGAGCATGAGGCGTACAAAAGCAGTGGAAATGTGTTGTTACAGTGAGTTGTTACAACACGATGCTATTACATCACGGTGTTGTTACAAACCTGCTATATAAACTGTTGTTACAACTTTATTGCTGAATGGATATCGTCAACTTCCAGATGTCGACCTGTCCTCAAATGATGTTACACTACAACTATCATTTTCCATGGATAGTTGTAGAAGCCATTACATATTGTATTTTAAGATGACATCTTTTAGTCAGTTTTGATTGTAATCCATATTCTTCCAATCAGAATTTTTATTAAGAAGTGGTTGTAACTATATGTATCTTATTTTGATCAGGATGAGAATCATAAGATTCTCATGACTGATATGTTCCTCGTTTTTCTGAACATGTAACCATTATATAACTCTCGACCCTTGAGGTCAAAGGGTTAGCGAAGAACAATATTACTTTTGGTTTTGTAATTTTGGTTACATTAATATAAAGATATCATGTTGTTGTTGTTACATGCGTTGTCTGGTTTAATTTCCCTTTAGTATTTATCTCTTCCTGCTATGGAGGAAAGGCTCTCCTCTTTAGCAAGGACTACAGTGATTAAGTTATTGGTGGAAGTGTTGTTGTTGTTGTTCTGGCTGTAAGTAGATCTGCTTCAATTTCGATATTATTATGTTGTTACATAGATGTGATTAGAAATACCAGCGCGTGTAATTGTTGTGTGGCGTGCTAGGAACAGTTAAGTGAGGCATTATTACATTCCTGTAGATTTTTTTTATTCCTGCATGAGTGATTTCTTTCAACAATTTCTCTTTATTTGATTTGCTTATGGTTTGATGTATCGACACAAACAATGCAACTGTCATTGAAATAAAAGACGTCCCTAGATTGATAATTTATGTGTACCATCTCAGTCATTTAACAATTATTAATACAGTCCAACATTTTGGCGCCGCTGTCGAGGATGGCAGTGACGATACAATCAACCATAATTGTTTGTTTGATGATAGAGAATTCCTAGTCCACAACTCCTGGGCAGTAAGACGAGAGGTAAGAACCTGTGCATTTCTCTAACATACCTGGGCAAGCTCACCATTGCTACACTAGGGCACTTAGAAGTGTAAGTTTTGGGTGTTTTTCTTTAGTGTGTCTTCAGCTACACAATTTTTGGGTGGTAAGACGAGAGGTAAGAACCTGCACATCGCTTTAACATACCTAAGCGGGCTCACCATCGTCTCGCTGGGACACTTAGAAGTGTGAGCTTTCGGGTGTTTTCTTCAATGTGTCTTCAGCTATACAGTTGTTGGGAAGTAAGACAAGAGGTAAGAACCTGCACATCGCTCTAACATACTTGGGCGAGCACACCGCTGTAGAAATTGAAGCATTGGTAGGAAGGGTCAATACACATAGGGTCAATGTGTGCTAGTAGGACAATAGAGAAATCCACAACACCCCCCACTCTAACTAACTACAAGAAAGATGGGTCATAAAAAGGAAAAGAGGAGTGAAGACTTGGGAAGAAAGACATTCTTTAGAGATCTTATCTCAAAAGCAGAAAAGGAACAATCTACTTCATACAGAAACAATAGGAAGACGGGACCACAGAAAGTTTCTACTATATCAAAGCCTGAGGCATTGATACCTTCTATGTCTAGACCTCATCACCCTTCGAAAAACATATCCACTCCTGATATCAGAACTCCAATATGAAACATCAATGGAAAGGCATTGATCAAAATCTGAAAATTGAAGGACAAGGGGAGACCAGTGGGGAGCATCAAGGGCCTGAGGAACAACATTTAGTTGATCATCATTTGGATGTGGGTAGTGTAGTGAAACAACTAGTCCTAGAAAAACCTAATCCTTTATTTATTTGTCAATCCCCTGCATATTCCGAGGTCAATTCATCCCATCAGGAAGGATGAGGCATGGGAGACGAGAATGTTAAGACAGATGGTACTTGTACTTTTGAATTCTCGATATTGGTGACACGAGATGAAGATCCTATGAAAAACACTCCTTTATCATCTCTACCGTCCTTTCAAGGGTTGGCTGTTGAAGATCCTGATACCTTTATGTTCAAGTTCGATGTTTTGTGTAGGAGTTATGACTACACTTCAGATGCCTAGAAGCTTAAATTGTTTCCTGCTACTCTGAAAGGGGCAACATTAAGATGGTTCATGAGATTGGGTGCTAGCATGATCCAAACATGGAATGACATGAGGGAGGCCTTCCTCTTTAAGTATCAGGATTACTGTCGAACCAGGGATTTGAAGGAAAATATATTCATAATTGCACAGAAGGAGGAAGAGAGCTTGGAAGACTACATGGAATGATTCCATATTAATTTACAAAGGTTTAAGTTTGGTAACTTAGCCCCAAAAATCCTGAAACCTATATTCTTAAGAGGTATAAGAGATGACTTTCTGGAGCATTTGAATTTGTTGGGAAAAGGAGACATATCGCAAGAACCGCTTGAAGAAATAATGAAGCTCTGTCTGCATAGTTCAAGAGGATCGGTCAAGGGGATAATTTCAGTTCAGGACCTTTCAATTCGGATACAAAAGTCTACAAGTGGAGGAGTAACCAGAGCAGAGATCGAGAATCTATTTGAGGATTTTAAAATCAACCTCCTAAGTACTCTCTTTGCCCAAATCACTATTGTACAAGTTAAGAAAGCACAAGAAGAAGCTGAAGAAACTTTGGCAATATTTAGTCCTCGATGAAAAAAGAAACATTTAGAAAGATATTGTGGACTGAATAGAACCAGCTTGTGCAACATCTGTGAGTTGGCGCATTCCACTAGTCAATTCCCGGAACTACCCAGACTGAAAGCAGTGCTTCAGGAATCAAGCGAGGATGTCCAGTATTCCTACTTCATCGAATCAAAGAGACCATGACAACCACGACCTATAGGTATGCCTCCAAATTTTTCCTCTTTTAATCCTTGTAATAATGTTTATAATAGTCAACAATTTCCATGGTCGTATCCTACTCCTTCCTCAACACAATTTCCTTCACCACGGAACCAGTTGCCTTCCCCTCCACCAATGCAATATCCTCCATCACAATCTCATCCTTGGAGTCAGAATTGGAGAGGTAATGGCCAAGGACCAGCACCCCCTGCACTACCAATGCATCAACAGTTACAACTTCCTCCTCTTCAAGCTCCTGCACCTCCTGTCCGACCCCAATTACCTATGCAACCTAAACCCAATCCAAATAATAAGGAAGCTCATAGCATAGACGCCTTGTTTACTTTCCATACTTATCTTATCACTCCTATTGGGCTTAACGAGGTTCAGCTTCGATCGGGAAAAGTAATCAGACTTGAACATACTCCCATTATTACCGAGGAAGAATGTGAGTCACCTAGAAAGGATATAGTCGATTCTGGAACAGCTGTTACACATATAACAGCTGATACAACACTTGTAGTAGCCAACTCAGGAAAGCCTGTTGTTTCTACATCAGCCAACCTGAGCAGGGTTGGTTCATCTGTGATAGCTGACTCAGTTGTTAAGATTTAGGATCATCCATACCCTCAACGATTAATTGAAATTGGGTCAGCTTCATAAACTGAATCTGAGTTCCTCAAGGAATTAAAAAATTTGTAAATGTGGATTCCATTGTTACAAGCTCTTAAGGAAGTACCTATCTATACCAAAACAGTGAGAGGTCTACATGTCAAAAATCCTATAAGGAAACCGAAATAACCTGCTACTATCCATGTTATGGGGAAACTATCCAAAGTTATGATTGATCAACCTTTGTTGACTAAATATAATGACCCAGCGAATCCTACAATGACTATCCATATTGATGACTAGCCCATAACTAACACTCTGATTGATTTGGGGGCAACCATTAATGTAATGACCAATGATCTTTTCATCTCCCTAGGACTTCATGGACTTAGACCTATACATACAGTGCTTGAATTAGCAGATAGGTCACGTGTCAAGCCCGAGGGAATGATAGAAGATGTGGTGATCATTGTTTCTTCTTGGAATTACCCAGCTTATTTTCTCATTTTACAAACTAAATCCAACCTAGAGGGTCATCCTTTAATCTTGGGATGACTGTGGCTAACCACTGCAGACACATATATCGGATGTAGATCCTGATCTATGGTGATCTCAGATGGGCAAGCCACTAAGAACCTGAACTTTTACCCCCCAGCAAAATCGCTATGGATTTGAATAGTCCCTGGTGGGACAAATTTGAACCTGAATCTGATTTTTCCCTACCTCTCCTCACACTTGTAAAAGCACAATACTTTAAGGATGAAACGAAGGATGACATTATTAATGGTTTTATTAGAAATTCACTCTATGTTTCCTCTATTAGAGATCCAGGGGAAGAAGAGGAGGTAGATGACGTAAATATTGAATATTTGAAAACTACTCCACATACTGATAGTAGTCATATTGAACATTAGGGGAAATTTGAGGTCTAAAATGGGCCTCCTAAGAAAAATGTACAACAAAAATAAACTTTATAAGAACCAATAGGATTCAAGTTGATGATGTCAACCATGGGGGATGATTCACCATTTTTTAAGTTAAAAGGTAAAAATATTAAAAAATAATAAAATAAATAATAAAATAATAAAACTACTTTTTCAACTCGTATTTTCAACTTATCTCCCAAGCTAGCTTCAATTTAGTGTATAATTTTTGATGCAAAATTTAATTTATCCAAGGAGTAACGCATGCTTATACTTTTGATGGATCACACATGGAAATAATGTAATATTCCTATTTAAGGAAATTTAGAAAACACAGCAAATGACACAACAATGGAATGTCTCCTTCAGGAAATATTCAACAGTACATAAAATAATAGGGACAGCTTATGCAATAGACACACGTTAAGCAAAGAAATTGCTGAGCCATTTCATTATGCGAGGAATTACAAGTGATTACAATAGATGCCCAGATGATAGTGCTCAAACTGGCGCAGGCAAGACAGAGACCAAAACAGTAGTGTAGCAGGTTCCCCGCTGCGCCTGGGCGGTCGAGAATGTCGCCACCGCTAATATGTCGTGGCCGTGGCAGAGTGGCCCACTACGACCCCGACCTCGCCTCACGTCCTCATTGGGCACGGACTGTCCCTGCTCCTTCACCAGACCCGAAACCTCCAAATGATAGCACTATAGAGATCACACGGGATGGACCACGGTCCTTCCACACAGATGGCGCTGTCACTTCTGAACGCTGCTCTGTAACAAACTCCAAACCCGATCCTCTGACAAAATGATGACAAGACTGCCTCACCCGAGCAGGCACTCGAAGTCCCCCGGGGCTGAGGTTGAGATCTCTGCTCGGAGACACTCGGCGCACTGAACAGTGCTGCAGACCTGCTAAACAGCCGGCGTGCTCAAGTCCTTAGCGACCAGTTTCAATATCATAAAATTCATCAATAATCCAAAACATGGTGGCTCCCTTCCTTTTGTATGCGGCCTTCGTCACGAGCCCTTGACTTCCGCTTTCCCGCACAGCCCCTCTCGGCCCAATGCTGCCAACTCAGCCACGTACTTACCTTCCCACGCTTGGATGAGCCACAGCCCGCTCACTGTTATTTCCCTTTAACCATAGGCGGCAAAATCTGTCTGAATTAATATTCCAATTAGCTATTGCTAATTGGGAATATTACAGTCTCCCCCGGCAAAATGTTGCTTGACCCCAAGCAACTGTAGTGATGGATGCTGCCAGATCTTTTCATTTTCCCACGTCGCAACCTCATCCGAAAAAAAAACAATTGCTTGTCCTTAAACAATGCCTGAACAAGCCTCCCCTCTAACTGACGTTCCTCACTAACACTGCAAAATGTGCCTGGGTCTCAGATGCACCACTGAAACCTCTCTGACCTCTGCATCACCCTGACATGAAGGGACCTCTCAACGCTAGGATCCCGAACCGATCTCTCACCAACCAACAATCCTCTCGGATCCCATCGCCACCATGGCCCATCATCACCCAAGTCCCACGACTCAGGCTGCGCACTATCTCTGGCTACAGCTGATGCTCTCAGGGGTGAAGACCACCAACAAGCATCAATGCTCCCGGGCTCTGGCTGTGCTGCATATGCTGCCCCTCCAACTGCATATCGGCTCATCACCTCTATCCTATCCAAGTCCTGACTCAGTCCCATGCTGATCTTGCTCTCCTGAAATCGGGAAGGGGTCCTGAAGTAACAACAATCGGTGCCCTCCCGCCAACTGGGATCTGTAACATCTACTATGTCCAAGGGCCCCTGCTTTGCTGTGCTCCCTACGAAGAACACTGTATCATCAAGAGGGTACCAACTCATGATCTCCTGCCAGTCCAAACTGGGAGAATAATCCGATGTAGCAACAACGGCATGTGGAACATGCCTGGGATGTTGCCGCCAGCCCATAATCAACTCCCACTGCTCTGCCCTATCTACCAATGAAAGCTGCCTACAGAAGGAAGCCCCTCTCTCTACCATGGGCCAAAGTGGGCAAGGTATGCTGCAAGCTCCATCGATGTACTCCTGGAGAGTATTACTCACCGAAGGCACTGCAGCTCGGCCAACTGTATGTACATCTATCTGCATCTCATCAATGTGTCGGCCCAAAGATGGATGTTCCACCATCTCCAACAGCTCATCCCTCTCATCGGGAATGTAAAACTCCTGTTTTCCCCTAGCTCCCTGCAGAACCATCCCATTGACCTCCAACATCTCTAGAGGATATGGATCTGTAGCTGCCGTCACCATACTCAATGCCTGTGCACCTAACTGCTCCCCTTCAAACACTGACCCCAATGTTAGCAGCATATCCATCATAGGCTCAATGTGGGCGCCCATCTGGACCTCACCCAAGGAAATGTCATGCCTGATGTCCATAGTATCCGCCTCTACTAATTCAAGCTCCATCATATGCTGCTCTGGCTGAAACGTCACGAAGGACTCATCACCCAGAGTATCTCCTACACAGTCCCCTGACTGCTCACCCTGCACACTAGAACGCAGCTCTGGTCTACTGTCATCATCATCTCTGCTTGGCTGCTCTCGCTCCCCAGAAGCATCCTCATATGATCCCATGGACTCATGTGAAGAAGAGTCCACGTCCTGGCATACGGAAGGAATGCCTACCGCCTCTACCTCTGCCACCTCATCTGCATCTCTCAGGCATGAGTGATCAGGCCCCCAAGGTTCTTTGTAAATGAAGCAAAGTCCCTTCCTCCTCAGCTCCGGAAATGAAGGTGGGCTGAAAATCTGAACTTGGCAAGCATCATAGCTTACCCCATGTTGTCCTTCTCTCCACTCATGACACGTGTAGAGTGTATGCTGATCCTGGGCTGCAAAATTATTGCCCCCCAATGGCCAAGTGAAGAACAATCCTCCAGAGAAGGTTCCTCCAACAATGAAGAACAAGCTGGCCCAAAACAATCCATCCATGAAGAATAGGACATGGTCATCATGGATCATCCGAATGAGAGGTTTGCTGAAGGTTTTACATGATGATACATGATGCAAACAATCTCTCACGAGGATACAACGCAGTTTCATCCACTGCAACTTCAGAAAATTGCATGGCAAGCAATGTACAAGATCCATCACATCTACTAATGGATAGTAAATGGTTGAATATGACAACAACATGAGACCAAACACTTGCCCATGGCTGTACAATGGATGACTGTTAATCTCATGGCCCACCTCAAAAGAGAACGCATATGTAGTGGTGGTGGCCATGCCTCCTCCCATTCTCCCATTAGAACATGTAGTGCAGAACATGTGAGAATTTTTCCCACTCACAGACACATCCAGCTCATGTGTCTCCCTCATAATCAAGCCTCCTATACGAATCTGATCTATATCAGCAAATGAAGACATGATCAGCAGCAAAATGAAGGAAATGCTGAAGGTTACCAGTGATGAAGAGGGGTACCAACAACTTCCCCAACAAGTACAGTGCAGTTTTACAAGTTGCTGCTTGATGAAAGTACAAGGCAAAATGTTTCTTGTTACATAGTTAATCATGCATGTCTTTATATGATACATGCTATAGTGTATGAAATGAACATGCAAGTGATGATAAAACATTTTCCAAATGCCACAAAAGAGATGGCTGCCTCCATCATGTAGATTGGCCCAATACAACTCATGGAGCAATGTGACAAGCTTGCCCCCCTGTGAAGCAATGCAATGAATCCTCCATAGTGTTTTGGCATGCTATGGAGAAGAATGAACCATGTGCTGCTAAAAGATAATCCTCCTGATGCCTGGAAATCCAAGTCAAGAAGGATATGCCATAGATGTCTCTACCATCATTACCTCCTCTTTGTTCATCAGGTGCAAATATGAAGTGATCCTGGGACCTATGGGTTATAGATCCACCATATCTCTGTTGTGCACACTTCATCCATAAGTCTCTGCTCCAAAGTGAGAGCGCTGTGAACTCATGTAAATAAGCTCTTGTCAATACAACGCTCTATTCTTTGACATGCTCCTTGTCAAAGACTCCTCTAATAATGCTGCAACAAATGTGGAATACTTCCCAGGATGGAAGTGCTTCCAAATCATCATCAAAGACCAAGGAGATAGTGCCATCTCCTCCTCCTACAACATCATGCAAAGTGTGAGAGAAAATCTGCCCTTGCTCTCCCCGAAACAAACAAAGCAACAAGACATTGTGTTGCCTCCCCATACTTCCATCATACCAATCATGTGATGAAGACACAATGAATGATATAAGTATCATATCAGCACCATGCATCCATACTCTATGCTGCTCAATGATGCAAGTATCCAGCCATCTTTCCTCCATCCTCCGACTCTTAGGAAGAGTGTTTGCCAAGAGATGGCCAAACTTTTTCAAGAGTAACCAGCGCAGCCAAGCCTCTTGCTGCCTGGTATCATAGATCTGCAAGTAGCCTCCTAGCTCCTTGCTCATCAACCACATCCACTCAATCACTTGTGGATGCCTCCTTCTTCTCCTCATCCTGGTACTCCTCCAATGAGGGTTACCATCCTCCAAAATCAAATTTCTGAATTTGCACTTCATAGGGTTTTGAAATGTAAACTTATCAAGGATCAATGAAACCCTATCAAGAATCAAATAGGTGGTAGGAAAAAACCTCCCATCATGATGTGTATGGCTCAAGGGATGTCCAACACAAGCATGAGAGATGTTATCCATCCGAAGACGTCCTCCATCTTCTATCTGCTCTTGCGAGAAGGGAACCAAATCATTGTGTTCCATAGTGTGTTGAAGTGCATCTATAGTGAGATATCTCCTTGAGACCTCCCCTTCATCCATGTTGCAAAGCGCAGTGCAACCAGGCTGCTCTATAGTAGCAATGAGATTTGACCCTTGGTCTACAAGAGTCCCGTCCTCAAAAGTGTTGGCTGCCCCAACTGTCGATGCATGTGGCTGCTCATCCATGAGTGGGACAGTGTTTTCACAAGCCTCCTCAAGAGGTGATGTGATATCTTCTTCTTGATGAGAATTGGAAGCGCATGGTACTTCCTCTCCTTTTTCTTCACCCTTCTTGTCCTCCTCAACGGTGGATGCCTTTCCTCTGGAACTGAAAAGAGATGAGAATAAACTCTCCTTTTTCACCGCTCTCGTCTTCTTGGGCTTAGACTCACAGGGACTAGTGGATCCCTCATGCATGGGAAGAGGTGATCTCCCAATGGTACGCTGCGAATCTGAACTCTGCATGGTAGAAAAACCACTGTTCCTATCACTGTACCTTCCTCCTTCACCCTGCCTAAGCTGATAGTAATCTTTGAAGGGCAAAGCTGCTTTGAAGTCTTCCCCCATGGACTTCCATTTACGTAAATAGTCTCCAAAGGGTATATGATCATGTTGCCTCTCTTTCTCACTCAGCACTGGCGGTAAGAATGTAGGCATTGTGATAATGTCCACAGGCTGAGCCAGAACCATGCTCTGATACCACTGTAATATTCCTATTTAAGGAAATTAAATAAACACAGCAAACGACACAACAATGGAATGTCTCTTCTGAACAGACCAACAACAAGACAAAAATTACGAAAAGAGACTACTTATGCAACGTACACACATTTAACAAGAAAGAAATCACCGAGCTATTTTCATTACAGAATTACAAGTTTTACAAGTGATTACAACAGATGCCTGATGATAATGCTCAAGACAAGCAGCAAGCAGACAACACAAAAAAAGCCCAGCACAGCCGGGGTTCCCTGCTATGCCTGCTGCCGTAGAATGTCACAGACCCACATGTCGGCGTCGAAAGAAAGGCCCACTACGAGACTCCCGATTCTGCCTCACGTCCTCATTGGGCACGGATTGTCCCTGCTCCTTCACCAGACCCGAAACCTCCAAATGGTAGCACTTTAGAGATCACACGGGATGGACCGCGGTCCTTCCACACAGATGGCACTGTCACTTCTGAACGCTACTCTGTAACAAACTCCAAACCCGATCCTCTGACAAAATGATGACAAGACTGCCTCACCTGAGCAGGCACTCGAAGTCCCCCGGGGCTGAGGTTGAGATCTCCGCTTGGAGACACTCGGCGCACTGAACAGTGCTGCAGACCTGCTAAACAACCGGCGTGCTCAAGTCTTAGCGACCAGTTTCAATATCATAAAATTCATCAATAATCCAAAACATGGTGGCTCCCTTCCTTTTGTATGCGGCCTTCGTCACGAGCCCTTGACTTCTGCTTTCCCGCGCAGCCCCTCTCGGCCCAACGCTGCAAACTCAGCCGCGTACTTACCTTCCCGCGCTTGGATGAGCCACAACCCGCTCACTATTATTTCCCTTTAACCATAGGCGGCAAAATCTGTCTGAATTAATATTCCAATTAGCTATTGCTAATTGGGAATATTACAAAAAATGAGAAATACATAAAAAAAACGTGATTACAATCACGTTTTTCATGTATTTCTCATTTTTCTAGATTCATCGAAAGAGCAAGAATATGCGCTTTGATGAGGAATTAAATTTTTACATCCAACGATAATTTCGCTCAAAATTTGAGTAAAAAATTTGGGAGATAAGTTGAAAATATGAGTTGAAAAAAGTAGTTTTTTCATTTTTCCCTCTAAAATTTGATGATGTCATCAAATCTTATTTGATTTTTTCCACTATTATTTTATAATTTCCTTAGGAGGCCCATTTTAGACCTC